>BLKR01000298.1:28988-610375 GCA_011170035.1 Teleogryllus occipitalis
GGTCTCAGACGTTCTGCGCCAAGAGAATGGATGATGCTCGCTTTACGTTCTGCAACATGTGAGTTTACTGTGACACAGTTACATAATCCTGCTCCGGTCTCAGACGTTCTGCGCCAAGAGAATGGATTATGCTCGCTTTACGTTCTGCAACATGTGAGTTTACTGTCACACAGTTACATAATCCTGCTCCGGTCTCAGACGTTCTGCGCCAAGAGAATGGATGATGCTCGCTTTACGTACTGCAACATGTGAGTTTACTGTCACACAGTTACATAATCCTGCTCCGGTCTCAGACGTTCTGCGCCAAGAGAATGGATGATGCTCGTTTTACGTTCTGCAACATGTGAGTTTACTGTCACACAGTTACATAATCCTGCTCCGGTCTCAGACGTTCTGCGCCAAGAGAATGGATGATGCTCGCTTTACGTTCTGCAACATGTGAGTTTACTGTCACACAGTTACATAATCCTGCTCCGGTCTCAGACGTTCTGCGCCAAGAGAATGGATGATGCTCGTTTTACGTTCTGCAACATGTGAGTTTACTGTCACACAGTTACATAATCCTGCTCCGGTCTCAGACGTTCTGCGCCAAGAGAATGGATGATGCTCGCTTTACGTTCTGCAACATGTGAGTTTACTGTCACACAGTTTAATAATCCTGCTCCGGTCTCAGACGTTCTGTGCCAAGAGAATGGATGATGCTCGCTTTACGTTGTGCTACACGTGAGATTGACTGTGACACAGTTTCATAATGCTGTTCCGGTCTCAGACGTTCTGCGCCAAGAGAATGGATGATGCTCGCTTAACGTTGTGCTACACGTGGGTTTGACTATGACACAGTTACATAATCCTGCTCCGGTCTCAGACGTCCTGCGCCAAGAGAATGGATGATGCTCACTTAACGTTCTGATATACGTCAGTTTGATTGTGACACAGTTTCTGAATCATGTTCCGGTCTCAGACATCCCGTGCAAAGAGAATGGATGATGCTCGCTTTACGTTCTGCTACACGTGTGTTTGACTCTAACACACTTTCAAGTACACAGACTGAGAATCTACGTTTACCAGACATTTTGTACTCTCAATTTTCTTTCAATAGTTGTTCTGTAAATCGTCCGTAAATGTGAGGTATCTAAGACGTGTTCGGTTAAATTGCGTAAATGTGATCCGCACACTTAGAACTCGGTTCAATACTTTAAGGGAACTAGCGATTCCTGGTAAACAACGAACACGGCAACTAAGGTTACAGGTCTCCAACGTTTAAAAAGTGTATATAAACCGAGTAGAATGCGCGTTGGCAGAAATATATATTTTGTTTTCGCTTTAATACAGAACCAGAATTGATTACATTGAGAGACGGTTTTTTTAAAAAAATATTTGTCTCAGCCAAAATGTCCTCCACATTGCGGTCTTCATCATAACCTACTATGATGTTATCTTCTTCACTTTATTATGTATTCCAATATAAGACCTCCAATATTCAATTTTGTTGCTTGAAGTTTCTTAATTTTTTTCTTCTAATCGATCTACATGTATTTCTGAATTTGTCCTATGTGGTGTCTCCTTCACAAATTCCAATTTAATGGGTGTGTAAAAACTCGCCATACATTTCGCCCTTTTGTTCTCTTCGAACACGAAGAGAATTCTTTTTCATTTCTACCTATCGTCATTTTCTGCGCTTCTTCGTTGACACACACTATTACACATAGTCTCTTGTAAGAAATAACCTACTTAAAAAGGGTCATATACAATTTTCTTGAAGAAACGAGTAGTTTTCACGTAATTTGTGTTTACAATTAATGCAATTTATAAAAACATTTTCTCAAAAACAGTTTTTTCTTAAATTTTTTTTCCAGGGATTGAAGGAAATGTTTTTAAAAATATAATGCAAATCTCATTTTTGTTTAAATCCCTGAATTTTCGACAATTGCAAATTGGTAGAAAGTATATGCTGGTGAGCACTAGTTTCCCTTTGAGTGCGGGCAGTCGTCTGAGATGGAGGGCTATGAAAATGCAATTTATGACCCTGGAAAACGTCCTGCAAAGGAAGCTCACCCGGTGAAGGGACCGCATGGCGAGTAAGGGTTTGAGGAAGCGAGAGATCGCGGGTTCATTTGCACAATGAGCGCATGTCAGTGCTATTCATTGCAGCATAGGGAAAAGATATTGGTTAACAATGGCACTTGGTGATTGAAATTATAAATGAGGTTTTAAGAAACATACCTCTCGTTTTCTTTTGGTGTCGACTCCACACAACACGACGGCAGCGGGCACGGCGCGCACTTGACTTTGCACAGAGAATCGGAAACTTCTGAGTCCGAGGCTGCGCGGCCTTTTTCGGGCTCGAGGGGGCCCCACTTGTAGTTGCGGCGGGCGAGCGCGTACGCGCCCAGCATGGCCATGGGCGGTTTGGGCACGTCCGAGCAGAACGGAACGCCGTCCCCGATCACGCCCACCTGCCGAAACACCCGCGCACGCCACACTTTCCTGCAACACGGTCTCACTCGCAAACATCCATTACGTTGCAAAGCACAAGTAAATCGCAATGAAATGATAACAAAATTGTAAGTATTCCTGCGAAACAAGAAGCGCAAAAGAAGCATATCTTTCACAACGTTAAATATATATATATATATATATATATATATATATATATATATATATATATATTTATATTTGATGGGTTATATTGCGGGGAGACTGCCCGTAGGCAGTGTTCCGCACCCGAGTTTCGACCCAGGCTTCCTTCGAAGCCTACCCCCGACGCGGGTCTGGGGACTTTTATCTAAGCAGGCGCACCCCGTGGGCAGTCCCATCTGCGCCTGGGATTTGACTCTCACTTTCTCCGCCAGATGTCGGGCTCAGTTAACTATATCCGAACTGTCTGGTTGGGAGAAAGTGGGATCTCGTTAGGGCGGGATATTGTCGGAGGGATTTAATTTTGCCTGGCATCCTGCCAGGGTTCTTTTACATGCCACAAGAGTGACATGGCTACTGTGGATTTTCCGCCCTTCGAAAATCCGGGTTCCTTGGCCGGGATCGAACCCGGGAACTGGGGGCTCAGAGGCCAGTAAGCTAACCCCTTACCCACCGAGGAGCCACGTTACGTAATAAAAATGGCGAACATCTCTTCACTCTAAAGGGTTTAGAATAATGGGATGATATTATAATTAAACGACACCGAACACAACCGGTTAATAGATCTAGTTTCTAGTCTTTTAGAAATAATTTGTAAAGATATTGAATAAATTTCTGATATTCAAACGGAACATTATTATTTTACATCAATGGCGAGATCTTAAAAAGACAAACGTATCAATATTGAACGCTTTTGTATTTAACTGGTAATAAAAAACATACATAGATTATTGTAAAAAACATCTATAAATCGAAGTCGAAAGTTTCAAAACACTCGTGTTTTAATAAAATTTTTGTATATCGGCCTTTCTTTCAAAATTTGGAGAGAAAACCATTTTTCTTTTACAATTTCACATATCTGTACTCTGAATATTCTTTGGATCTTACAGAATACCCTTTTATACGAGCTATAATAAACAAATATGAAAAAATTAATTCTACGAATTAACCTCCGCCAGGAAATTGCAGAGAAAATAATATATCGGAATAAATAATTCAATCGCCCATCAGACACTATAACGCGTTGCCACAAACATCTCCATCACCTGTCGGTTGATGATGGGACTGAGGCCAGCGGCCAAGCGGGGTTGAGGTGGTGGTAGCTCTGCCGGGCATTCATACACGATGCGCACCACCCGAGACCCCAGCAGCACCCGTTCCTCAGGCGCCAGCAGCGGCCGTGAAGCGCTGAGCAGCTCCAGGCGCAGCCGAGTCCGGCACGTCCCTACGTCCAAGCAACGGCCTCCATCTACGCCCTTGGAACAAGAGGCTCTCGTACACGATGCGCACCACCCGAGACCCCAGCAGCACACGTTCCTCAGGCGCCAGCAGCGGCAGTGAAGCGCTGAGCAGCTCCAGGCGCAGCCGAGTCCGGCTCGTCCCTACGTCCAAGCAACGGCCTCCATCTACGCCCTTGGAACAAGAGGCTCTCGTACACGATGCGCACCACCCGAGACCCCAGCAGCACACGTTCCTCAGGCGCCAACAGCGGCCGTGAAGCGCTCAGCAGCTCCAGGCGCAGCCGAGTCCGGCTCGTCCCTACGCCCAGACAACGTCCATCTACGCCCTTGGAACAAGAGGCCCTCGTACACGGTGGGCACCACCCGAGACCCCCGCAGCACACGTTCCTTAGGCGCCAACAGCGGCAGTGAAGCGCTGAGCAACTCCAGGCGCAGCCGAGTCCGGCACGTCCTACGCCCAAGCAACGCCGTCCATCTACGCTTTTGGAACAAGAGGCTCTCGTACACGGTGAACACCACCCGAGACCCCCGCAGCACACGTTCCTTAGGCGCCAACAGCGGCAGTGAAGCGCTGAGCAACTCCAGGCGCAGCCGAGTCCGGCACGTCCCTACGCCCAAGCAACGCCGTCCATCTACGCCCTTGGAACAAGAGGCCCTCGTACACGGTGGGCACCACCCGAGACCCCAGCAGCACACGTTCCTCAGGCGCTAGCAGTGGCAGTGAAGCGCTGAGCAGCTCCAGGCGCAGCCGAGTCCGGCACGTCCTACGCCCAAGCAACACCGTCCATCTACGCTTTTGGAACAAGAGGCTCTCGTACACGATGTGCACTACCGGAGACCCTAGCCGCACACGTTCCTCAGGCGCCAGCAGCGGCAGTGGAGCGCTGAGCAGCTCCAGGCGCAGCCGAGTCCGGCACATCCCTACGCCCAGGCAAAGGCTATGTCCAAGCTTCTGAATTCCATCCTCACAGTGCTAACCAGTGCAGCATGGTCGATTCAAATCGTCATCACGTCGTCGATTTCAAAAGTAACACTTTCTGAAATTTGAAAAAAACTCGTTAGATAAAGAAGAAGTCATAATGCGACTGATTTCACGAACTTTCACATCAAATTTCTGTACCAACTACTCAGTAGTGATCGAATGTCGACCACTCAACTCATTATGAACATTGTTTTATTCATACCCTTTCACTTAATGTGTCGATGAATCTCCGAAGTTTACACGCCTTTTGTTTTGTGGAAACGAATCATAACGCGTACTACTTTAGAGACAATGGGATTTTCAATTATCAGAGACAGTTTTTGTAATCACGAACAGTCGTGAACATGGACGAATGCTTCCGTAATGGCGTCTGTTATTAACCAACAGATATAGGTAGTTGGCGTGCATGCGCGGGACACCGACACCACCGCTGAAGCGGCCATACTTAAAGACTGTACTTAGTTTCAAAATACATTTCATGTTACAGTTGCACTAAAATTCATTTTGGAATTCTTTCCTTCCTCAAAATAGCAGAACTGCCGTAATTGTGATCGAAGAAACGAGTATGACAATTTTTTTTTGTTAGCTCCAGTTTTTTATTTATAATAATTTCAAGTCCAAATACTAAAAATATACTTCGAAATTGTCTATTTCCGGAAAATAGCGACAGTATCTTAATTTTGTGACAAGAATAATGATTGTGACATTAGATGTTGTTTCATATATCTAACTCTGGTTTTATAGCTACACTATTCTCAAATAAAATAACTTATTGATGTGAACGTCTTCTCTTTGCAGGACGCTTGTACTCCTTTTCTGTGCCTTCCCGTGTCACTGTCCAAGTGTAATCCACCAGCCCAGCTGTGTTACCCTTACACCTTTCTTTCATTTGCAAAAAGATCTGATTGAATTGCTCTTCATGATTGTTGCAGCACCGCAGCAATCGGTGGAGGAGTCCAAGTGAGAATGTAGGAAACGAAGTACATCCTGTGAAGAAAGATCAGTTGATTTCTCTTCTCCATAGTCTTCGTCCACTGTTGAATGTACTCTAACGGATGGAGTAGCACAGACAAACTGTCATGTGGAGGAATGGCTGATGGTAAGTGGTATTCTCCAGTCAACCTCGTATTTCTGGACTTGCAGTCATGGAGCTATATTGCGCAATACGAATGAACCATTGCTGTTGTAAGGAAGTGGTTCGTTCCTGTCTAGCAACATGAAACGTTGTTGAGGAACATAAAATAAATAACCAGATTTCATTGAGAGGTCGAGGTAAGCAGACCTACTTGGCAGATCCATGAGGCTGTGGCTGCAGATAGTTTATGAATTATGTACTGGAGCACAAATAATAAAGTGTTGTTCAGAAAGATACTTCATTTCTGAGAAAGAGTTGACTGGTGGTCACCTGGCACATGACTGACGTTGGCAGCGCTAAAGATTGTGACGTTACACTGTGCGCCGGAAGTGCCAGCACGATCTCCAGACGTTACATTTTGTAAAACTTCAAGATAACTCATATGGGTTATATCTATGAACCAAGTTTTAAATGCAAGTCAAGGAAAGTGACATTAAATTTAACTATGATATTTATTGCGTTCTTTCCATTAGACTGTATAAATGTAAACAACCTGTAACATACATTGTACTCTGGGTCAATGACCCCCATCTCCATCAGGTTTTTCGTCCAGTTTCCCTGATCCTTTGCGCAAATGCTGAGATTGCCCCTTGTTTTCCTTCTGGACGTAAATGTAACTCCATTACCTCTGCACGTCTCCTAGAGTTCAGTGGGAAATATAGTTATTCAAATTACCGTTTCCATGTTGTCGCGATTATTCCTCGACGAAGGACATCATGGATAAGAGGCCAAAATTTATTGTCGATTTATCCTTGAAAATAAATTTTATTACATCGGAGCCGGGTTTTTTTGTTTTTTCTTTTCTTTTTCTGTATTCAAAATTCAAGTAGTAAATAGCTTAGTGTAGGGATCACAGAATTTTGAAAACGTCCACGATACACAGTATTAACGTCTCCCCATAGAACGTCATACACAGTTTTTAACTGTTTGTGACGTAAATAAATAAATAAATAAATAAAAAATAAATAAAAAATAAATAAAAAATAAATAAAAAATAAATAAAAAATAAATAAAAAATAAATAAAAAATAAATAAAAAATAAAAAATAAATAAATAAATAGTTAAATGCGTGGCCTCACCGAAGGCGACGGGCGCCACCTGCACGAGCAGCTCGACGGCGCCGCCTGGCGCGAGCGCGCCGTGCGTGGGGCACACGCGCACGCCGGGCGGGGGCGGGCGCGCCACGCGGAAGAGCAGCGGCAGGCGCGCGCAGTCGTTGGTGAGGCGCAGCACGCGGCGCTGCGCCGCGCCCAGCGCCACGCGGCCCAGCTGCAGCGCGCGCGGCGTGAGGCGCAGCGCGAGCGGCGCCGCGTGCCCGTGCAGGCACACGCGCACGAAGCTGTCGCGCGCCGCGTTCTCCTCGCGCTGCTTCAGCTGCGCCGCCTCCGCCGCCATGAACAGCTCCATCAGCCCTGCGGCACGCCACGCCGCGCCCACCGCGCGCGCCGATTGCTACAGTCCATTGCAATGGACACCGTTCACTATTTGGGCTTTCCGCACTCGCCGATTGCTACGGTCACCTTCAGTATTTGGGCTTCCCGGGAGCGTCAACTGCAATGGACACCGTTCACTATTTTGGCTTTATGGGCTCGCCAACTGCGAAGGTAACCACTATTTTGGTACTGGGAGCAGTAGCTCAGTGCATCAACTGATGTCACTGCATCGTCTCTGACAGGAAGGTCCTAGGTTACACTCCCCACAGCGCCAGGATTTTCTACACTAGCTTTTCAGCTACGGCGAATTCAGTGGCTGTCTGGATGAGAATTCTATTGGCCGACTGCTCTCATCGGTAGTTTTCCGTGGTTTCTCCGATCAACACCAGGCGAATGCCGGAGCAGTACCCTAACAAATGGGCCACGGACCGCGCGCGATCTTTCCTTCCTCTTACTTGTCCTATCCTCACACCTTACACACACACAAACACACTATCACATATTCCGGGAGACCGGTCGGGAGTTTAGAGCTTGTCCCGGCTGGGGCGGTGCCCCGCTGGTGGGAGAGTGCTAGTTAGGGGGAAACCCCACTCGCCGACGGTAGGTCGGCGCCAGAACTCGCCATCCAGCGGAGGAAGATGGCCGCCATCTTCCGAGGAAAAGCATGCACTACACTTACGGGACTTATGACCAAATCAGTTGACGCGCCCGGAAACACGAAAAAATGTATCAATCAATCAACTGTTTTGGCTTTACGCGCGCATCAGTTGCTACGGTCATTCGCCCCGTAAGTGTAGGGCACGGTGGTGGTGTTTTTCTTCCGCTGGAGGGTGAGATACGGCGCCGACCTACACAATGACTTCACTCGAGAAATGGGAAGTTCGTTTTTCTTTAGTTATTAAAACATTTTAGAAACTGGAAAGTTACAGAAAGGTCTATTATATAAGTACAACTATACACTATTATTCTTCTTTAATAACCGTTCCTCTACTTACTTTTGATTTCCTTTTAAAATATTTTCTAAAATAGTAGAGAAATATCGGTATTTATGATTGTAATTTAAAGGGAGTTTTAACAGGGTCTCTTCATAGGATCAATATTTCAGTGACAATCCTACTTTATTTAATTGGTTCGTATTGCACAAATATAGTCTTAAAAATAATTGTTTATATATATAGTTTCTTGTGACGATAGTTCCTACTCTGTTGCGAAGTAACTGATATAAAGTAAAGGGTAGATGGGGAAAATGCATGCCTCATGAACATTGTGGAAAGAATTCTGGAAACTCACCGGTAAGTATTTCGTCACTGTCCTTCCGTACTTGCTTTATTTCGTTCTCTTTCTTGGCTGTAACATTTAATACATATTCATTATTATTTTATAAGTCAACGATTATTATGTGAAACTACTGTCAGTCGAGACAAATATGAAAATATATAATAAATAAAAAGTAAATATTCAGAAAATAATTTTACACAAATAATTTCAATAATTTTAAGAATAATTCGTACTGTTCTATATTTACGTTATGTTTGTTCACTTGTGGCATCTCATACGGAATTAAGTTTAATAACAGTTGTGTTTAAATACATCTGATAGAACAGAAGGCTAGGCTAGAATGAAGACATTCCGTGTTGTACAGAAATCAATATAATCATTTGTAAATACTTTTTGTGAGTAGAATTGAAAAATAGTCTAATCTTACCTATCAAACATATTACTGACAATTTTCATCAACATGAACGCGTATATTAAAGAAAATAATTATATTATCGTTTTAGACAAATTGTGTTTAAAACATACCTCGTTCAATCCCGTAGTCGATGCACGCTACACGAAGAACTCGAACGAAAATTTGGAAGTCCTGTGATTTTTTAGCCAGCCGGCCGTACTCGTCAACCAGGCATTGCTGCGGATCGAATCTAAACTCCAGGACATTGAACACAAGAAAAGTGTCAAAATTCATTTCTCTAATGAACATTAATATGTTATAAAATTTACAAATGGAATATATGATAAAACCTATAAAGTTTCAAGGTCAATGTTTGGTTCTGAATGTCCTTCTTTATAACAGCAAATCAATGAAGTAGTCTGAAAGTATTTGATATGCAGTATGGAGAGAGAGGGGGAAGGAGAGGGAGGGACAGAGAGGAAGGGAGAGATGGAAAGGGTGGGATGGAAAGGGAGGGGGAGGGAGGGAGAGAGAGGGAGGGAGGGGTGAGGAGAGAGGGAAAGAGAGAGGAGGGTGGGAGGGAGAGAGGGGGAGGGAGAGAGAGGGAGAGGGGGAGGGAGGGGAGGAGAGAGAGAATCAAGTAGAATATGTCTGGAATGAACATCTCAAGCGTTTAAATGTGAATTGAAGACTGTAGTAGGAAGTAAAAACATGCAGAAACCGATCAGAAAATTCTTAGGCCCTGAATAGGAATGTACTCGAACAGAGGTAGGACAAATAGTAGTCAATAGTAGTCAAACAAATAGTGGTAGGACAGGTAGTAGTAAAGGAAGCTCAAGAACGAAAGCAATAGAGAGACGAATAACTGCTGGACAAACCTTTCAGTGATGATGGTACATAGAAATATAATTAATCACTACGTAATACTCAAAATCTTACTATAGACTATAACTCAGAGCACTAATGACTCTCAATGGCGCTACCAATTTTTTTTCTACGCAGAGGGGTTATACGATGTTAGTCCAAAAGAGTTAGTCCGAATACTTGATATTTTCTTATAAAGGATTTTTCATTTAAGTTTATTTAAAATTACTCTGAATTTGTTGATGCTTAGTTATTAATGACTAGGGAGCGGATTTCTATGATTTTGCACATTTTTATCCATTGCTTCAGGGCTTATCTAAATAAAATTCATGGCGTCTGGTTAGAATTGGATGGTTTTTAGCTTAATTTGTTAGTGCATTTTTGTGCATTTTTAATCTATTTTTTCTGTTGGAGCACAGTGTAATTAAGGTGCATATTTTGCATATTTCGTTAAAATACCTATATGTAAAACGTTTCTTTTTTCATAGAATATATTTTTTTGTGAGCGTTCATTGATTAGAAAGAACTAGTCACAGAGTGTGTGGTTTTTTCTATAGACGATAGTGCAAATGTGGTATATTTCTCGATATAACATTTTTTAAACCGGACAGAATAAATGCAACAAGAAATACAATGTACGTTAGTAAAGTTAATATTTACTTCAATTATTTCTCCTGCAAAATTAAGTGGACTATATTATGTTTGCACAAAAATATATTAGTTCAATCCAAGCATGCTTCTCCTCAATTGTATCTAGAAAGATTTATAGAGGAAAGGAAATATTGTTAATTTTTATTATATATTAAAGGGCATATTTCAGTCTTTTGGGTCATAAATGCATCTTTTTCAAAGCATATTCAAGATTTTTTAGGACATAAAAATCCTCTCCTTATTAATAACGTTTTCAAATGAGATATTGAATGTTTGTCGTTATAAAAAAAAATAGTTAAGTCTACATTTGTGAATAAGTGTCATCAGTTTCTGCAGAACTGAAACACAGTGGTAGAATTAAAGTAATTACAATTCTTTGGATCGAGATCTATATGAATGAATCTAGAGTTGAATCTCCTAATCTCCTGAATCATTCTCATGGTGAAGTGCGAAGAACAAGTGGTGTAACCTTAATGAAAGAAGAAGGATTATTTGGGTGCGTCACTGCTAACTCCATATTGCCAACTTTTCTACCCATCTCGCTGAAAACTACTGAGCAAGACGCAAAACCCAGTGTGCCTCACCCGAAAGTGAATATGCGTGACTCCATGCACTGGATTCGGCCTTCTGACGGGTGAGCTCCGAATACGCGCAGACTGGGAAATTGAGCACGAGCGTCCTGCAGCGTCTGAAAAAATGAATCACCAGCGTTTGCACACTCACGTTTTTACTTCCACGCCCACTGTTTACGCAGTATGTTTTTGTATTTATTTTGTTTCATTTTCTTCTTTTATTATTTTTTTAATTATTATCTTTTTAAGACTCGAATCTGTTAACAAATGTAAATATGTTTATATGTAGAATTATGGGGTAGATATGTCTAGAACTAAGTATATTTTGTAAGTTTAATATATAAGGTTGGTTTAGCAAGCACCCTCTATCTAAGACTGTAATCCATTATAAAAGCATTAAATTGGTATGTAATTTATAATGCTGCTGGAATAAAAACCGCAAAATTTTAAGCAGAAAATCTATTTTCTGGTCCTGGTAACGAAAAAGTGGATGAATCTTGTTTCTGAATGTTGTAAATTACTTCCTCTAACACGTTGTGTAGTCAGAATCCACATTTTGGTGGGTCCTTGATATCGAAAAGTTGATTGACGCCAAAACTGTCCTTCTGTCCCTGCGTCATTGAACAACACGTGGCTAAACCGTAAGCAAGATTTTCACCAAATTTGATATTCCCCGATCGATCTGACTGATGTCACGGCCCCTTGAAATTGAAAAGCATATTTTGAATTTGGAGGGGAGTAATTTCCATGAAACCTCAACATATTTAAAATTTGCATACGCATATACGGAGTAATATACGCGGTATAGAGAAAGTTATGTAATGCTACGCAAAATTGATTTCGAGATTACAACGGAAATAGGTGTTTTGAGGTCTCCTGATACCGAGAAGTGTTTTTTCAAAACGTTCGTCCGTCCGTCCGTCCGTCCATCTGTCTGTCCGTCTGTCTGTTAGTTCGTCTGTCGTATGTGAACAAACCTAGTGTCTAAACCACGCGTACGATCTTTTCAAAATTGAAGAAACCCCTGCCCATCTGGCACTAGTTGAAGCTTTGAAATTTTGAAAAGCATTCTTTAAAATTTGGGGGTACTTTGCATGAAGCCGCCCCCCCCCATGGATATTTAAAAAATTTTATCAACAACAGTTCCAAATTTTTTCTTTAAATCTTTTGTAAGAATAGAGTAAAATACACTTATAAAGATGGCAAAGGTCCAATTTTCACGGTTAACTCTGAAGTTTCGAAAATTGGAAAATTTTTCGGTGTCCTCCTACAACTAAAATATTGAAGACAGATTTTTCCTTCAAATGAAATTTGTTGTCCGTAAATAGTACTTTCATTGGGTGTAACCGCTATCTCGCGGTTACAAGCGAGAATGTTTCCAACTTAACTTCTTGTCACTGTGGAGCGCTGTACTACGATTAGAGTACCCGGGTTCACCACTACAAGCCTCAGATATTTGCCACCTCTTCAGAAATTATTCGCGTCAACGCACCGACCAATCACAAATTTCTTCGACAAGCTCTCACAAATTACGATGAAGAAACGAATACTCGTCCATTTTGCCAGTGACCTGCGAGGAGAAATGTTGTACTGGAAGATTGCCGACTGCGGAGGAAAGCGACAGATAACGTCTTCTGAAAAGCTCATTAGAGGTAACGAATTTACAACTTACTGAATAGAAGTATTTAAATTAAATGAAATAAAAGATTTTTATATTAATGTCAAGAATAATCATAAATTTCATGGGAAGTGTACCTCGTAATTTCAAATGAATTACAGTGCACCATAACATGCACTTGTAACTTTGGGCAAATTCACGACCAATAAGTAACGTTTTTTATTATATTATACTTAGTCCTTTAATTTTTTGAAGAGACCTTGAGCAGCTAATAGAGATGAATTATTTCACACTTTGCTTTATTATTCTCCTGCACCAAGTTTTACAGTCTCAATTACTTTTTCAGGTATGGTTATATTAGTCAAGTTGTACTCAGGTTTTCTATTATTCTGTGTATACTTTTTATCATAAAGGAGATAATTAAATATCTTAAATTTATTAGCTATATCCAACCAATAAACTCTATCAAATTTTATCTTTTGAGATGTATAAAAATTTTTTAGTGAACTAGGATTCATAAAAAGGTTAGGTTAAGTTCTACATGCTTTAATCCATTTTTTAATTTATTCTTTATTGTAAATGTCTCAGCAATGCAAAGATTAAGAAACATATTTTGGACATAAAAAGAAATTTTTATTCTTGAATTAAAATAAAATGAAAGTCAGTAAGATGGTCTAAAACTTCGTGCATGACAAAGTAGTAAATGCGATTTTATTTTGCTTGTGGGATTGCGCGACTCGGCATCGCGTTGCAATCTTTCTTACTCTTAAAATAAATGACACGTTTATCACCAATATCATAAATAACAATTATGAACTCGTATTTAATTTAGCATCGTAGGCTTTCACGGCCGGAGTCAATATAAGAGAAATTTTGCGGGCTGGTAGGCCGTGGTCCAGTTGGCATTGAAGAGCCAAACGTTTCGTCCTCGTCTGCGATGGACATCTTCAGTGGCGGCAGCGTCGTGGGCGTAGTATCAGGGTCAGCGGCAGGCTAATTTAGCCATAGGGTGCGGCTCTTCAATGCCAACTGGACCACGGCCTATCAGCCCAGAAAATTTATTTTATAACTCGTATTTAATTGTTTTAAAAAAATGACTTGACGTGTGAAGAGACGTTTGTTTTTCACTCTCCTCTTCTGACAAAAGGTCGATTTCGTACAGCAAAGGATTATGTGCGACTTTTGATGACCATCGCTTAAGAAGAACAACGCACACTCATAATGCGAAGGATATTTGACATTGTTGGCAATGTGAGGTGGATTTTTCATATTACTTCGAAACATATTTATATGAAGTAAATGAAAAAAATAAGTCCAATTGTAACGAAGGATTGATGTTTCTTTTTTGTATTTTCTTTCCTGATGCACATATGTATATTCTTCAAAGTTTTTGTCTATAAAATTGCCTTTCCAATCTGCGTGATCATGAAAAAATCCGGTTGTGGTAACTTTTGTTGTAACTCTCGTACTTAAATAAATGATAATAAATAATAGGTGATTAACAACAACACACTGTCGCTTATGATTTATATATATCCAGCTCATGAAAATAATTAGGGGTTCTCGTCTACCTAGAGATACAGTTTGTGCGAAAAGAGGAGCGGACATTAAGGGATTCTGTTCATCACGGACAACAATTCTGTTACTTTTACCGCCAACAATTACATAAACGCGGAGAAGAAAAATCGTGCGTTTTCTTCTCTGAGTTTTATAATGTCATATAATGTTTCTAAATGTCTCTAGATTTTCTCTCAATTCCTTTCACTTCCTCACAATAAAATTGTTATATTATTTTTTACGCTCCAAAATAAGGAAAATGCACTCAACATATTTCTATATTTTACAATGTACGATTTTGTTTAGAGTCAGAGCAGTACCCTAGTAATGGCGCACTTTTTCTTGATATTCCACAGTGGGGAGGGGGGAGACGGGTTCTGTCCGACGTCACGGCAGTGCAGTGCTGTCAACTTCATTGACAGAAAACTCAGCGTAATAGCGCGTCTTGGACTACTCAACAATGAGAAACAAAGCAAGATTTTTTTAAATTCCGAAGAATAATTAATATTTCTAGAAACTCTTGTGTAACAAGGAGTACTGTAGGCACAACTAGTTAAAAAGACAGAGGGGGAAATTGAAAACCCCTCATTGTTAAAGACGAAGGTGGGCAGCACTGCAAACTGAGCCGTGACATTCCGAGTGGAGCTGATATTATCTACCGGGCCGTGCTGTGCCGGGCTGGACCAGAACTAGGGAGCTGGAGGATCAAGGAAACCTGCGCGCATAGTTTGATTGGCGTCCTACGTAGGCTGACGACGACTGAACGTCGAAGGAACTGCTCACCAGCAGCTTCCCGTTGGGCATTTCGGCCATGACGACGAAGGTGCAAATCTCGGAACTGCAGTTGCGCACGGTGGTGACGAGGCGGCTTTGTGCGCCGTAGTAGACGGAGCCGAAGTTGAGCAGCACGTACTTGCCCTCGCCGCCGGGCAGCGGGTAGCTGATCTCGAGGCGCGGGTGCACGATGCGCGCGGTGATGGGGATGCGGCAGGCCGAGCCCCCGCCCCGCACCCTGCCACAGCACAGAACTCGCTTTTTTTGTTTTTTTTTCAGTCTATGAATCAGTTTACGGTGTTTATAATAATAAGGAAAACGTAGATTACAAGCAATTTTTACACACTAAATTTCTGTGATCTGGGCATAAATATTTTCAGCACTTTTCGCAAACTATCTTTGTCTTTCTGTCCGCATTTCTCGGACACATGTAGCATCTTGCTTTTCTGGTTGATTCTGACACAAAGAATGTTGAAGGTTAATAAAATTGCTTTGTCATTTTACTGTGATTTGAATTGTAAAGTCTAAATCTACACAAAACATGAATCGAGGGAATGAGATAGAACTAACGTTAACATTACGGTGGGGTATTCTGAAACCTTTTCTCCTCCAATTCCAAAAATAAACATCAAATGACTTCGCACAACCATTCAAAACAAATAACACAATGCCAGAGAGGTATACTGGCAGCAATAGCGCTATCTAGTAATTGGTTTCCGAATTATAATGACAGATACTTTGGTCGGGAATCCCACCAGAGTATAAAGGGTTAAGGACGACATGTGGCCAGCATGACATATTGCCTTTCCTATTCCTAGAACACTTGGCCTCCCTGAGCATTTTGTCATCACACAGCTATATAAACTGAGACGATTGTATTAGAACTCTGAAATTGTTTTGCCCAGTCCCAAACCGCTTCCTTGGTTTTTTTCTTTTCTCGAAGGAGTTTCGGTCCCGCAACAAGCCACTGAACCTAGAATTCACTATTGTTTATTTTGGCCCGAGCATTTCGGTTGTGCAAAGAAATACTGCTTTCTGTAAACTTTAGTTTGAGTCGTAACCGAAATTATGGTAAAACCATAATAAAAGATGCTCCGAAGAATCGAAATGCGAAGGAAGAAAAGGAGCAGCGTGGAATTCCCAGGTTAAGAGAATTCTTCTTAACCGAAACTCCTTCGAGTAAAAAGGTACGAGGTACTCGCCATGAGCGTTTTCCTTGATGAACTTTCGGTGCGTGGTTCGGGGCTGGAGATAGAAGTCATGGAACTCTACCGATCAGAGTACCCGGCCGCTAGAATTTAATTGATGCTTTATTTTACGTGGCGAGACTCAGACCGTGAGGTCTACTTTTCCGTCTGACCACGCAAATTTCGCTACGCTCCTTTTAGCAACTAGGGAAGAAATAAGGTATTACTTGGGCGAAGAAACAGGCAATTTGAATTTAGCGCAGATGCTTCATTTAGCCTTGAAGATTTATTAAATGCAGTAAATCTACGAACATCGATTTTTTCGCCCTTAAAAATCCACGGCTTCAGTCGGATTTAAACCTCGGATTTGAACCCCCGAGCTTGGATATATCAGTCCGATACGCTAACCGTTACACCATCCCCGCCGCTTTCATTTTCTGCGGAATTGTCTTCCAGTCTCGGCTGAATTCGACCTATCGATGTAAGTAGTGTCGAAAATTCTGCCATCGTCGGGACTCAAAGCCCATTACCTCTCGGTGAGCGTCGCTGGAAGAGTTGTTGCCCTGAGCTATCTGAGCTGATGGAGAGGAGGGAGGTGAATTCCTGAGCCAATGACGCCATGCCAGTGTGACGGCGCGTGTGAGGTGGGCGTGTTGCCTCAGTCGCTCAGTCTGAGCGTCGCTGCAAGAGTTGTTGCCCTGAGCTATCTGAGCTGATGGAGAGGACGGAGGTGAATTCCTGAGCCAATGACGCCATGCCAGTGTGACGGCGCGTGTGAGGTGGGCGTGGCGCCTCAGTCGCTCAGTCTGAGCGTCGGCGCAAGAGTTGTTGCCCTGAGCTATCTCGGCTGGTGGAATGGAGGGAGCTCACTGACGCCATGCCGGGGTGACGATTCGTGTGTGGTGGGCGTGGCGCCTCAGTCGCTCAGTCTGAGCGTCGCTGCAAGAGTTGTTGCCCTGAGCTATCTCGGCTGGTGGAATGGAGGGAGCTCACTGACGCCATGCCGGGGTGACGGTTCGTGTGTGGTGGGCGTGGCGTCCCAGTCGCTCAGTCTGAGCGTCTGTGCAAGAGTTGTTTCCCTGAGCTTTCTGGGCTGGTGGAATGGAGGGAGCTCACTAACGCTATGCCGGGGTGACGGTTCGTGTGTGGTGGGCGTGCCGCCTCAATCGCTCAGTCTGAGCGTCGCTGCAAGAGTTGTTGCCCTGCGCTTTCTGGGCTGGTGGAATGGAGGGATCTCACTGACGCCATGCCGGGGTGACGGTTCGTGTGTGGTGGGCGTGGCGCCTCAGTCGCTCAGTCTGAGCGTCGCTGCAAGAGTTGTTGCCCTGAGCTATCTCGGCTGGTGGAATGGAGGGAGCTCACTGACGCCATGCCGGGGTGACGGTTCGTGTGTGGTGGGCGTGGCGTCTCAGTCGCTCAGTCTGAGCGTCTGTGCAAGAGTTGTTTCCCTGAGCTTTCTGGGCTGGTGGAATGGAGGGAGCTCACTAACGCTATGCCGGGGTGACGGTTCGTGTGTGGTGGGCGTGCCGCCTCAATCGCTCAGTCTGAGCGTCACTGCAAGAGTTGTTGCCCTGAGCTATCTCGGCTGGTGGAATGGAGGGAGCTCAATGTCGCCATGCCGGGGTGACGGTTCGTGTGTGGTGGGCGTGGCGCCTCAGTCGCTCAGTCTGAGCGTCGCTGCAAGAGTTGTTGCCCTGAGCTATCTCGGCTGGTGGAATGGAGGGAGCTCAATGTCGCCATGCCGGGGTGACGGTTCGTGTGTGGTGGGCGTGGCGCCTCAGTCGCTCAGTCTGAGAGTCGCTGCAAGAGTTGTTGCCCTGAGCTTTCTGGGCTGGTGGAATGGAGGGAGCTCACTGACGCCATGCCGGGGTGTCGGTTCGTGTGTGGTGGGCGTGGCGCCTCAGTCGCTCAGTCTGAGCGTCGCTGCAAGAGTTGTTGCCCCGAGCTTTCTGGGCTGGTGGAATGGAGGGAGCTCACTGACGCCATGCCGGGGTGACGATTCGTGTGTGGTGGGCGTGGCGCCTCAGTCGCTCAGTCTGAGCGTCGCTGCAAGAGTTGTTGCCCTGAGCTATCTCGGCTGGTGGAATGGAGGGAGCTCACTGACGCCATGCCGGGGTGACGGTTCGTGTGTGTTGGGCGTGGCGTCTCAGTCGCTCAGTCTGAGCGTCTGTGCAAGAGTTGTTTCCCTGAGCTTTCTGGGCTGGTGGAATGGAGGGAGCTCACTAACGCTATGCCGGGGTGACGGTTCGTGTGTGGTGGGCGTGCCGCCTCAATCGCTCAGTCTGAGCGTCACTGCAAGAGTTGTTGCCCTGAGCTATCTCGGCTGGTGGAATGGAGGGAGCTCAATGTCGCCATGCCGGGGTGACGGTTCGTGTGTGGTGGGCGTGGCGCCTCAGTCGCTCAGTCTGAGAGTCGCTGCAAGAGTTGTTGCCCTGAGCTTTCTGGGCTGGTGGAATGGAGGGAGCTCACTGACGCCATGCCGGGGTGTCGGTTCGTGTGTGGTGGGCGTGGCGCCTCAGTCGCTCAGTCTGAGCGTCGCTGCAAGAGTTGTTGCCCCGAGCTTTCTGGGCTGGTGGAATGGAGGGAGCTCACTGACGCCATGCCGGGGTGACGGTTCGTGTGTGGTGGGCGTGGCGCCTCAGTCGCTCAGTCTGAGCGTCGCTGCAAGAGTTGTTGCCCTGAGCTTTCTGGGCTGGCGGAATAGAGGGAGCTCACTGACGCCATGCCGGGGTGACGGTTCGTGAGTGGTGGGCGTGGCGCCTCAGTCGCTCAGTCTGAGCGTCGCTGCAAGAGTTGTTGCCCTGAGCTATCTCGGCTGGTGGAATGGAGGGAGCTCACTGACGCCATGCCGGGGTGACGGTTCGTGTGTGGTGGGCGTGGTGCCTCAGTCGCTCAGTCTGAGCGTCGCGGCAAGAGTTGTTGCCCTGAGCTATCTCGGCTGGTGGAATGGAGGGAGCTCACTGACGCCATGCCGGGGTGACGGTTCGTGCGTGGTGGGCGTGGCGCGTTAGTGGCTCAGTCTGAGCGTCGCTGCAAGAGTTGTTGCCCTGAGCCATCTCGGCTGGTGGAATGGAGGGAGCTCACTGACGCCATGCCGGGGTGACGGTTCGTGCGTGGTGGACGTGGCGCGTTAGTCGCTCAGTCTGAGCGTCGCTGCAAGAGTTGTTGCCCTGAGCCATCTCGGCCGGTGGAATGGAGGGAGCTCACTGACGCCATGCCGGGGTGACGGTTCATGTGTGGTGGGCGTGGCGCCTCAATTGCTTAGTCTGAGCGTCGCTGCAAGAGTTGTTGCCCTGAGCTATCTGAGCTGATGGAGAGGAGGGAGGTGAATTCCTGAGCCAATGACGCCATGCCAGTGTGACGGCGCGTGTGAGGTGGGCGTGGCGCCTCAGTCGCTCAGTCTGAGCGTTGCTGCAAGAGTTGTTGCCCTGAGCTTTCTGGGCTGGTGGAATGGAGGGAGGTTGCGCGTGGTGCCTCACCACATGGCGCGGACGAAGTCGCCCGGGATGGCGGGCGCGAACTCGCAGCGCAGGCGCTTGGCGCTGTGCGCCTGCAGGCGGCCGCGCAGGGGCCGCACGGTGAGCTGCGACGCGTCGGAGCCCGGGTCCACGCAGAAGTTGGTGGAGAGGCGGCCCACGTTGCGCACTGTGAGGAAGCGCACCACCACGGGCGCCGCCACGTTCAGCACGCCGAAGTCCAGCTCCGCCGGCTGCACCTCCAGCAGCGGCGCCGCGAAGTGCCTGCGCAGCCGGGCCCCATACATCGCTGCCAATGCACTGTAGAGATGTGCCCTTAACAGCTAGACTGTTACTTCTTAACAGTTAACGTTAACTTCATAACTGTTTCGCAAAATAACAGTTGCATCCTCCTCGATAATCAGTTACGTAAGATTTACTGCAGTGGCTAGACGATTGCATTTCTGTTCGAATCTATTCGTTGGCGTACTTTATACTCCGCGCGGGTAACAATGTGAGATTTCATTTTCTTTTAATTATCACAGATTTTTTTTGATTTATGTACGTAATTAAATTAATTTATTTTATTTTACATTCGTACAATACGGATATGAATAATTTATTCGAAAAGCTTATATATGAATTATTACACGAGAAATCCTCATAAGACGAAATTTGCAATGCTGCAAGTGGTTCTGAAAAGAAATTGTAGTGAATATGACAGGTGTTTATATAAGTGTGTCAATATGCGTGTGTCACTGCTGGAAATCGAAGCTTTATTCTTATCGCAGACGGGACTTGTCGCCGCCTACGCGTCTCACAGTTTGTATAGGCGTGTACCTTTAAGGAGCAGCCTCGAGCAATCGGCCAATGAGGTTTGTTGACGCGGATGCGAGATGACTATGCTTCTTTGTTTACACCAGGATCATTCTTAAGCTGAACAAAAATTATACGATTTAAACAGGCTCTTCAATGTCTACTCATGCGTGCACTTTGTTGTGCTAGTGTTCTAGTGGAAAACTCTACTCGTGTTAACGATATAATCAGATTACGCAAAAGCACTCACATGTTCGCGATATATAGAATTCTTTGCTACCAATGGCAACAGAGAATTCTGATGACACTACTTATATATATATATTACGATGCAACATCATTTTTGTTGCATTGGTTCTGAATATATAATTGTATGAATATGTAATCATATTGCAGGTTTAATTATATAATTATTTTCTGATTATATTATTCTTATTACTAATTTGTAACGTGACCGCACCTCAAAAGTTTGATGAAAACCATACCACATATTCCGGTTGTAAAAGCTTGCAATTGCATTGCTACTGTCTCTGGTGCGAATCTGATCGGAAGATTCTAGAGTTCGAGTACAGAGAAAGGTGTATTTTGGATAACATCTGTACAGCTAGGTAGAGTTCAGCCATGGTCTGGAGGAGAATTATAGCAGACGGGTTCCCTGTTGGGTTATTTTATGTTGTATCTCCGATCAATGTCAGGTGAATGGCGGAGCAGAACCTTAACTGGACATGGCCAACGCGCGATATTTTCTTCGCCACCTCCCAGGATTAAACAGAGTGGTCAGGCGTGCCCAAAACCTTCATAAATCGATCCCATGCTTTATACACTGTATGTCAACTAGTGACTTTTAATAACCAAGAACGAGTTGGTAACACATGGATCCGAACATGCCGCGAGTCTCTTGTGGCGTCATGCGGTTGCAATAAGCACAGACCAGAGTGGGTTTAAATAAATGCAGGTTTATTAACTACTAAGGTCCACCACCGTATAAACCTATTTCACAATATGTAAATTGACGCACTAATTCGATCCCACTACTAGGAGTAAGTGCTCTTCGGCTACCGCATCCTGGCATTGCGGCAAGTACATGGCCGGCCCTATCAGCCGCGCTCGCGGCCCGCTCCCACCCAGGCGACCGGCTCCTTGGCGCTCTCGTAGCCAAAAGGGCCGAAGGAGCGTCGCGGAACGCCCGGCTAGCCTCCGCGCCCCTCCACGCTACCCCCGGGGACTTTCCACTACGTCACATCCTGCTCCCACCTCAACAGAGGCTGGCACAAGGAAAGCCTAACGTCTCGCCTTCGTCACGCGACCGCCATCTTCAAAAATATCTGTTTAAGCGCACGACGCCGCACTATCATAAAGAACAGTGATGGTAATAAAGCGGGATGTCAACATATGTAAACACTCACGTTTCGACAGTGTATTCTTCCGGGATGCTGTCGATGATGATGGCGATGCTGGCGTTGAGGATGCTCCCGGATCGCCAGGAGTATTGCTGGAGCGTTATGACGTTCTCGTGCCTCAGCCCCGGCGCCAGCACCTGATCGTCCACCTGCTTCTTCAGGGAAAAGAACTAAACAAAGCGCATCACAAGAAATCTCAGAATGAAATTATTCATATGCACGAGAAAACGTGTTTGCAAAACTAAATAGAAAATTGTCAATAATCGAAAACCATAGTGCTACAAAATCAATTCTTATATAATTCAATTCTTAGTGAGAAGAAAGCAATTGCTTGTCGCTAGGTTAAATTTACATTCTGTATCTAGCTTATCGAAAATGATGATGAGCTCCATTCTTTGAAAAGTGTAAAAACTTTAACACAATTAAATGGAAGTACACCTAATGTCAATGTTTGGTAAAGTCAAAACACATGAGTCCATTGAAGATAAAATTATCACTTGAATAAATACAAACCCTTTTTTATATAAATATAATACATGATTGGCATTTACTGTGAAGATTGTTGATTAATAAATATTAACTTGAATTAATAATCATGGTTTAAATCAACTTGGAGTGCAATGTAAAAAAATTATATTTATAACCTAATAACTTTGAATTGCCAAATTTTTAAACTGATGGTGCCGCAGGATGACAAGGACTTTCTTTTGTTAGATGTAAATTCTTTTGTGTCTGGGCAAGTTTTTTCGTATTTGCCCCACCCTATTCCCAGCGAGTGTTTATTGGAACCAGAAAGGCTTACAAGGGTCTTCCTGGAATTTAGGGCTCATCTGTTTCAGTAAAGAGTGTCTTTGCGCTTCCCGAACATTGCGTTGGCATATCTCGGTCCTATACCATTACTTAAATGTGCATTGTAGGCCCTTGGCCTCATATTGATATTTTTCAATAAATCTGGGTGTAGGGATTCAATTCATGAACTAGAAGCTCGGGCAGCTTTAACACATATCAAACACATTTACCTGAAGGACAAATGATTATAGATGGATTGGAGTATGACAATCGGGACTCTTCACGGACACCATTTAAAATATTGACGCGTTGCGCATGTTTGAACCCACAACCTTAGTGTCCTCATTCTTGGACTCATCTGCCCCAAGCACCTATCTACCAAAGCACAACTTATCATTTAATTGTCCTATTTGTTAATAATTCTAGAAAGTCTAGCATCGATCAAAGCCAATCGATCAAATTGAAGATTTCAAGCAAGTCTATCAAGTTAAGGAGCATGGGAAAGTATTTTAATAAATTATCTCCAGCATATCGATCATGTAACAACTCTTCAGCAAACCAAATACAGAATCTCAATCAAGTCAATCGACTGAAGAATCTTCGCGAAGCCCAGCAAGTCAAGTATCGCACGAAAGTCGATCAAGTGGTGAATAAAAAGGAAGTCGATGAAGTGAAACATCTAAAGTAATCTCGATCAAGTGAAAATACTGAAAAAACTCAATAAAGTACATGATCTGAAACAAGTCGATCAATAGATGATCACATTTATCGAGAAACTCCGCGTCAGACAATTAAGTGGACGATCCTCGAGTGTGTCGATGAAGTAAAAAATGGGAAAGAAGTCGATCGAATGGCGTATTTAAATCCTCTACTTGATCTCTACGCAAGTCGACCAAGTAGAGGATGTCAAGCAAGTCGATCTAGTCGATCAACTGAAGCATATGAAGACTGTCTACTATGTGGAAGAACTGAAAGTCTCCTGGCATGGGCAGAGGACGCGACAGGCCTGTGCAATGTTCGGGCAGGGCGATGGTGCTCTTTAGTGAGAGTGTCTCTCGAGGAGCGGTAGGTACTTCGAGAGGCCCTAGTGGGCTCAGATAGATACTTGCTAGGAAAAAGGCAAAGCATAGAAACGGGTCCACAATCAATACAATAGAAAACTAACTTGTTAGTGTCATTCTGTTGCAGCATTAGTTAAAAAGCGAATCAGAGGTTTTTGTCATATCTGTATTATGTAAGTTAAGTTTATACGGCGGAGATGTTGATTGATTGATGCATTGATGAGAAATATTTGATATTGCCTGCCTATAAGCTTCCAGTCCAATAAGAACGAAGTATGCTCATCATCGAGAAGTCAAGCACAGATATACAGATGGGGCATTTTAAAAATTGTATCAAAAAAACCCATATCGATGAGGTACATACATTTGATTTTCTAACACTACATTACTTTCAGACCAATTCTCAGTGAACGCATTCAACTCAACCTCTGTGTTGTGGACAACGGAGATGTTGACGAGACCCAGTAACGGGAACCCGCGATTTGACGCAGTGATTAACCGTCCCGCGATGTGAAAGATATGCATTGGAACGGATAATTAACTACGCAGGACTCTTTTTTTCTTTTGGTGCTAACGCTCTATCTTATGACAAGGTACAGCAAGCACATCATGTAGACATTGAACGTGGTGGTGCATATGGAAAACAATGTCAGAAAACTTTTCACAAAGGCCCCCTCATGATACGTTTCTAAGGAACGCACCACCGCGAAGAAATTCAAGAAAGAAGAGGAAGGATAACAGTGATGGAATCGTGAAATCGGCCCATTCTCTACGCACCCAAACGGGCTCGCCAATGAGGAGGAATGAACAGGAATATGGAGATGGGATATATTGTCGGTAAATATGTGACATTGCCCTTCTCAACTCAAAATGAATTTCCAACGAAAATACCTCCATTATCAATGCGGAAGAATCGAGGACAAAGAAGCAGTTGAGCAAATGATGGCATCGTGTTAAACCCATTACATAAGAACCTAACGCTGTATGAGAACCGAGGAGGTGTTGAGAATGGAAATACAGAATCGGGTGCACGTTAGGAATGTTTTGACATTGCACTTACTTCACACTTTGAAGATAAATTGCTAATGCATCACCGCGGAACTCCTGAAGCCCAGAACGCATAACGGAAACATGGATAGACTCATCTTAGAGCATAATCAACATCCATTCCCATGAAACCAAAAGAAGGCGCACCACCGTGATGGAGTCATCCACGGAGAAGCAGATAAAAGACATTGACAGGAAACATATGACAACCACTTCCTGTACTCACTGAAGACAAACTTCTATTAAGCCACCGCAGAAGTATTTTTACTTCAGAAGAGATCATGACAACGAGCGCAGACTCGTGAATCGTCATACACGAAGACCGAGATCTATTCCCCACCACCGTAAAGCGGAATTAATGCACTTATGTGGAGCACGAAGAGGCAAATAAATAGCACTGACAGGAAACGCATGAGATTACATGACTCGACTCATTCAAGATAAATTCTAATCACCGCTCAAGCCGAATTACCGATGAAAAACTTGATGTCATTGAAACAAATACAAAACGGAGTTCTCATACTCCCTGATTTCCATCTTATCCCAACCAAACCAACGCACTCTCACCACAAGGAATCAACCACGAGGATTCGAGATGTAGATCGGAAACGTTCATAGAAAACATTCATTCCCTACACTACTCTTTAGTATTTAAACAACATATCTCCAGGGAAACTTTACCACCGTGAAAAAAATTGTGTACAAAGAAGCAGATGAATAATACTGACGTGTGCTGATTCGTGCGAATCAAAATCGGACTCACCACCGAGGAGGAGTCGAGCACGGAGATGCAGATTGGAAACGTTCATAGAAAACATACGACATTCCCTGCTCTACTCTTTAGTATTTAAACAACTTACCTCCAGGGAAACATTACCACCATGGACAAAATTGGGTACAAAGAAGCAGATGAGTAATATTGAGGTGCGCTGATTCGTGCGAAGTGATCGAAAGCAGGCTCACCACCGAGGAGGAGTCGAGCACGGAAATGCACGGAGACATTTCCTGCTCTACTCTTTAGTATTAAAACAACTTACCTCCAAGGAAACATTACCACCACGGAAAACTTGGGTACAAAGAAGCAGGCGAGTACTATAGGCGTGTGCTGATTCGTGCGAAGTGATCGGAAGCAGGCTCACCACCGAGGAGGAGTCGAGCACGGAAATGCACGGAGACATTTCCTGCTCTACTCTTTAGTATTAAAACAACTTACCTCCAAGGAAACATTACCACCACGGAAAACTTGGGTACAAAGAAGCAGGCGAGTACTATAGGCGTGTGCTGATTCGTGCGAAGTGATCGGAAGCAGGCTCACCACCGAGGAGGAGTCGAGCACGGAAATGCACGGAGACATTTCCTGCTCTACTCTTTAGTATTAAAACAACTTACCTCCAAGGAAACATTACCACCACGGAAAACTTGGGTACAAAGAAGCAGGCGAGTACTATAGGCGTGTGCTGATTCGTGCGAAGTGATCGGAAGCAGGCTCACCACCGAGGAGGAGTCGAGCACGGAAATGCACGGAGACATTTCCTGCTCTACTCTTTAGTATTAAAACAACTTACCTCCAAGGAAACATTACCACCACGGAAAACTTGGGTACAAAGAAGCAGGCGAGTACTATAGGCGTGTGCTGATTCGTGCGAAGTGATCGGAAGCAGGCTCACCACCGAGGAGGAGTCGAGCACGGAGATGCAGATGGGCCGCTCGGAGACGTTCTGCAGCACGAAGCGCAGCGCGCGGCGCTCGCCCTTGAACACGTTCCTGAAGACGAGCGCGGCGGGCGAGAAGCGCAGGCCGCGGCAGACGCGGCTGGAGCCGTCGGGGGTGTCGGGCCGCGTGCGGTCCTTCACCATCTGCGGGAAGACCGCCTCGAAGGCGCCCTCGTGCCCGCTCACCAGCACCACCGGCGGCGTGAGGCGGCGCTGCAGCGGCCCGCGCCCCGGCCGCGGCGTCTGCGGCGTGCGGCCCCCCGCCGCCGCCACCAGCGCCTCCGCCGACCACCCGCGCGGACCCTCGCCAGACGGTCGCCGGATCCGGTAGGACGCCGTCGCGCGCGACTGGCACCAAGCACGCTATTCACATTGGGGGCATTCTGATCGCGACTTAAATGAATTGTTACAATCATTGTCGGTTCGTTTGTGATTCCGGGCGCTTCAACAGCTTATGTCATTAGTCCCGTAAGTGTAGTACATGTTTCCCCCGGGATATGGCGGTGATCTTCCCCCGCTGGTTGGTGAGATACGACGTCGACCTACCGTCTGCTAGTAGGGTTTCCCCCTAACCAGGACTCTCCCACCAGCGGGGCACCACCCCAGCCGGGACCAGCTCTAAGCTCCCGACCGATCTCTCGGAATATGTGGTAGTGTAGTGCATGTTAGTGTGTGTGTGAAATGGGAGAGGATAGGAAAAGGATGAGGAAGGTAAGATCGCTCGCTGTTTGTGACCCGTTGGTTACGGTTCTGCTCCGGTATTCGCCTGCTGTTGGAGAAAACACGTTCAGAGCAGCTGACCGCTAGAATTCTACTCCAGACAACAACTGAATTTGACCTATCTGAAAAGCTAGTACCGAAAATCTTGCCGCCGTCAGGACTGGAACCTAGGACCTCCCGGTCAGAGACACTGCAGTGACATCAGTTGATGTACTGAGCTACCGCTTCCGGTCACAACAATTATTGTTGAAGTCATTTTTAATAAATAAATGTGGTCTACAAAATGAAACTTTATATGCCACAAGAACTGTATTCGTTGATCTTGATAAGAAATTGTGATAAATTGAAAAACGAAAGCCATCTGTCTCTGACGTCTTTTTTGTAACAGTTCAATACATTTTTTACTGTCGTTCCATTTACAGTAAAGAAATTAAAAATGTTCAACTTAGCAAAAGCGTTAATGATAATTAATGGTGCCCTTAATTTGTTTTGCGTCGGACACATCTCTTTTCTGGGTCCAGCAATAATCTGCTAATATACTTGAACTCCACTTCTCTTGGCACCTTTTTTCGATGGTTGCAATATGCCGAGAGCAGTGCTTTCCGTGTTCTTCCCTGTCCCCAAATTTGTCCCAGCTGGAGCAAGCTCCAATATCCCGTCTGGACTCCCAACAGGATGTGTGGTCGTGAAATGCATGTAGTGTTTGTGAAAATGGAAGGAAGGAGAAAAGTATAAAGAAGGTACAGATTGCGCGCTGTCTCCCACTCGTTAAGAGCACGACTCTGGCATTCGTCTGGTAATTGTGGGAGATACCACGAACATGTACAGATCGGAACAGCCAACCTCTAGAATTCTCCTCCACAGAGGTTTAATTCGATCAACTTATGTACTACGCAGTAACAAAAGTCTTCCACCGTCGGATGTGGAAGCCTAGAGCACCTCAGGCGCAACACGGTTGCCGTTTTCGTACCCTAACACACACGCCATTGCTATCGTTTCTTCCTCATCTTTGACTTCTCCTCTGCCCTTACACGCGAATGCTTACACGCACTTCAATACTTCGGGCTTCTCCTGGCTGGGGCGATGCTTCGCCATAGATGTACCTGGAGGCGAGAAATACCATCCTCGTAGGTTGGTGCCATATCTGACGTTCCAACGGGAGAGAAACCTGCCACTTTCCGGATTTACGAGCATGCATTACACTTAAACAACACAAACCCAAACGAATGACCTAAGTATTTCACTCATTCGCAAACATCAAACACTTCCGTAATTCACCGAGCACGCGGGAAACTAAGAACACCTTTGTTTTACTTGTGAACAGCAAACGTAGCTTAATTTTCTGGGCACAGTTTTGGAGCTCTATGAGACGTTGAAGGAAATTTAGTTATTTCATAAAGCCTATCAATAAATGATCCTTCTCCCTACTATCGCAATAGTGAGATGCTTCATTCGCATGAGGTACGGTAAGTGATGAGAGCCAAAATCTGTATTACGTCGGATTGCCAATGAAATGTCGTTAATACTCGAGAGGGCACATTTCTGGAAAAAAGTTTTGTCAAAATCACTGGATAATATCTTAATTTATAATTCTCTTTACCATTATTATGGTATGAGAGAGGAAGTCAATGATGAAGAAAATGTGCACAAATCACACTTCACCTTTGTACACTACACACACTTTTAACTCTTTGTTATATATGTAAATATATAATAATGTATATAATTATATATATATATGTAAATGAATATAGAATGAACAAATAAATAAATTAAATAAATAAATAAATAAATAAATAAATAAATAAATAAATAAATAAATAAATAAATAAATAAATAAATAAATAAATAAATAAATAAATAAATAAATAAATAAATAAATAAATAAATAAATAAATAAAACGAACCTGTCCAGGAATCTCCTCCAATTCCTCCATTATAATTCCACTTCTCCCTCATATAACACACGCAGTTTTTAACTCTTTCTGACGGGAAATAAAAATAGTAAATAAATAAAACTAACCTGTTTAGGAACCTCCTGCGCTTCCTGCCTTCTGATGTGTGCGCTCAACTGAGAAAGTCTGCGTACAACGGTCGTGTCAGTCAGAGACCCCTTTCTTCCCAGGAGAGAGTCTTGAGAATGCGACTTCAACGAACTCCGGCGCTCGGATGCTGCATGATCAATGTCCTTGTCCAGAGACCTCTCTGCCGGAGTCGACGACACCTGGTCGTGATGCAAATCGGACTGGCTTTCCTGCGAAGCGAGGTCCTCCAGAGCTCGTAAATCGATCGAAACCTTGCGTGAACGCCTGTCAATCGATAATCGGGGGATATTTTTGTCAATCGACGATCGTCGGCCATGGCGATCGATTGCCGATTTTTCCTCCCTTCGAGGCACTTCTTTGTGACTCGAGGTTCTATGTTGGCGATCATGTTCTACGTCCTTTAGTTCATCGTCAGGTAGTACCGCCCCTTCGTGGAAAGATGTTCTTTTACCTCTCGACGATTCTCTACGCACGAATTTGCTCATTTTCTCCAGGACATCATTCGGTCTTCTCACATGCTGAGCGTCCATCTTCCTCAGTCTTGTGCGGTTCTCAGCAAAAATTCGTAGATGTTACAGCAAATCTTCAGCCTTCCAGATGTTGAACGAAGTTCATTCGATGCTCTTTAGTCTCATTCGTCAGTAAACAAAGGGTAATTCGACAGTAGATCTCTGTGTACCTCCCGTCCTGCCAAGAGAATCCTTCTGCTCTCAATGTCGACGAAGTGTTCTCTCTTACTCTACACAACACCCCGTTGAGGGTTGCAGGTTCAGCAGCAATTTCATTGAGTGATGTCGGACGTTTGCATGATTAATCTGAAAGCAGTTGTATTATCATAACTGTTAAATACACACGTGTTTACTATTAATGTTAATTGTCTTTCAGATATTTCAAGATTCGTTTTTTTTTTAATTATTCTTAATCTTTCACACCTACCAGAAATATTTCACGATATCTACAGTTTCTGCATTTCCTTGTTTCTCTATTTCAAACTTAAATAGAATCAATTTAATATAAACACTTAAGTACTTCATTCATTTCACTTATCTTAAAATCAGAAAATTGGAATGGATAAAGAGTGAGAAAAACTCATCATTTATAGATACTTAAGTGCTCCTTGAAGTACTGTGAGTACACCATAAATTAAAATATGAAATTTAAATTTTTGAAATGTTAAATGAATAGTGCTGCAACAACACACACTTCCTTGCGTTATTTGTAACGCTCCTACTACATGAAGCTGCAAAAGTGTTTCCAACCAGAAAAATCTTTTTATGCGCGGAGACTCGAGACGTTTTCATACGCTGAGCGCTTCACCGGTGCATTAGGCAGCCGCTTCGACATAACTTGGGCTGACGCTAAAAACTCTATTTGTCTAGCACATTATTTCCAATATGCAATTTCTGAAAATTCTGAGAGATCAATGAACACGAGACCTACAGACAGAAAACACGTCCGAAGACGAAACATAAGAGAAAAATTAATTGATGCGGACTCAAAGTCCGTGCACGACCTCTGCAGGTTTAATCGATTTTTCATTCCAAACTTTTCTCTACGGTGAAGCTCTTTCTTGAAGTCTGTATGGGATGCAGAGTGTTCTTAAAGTGATATGTTAAAATACATCATCCACCAGAATGACAGATCACAGATGTTATCGGGCCTTCAGGTGATGTGTTATACGCGCACGTTATTTTGAACCACGCAATACCTCCCTCACTCTTTTTTTAACATTAGTTCAATGAAGAATAAAAGATAGCAACGATCGTTATTGAAACAAATCTGATAATCAGAAAAATCAGAAATTTGCGGTCCGTTGGCATAAAAATACAAGCTTCGTGTATGATATATAGTCCTATCGTCAAAATAACCAACCCCTTCTCCACTTCATACGCATCAAGGGAAGTAAGGACTCAAGAAAATGTGCTCGGATATAGCATGCACCAAAGATCTTTTACGGTGAATTTTGTTACATTTGTAGTAATATCTGACTTCTAGGTTACAACTGTGTTAGCTTTGTCATTATGCAGGAAGTGTACAGAAGATAGTAACAATTCACTCACCCGGATCTAAGGTCTAGATTTTTGGAGTTTTCTTAATAAAATATTTACAATAAAATACCAATTCTCATATAAACTACCACACATTAATAAATTCCCTTCCAGATCATTGTTTTGAAAAGTACTAAACCTCGATAGGCATTTGTTTTGACGTATCGTATTTCACGTATTTCTTAAGACAATATAATATTCGAGATATTCAGGAAAAATAATAAAATACAGACCCTACTAGTATACTAATCGGAAAGCAAATACTATATCCAAATTTCAAAATGCGTATGTAAAATAGTGATGAAGAAGCAGAATATTCATTCAATATCTTTTCTTAACTCACATTTATAAGTTATTTATGAAATAAGTACAGTTAGACATGTATTTAATACACGAATTTGATAAACAAGTACTATAATACGATGTTATGACGATAGCAGTGTGGAGAATATCATACCTAGTATGTTATATACACAGGGGGTGGCCAAATTATTAGGAATAGTACTCCTATTTGTGTAATTTCTAGTTTAAATCGTTTTTTAGCAAAGGATTTGGTTTCGATAAGATTTGTAGTATTATTGTTATCATTACTATCGTTTTTAATAAGTGACATTAGATTCCTGTGCTATTTAAGAAATAAATATTGTGACTTCACATTCACTTGAAGTTTATTGAAAACTGATGCTGTACTGAAGATATACAAATTATTTTTTAAATTGTTTTTGCAAGTTTTTTCTTTCTAAAATAATAAAAACGTAACTGTTTTTCCTTTCTTCATTACCTTTAAATGCATTTTATGAGTGAATTTTATTTTAGTTTGCAATGTAACGTCACAACCTCCAAGTTTTTATTTTTTTTTTTTTTAGTTGAGTAAGGATTCAGTCCCGTCTCGAAGAAAAATTAGAGATACACCAACATTACTACTTCACTCCACACATTCACAGAGAGAAGTAGCAACTATTACAAGTGTTTCGTTAACAAAATAAAAATAAATATTGATCAGAACAAAACCCCTGGAAACAAGTCGTGTGGGAAATTGTGACAGGAAATGGATCACCATTATTCGAACCGATTGTATAATCAGGGATATCTGCCTCAAAAATAGTTTTTTATTATTTGATCTCAAAAATAGTTAAAACCTGTGTGTGACGTGCTACGGAGAGAAGAGCATTCTGTGCACGTTTTAATAATTCTGTGATCCCTACACTAAGAAGAAATAAAAGAGGTCATCTTCGTCAACATACTAGCTTTATTAAGATAGCCGGCTTTCGACGGCTTTGCCGTCATCGTCAGTCTCGCTGCTTTCGGCAAAAGTCGGTCGACTGTGCCGTGTCGAAGATGACCTCTTTTATTTCTTCTGATAAGAACGTCAACAACACCAAATCAGAATTCCCACAATTCCCTACACTAAACCATATACTACTTGAATTTTGAATATAGACTAGAATTTTGACTATAGGTGGCAGCTGGCCAGAGAATGGAGCAAGACCTTAAAGCCAGTCCACTCTAAGGAAATTAGACAACTTTACTACGAGAAAGTCTGTGCCATTCTGTAGCACCTCTAGTTTTGTTTTATTTCTTGGATCCAATAGTTTGCTGATTTTAGTTTATTGTTGATTTTTTTTCAGTGATTTTGAGCCATCCAAGATTGTTTTCACAATATTTCTTTGTACTTTCTTAAGTCTTTCCTGATATGGCGCTTGGTGAGTTTATTAATTTCTGTAAATTTCTGCCTTGAATTTTGGTGTAGATGTCTTGTGCATCATATTTCTTCTCTTATTTCTAATAGTTCTAACGTCTCTTTGCTTAACTTAGATTTGTTCTGTTGCTTTTTCTCTTTTAATGTTGATTTATTAGCTGATGTTGTTATGATTTCCTCGACTGAGTTGTATATTTCTTGTACACTCTGATTATAATTTATTGTAATCCTTGTAGTTTTGTTGATAAATATTCTTTGCATGCATTGCATTTCTATGAATTCTGCCTTCGGAAGTGTTTTTCTAAACTTTTTCTTATAGCTTTCTTGTTTATAGTTTTTGTTGCTTTTACCATTCTATGATCTGTTTCAAATTTCAGCCTTTGTGTTACTACAATCCTGTTGACTAAATACTGACTGTCATAATATAGTCAATTTCATTTTTTGTTCTTCCATTTGGGGCAAGATATGTCCATTTCCTTCTAAAGGTTTTCTTGAAGAATGTATTGCTTACGACCAGCTTTTATCTTTGGGCAAATTGTAGTAAGCAGATTTCTCTTTTGTTTCTTTCACCTACTCCATACGAGCCTATTCCTTCTTCCTTTATGGTCGTTTTCTCAATTTTCGAATTAAACTCTCCTATAACCAAGTTGATATTGGATCTATGATACGTTAAGGTTTCATCGAGTTTATCATAAAATCTCTTCATATGTGGAAGTAGAAGTCATCGTCATGTGTAGTTTATTGAATTAGAATTTTACTACAATGATTCTTTCATTTATTCCTACAATTTCTTCTAAATTTTGCTTCAAATTTTTTGAGATAATAAATCCCATTCCTTTACTTCCTTTTGTTTCACCTAAACAACAAAATATCTGACCGTAGCGATTTTCCAATATTGCTTGTCCCTGTCTTCTCGCCTCGGCTAATCCAAAAATGTCTGTTCTTTCCCCATTTAAGGCTTCTTCTAGCTCTGTATATCTGCTTTCATTCAGTAAACTTCTCACATTTAGTGTTGCAATTGTTATTTGATCTCTCGTAGATTTGGAATACGTCTTTAGTTTTTTGATATGTTTTCTTTATATTCTCTGTAGTAAGAAATCCATCACCATGACGTATCCATCTCATACACGTAAGGCGTGCATTTTTACGCTCCACATCCGGCTGCTCTTGAATTTCCAAACTTTTATTTAAGACTTTTCTTTGCCTGCTTGGTTACGTCGTTCTAACCACATGGCACAACGAAGTTTAAAAGATTTAACGCTGTTTTATCCAGGTTCCTGACTAAAGGACTCGGTGGATTGCGGATTCGGTGGTGTAACGGTCAGCGTACCGGACTGTTGTACCCGACTTTGCGGGTTCAAACCCGATCGAAGCCGTGGATTTTTAAGGGCGAAAAAATCCTTCGTACGCCTTCCTTCGGAGGGGAAGTAAAGCCGGCTGTCCCATGTTAGTAGATTTACTGCATGTAAAAGATCCTCAAGCCTAAAAGAAGCCTCTGAGCAAAATTGAGATCCGCCTGTTTCGTCGCCCAAGATAATACCTCCCTTCTCCGATAGGTGGTGAAAGGAGCGTAGCGAAATTTGCGTGGTTAGACGGAAGAGCGGGCCTGATGGCCCGAGTCTCGCCACGTAAAATAAGGCATTAACTAACTAACTAACTAAAGGACTGTTTCGTTTCTTCTCGTTATGGTCAATTTAACCATGACACGGGTTATAGAAACTGGCTTTCATTTCATATACTGGTGTTTATCTAAATGAATTTAATAAAAAAAATGCAAGGATAAAATAACTCGTTTGGGACCTGCACACACATTTAAGGAATTTACACAGAAATTATTTCTAGAAAAAGAGATTGCTTCAAATCGTTTTCTCACTACCCTTCCTGTTACAAAGTTAAGAGTTACTAAGTTCTGAAAAACGGTTCGCGCTCTCAGTTCACCCTCCCGTTTTGTTTGGAAATCCTTTCAGAACTGAAAACGCATATTAAAAATAGATTCACTGACTTAGATGTTAACTCCTGAGAGATAGGAGGTTTCAGCGCCCACTTTCATGTGATACTGGGCAAGTTCCAGTAGCTAAACAAATGAAAATAATTGACCTAAAAGCTGACGATGCAATGCAGGACAGACTCCAAGAAGGAGAGTTGATTGAATTCTACAAACGACTGCAAGTGGACATTTATCCAAAAGTTAAAAACGTTCCAGAAGTATGTTGTCAGTATTTGGTACAAGTTATTATGGATGTGAACAGACTTTCTCGAAAATGAACGTTAGTGTAAGTGCAAATGTGACTCATACGATTAACATTTGCGAGTCATTTTCAATAACAGATTAAACAAGAATCACGCCACAAATTAACTTATTAGAGTATATAACAATTTAACTGCTCTCATTGAGGTACGTTCTTAATTAACTATTATTTATGTGTTTTATAAAGTTGTAATAAAATTCTGTAATTAAATTTTGAAATTTTAAAATTAACACTCAATGTGTATTAATTATTGCAAATATTATGATTAGAATAGTGTGCTCGTATATCGGTATGCGTTTTAATAATTAATTTTTGAACTAAGAACTGTTGTAACGTTCTTGAATTAAAATTTTATTTAACAAATACGCGACAAATTCCATCCTAACATACAATTTTAGCTCTACAGGCTTAAAAATGTCCTATCCGTCCGTCAGTAGAAAGTTTGGTGACCCTTGTTTAAGACAAAAGTAGGTACAATGATGGACCATGTTAATGTATTTGTACAATGAAATAAAACATTTATTTTTCAAGTTTTTATTAATAATACGTGTCACTTAGAGTAAATTAAATACAAAATAGTTATATTATCATTACATAGAGTATATATAATAGGAAAAAAGAGTAGATAATACGATATAGTAACTGCACTTCGTTGTTCTGGAACGGCGTGACCTGAGAGGAAACTCGCCCGCGTCACGAGCTGCCTGCTTTGGCCGGCAGGGGCGCCACAATCGCTATCCCCCACAAGCGCCCTCCGGCTCAGTTTCTCTCCGACTGCGATGTGTGGCCTTTCGGGGGTTTTCGCAAAGAGGCTCGAGTTGTCGTCGTTGCAGTTGTTTTCTGCAGCAAAATCAAACGAAATCAGGCAAGTTACTGGAACGGCGCGATTCATTCATGGCCAAAAGAAAAAAAATGCTCTGCGAAAAGAAGTCTTAAATAATAGCAGCTCATATTCTCCGTTCGACATATATCTAATTTAAAATCGCAATTGCTATGCTTTGGGGCTAAAGTTACTTATTATGGAATATTACGGTTTTTCATTATAATTGTTCTCAATTATTTAACTGAAATATTTTTTTGCTTGGTTTGAAAATAAATCATTGTGTATTTATATTGCATACATAATGATTGATTTTTTATTGAATTAATGTAGTAATTTAAAAATTTATTAAACATCTTTTAAACTTAAATGTATGTACTAATTTGTGTAGTTTGTCACGTTTTGAGATAATTCATATTAGTTGTACGTTTCATGACTTAAGAAGATAAATTTGTAATAAAAAGAAAACGTTTACATCATCTTGCTTTAATCACTCCAACTATTAACTTAAGAGACGTAATTGCGATGTCGTGTTTTTCTCGTCGCTTGGATCACGAGAGGAAAGTTTATCCTGCTGGCGGCAGCGGCGGTTCACATAGTAGAATTTTATCACCATAAATGCAAACGCAGAGAAACTTCCATTCGCATCGCAAGTAACAATACACGTAATCTACCGTTGGCCATAGTGAAGTAAATCTTCGTGGGCCTTGGGCGGAATATTGGCTGGCAGGGTTCCTCTCTCGCTGAATGAGATCCGGCGCCGACCGACACATCGACTTGCGGGGATTTCCCTCTTGAGGTATCTCCCCGGCGAGACTTCGCACCAACCGAGACACGCTCTAAGCACCCGATTGGTCTCGCGACATTTGTTGTAATGTGGTGCATTAAGTGTAAGTGTATGTATGTAAGGGGTGAGGATAGAACAAGGGAGAGAGAGGAAAGATCAAACGCGGTCTGCGTGGCTAGTTTGTTAGAGCATTGCTTCGGCATTCACAGTGTTGATCGGTGAAACCCAGTGGCGGCTTGTAGGGTAGTGCCAGAGTGCCATGGCACCACCAACAAAAAGGAAGGAAATGAAATTTTCACCACAAATGTGTGTATAAAATATCGCTTCTTCAATATATTATTCTTTATAGTAATTCATTTGAACGAGCGCGTGGTCATTCAATGCTCTATCAATATTCTCTTCAAACGCACAGGGCTTAATGCTATCTCTCGGCTTTCTCCTGAACCTCTGAGCCACCTACGGACTGTCGCTATGTCTGCCCATTTAACCCTGCATAAAGAACGCTGAATTGGCGTCTCTTATGTATCAGACGGTGCCACGGAAAAGTGGCACAGTAGTTCACGTTCTGCTCCACAGAGTGCGCCAATAGCTCTATCTTCATCGAGCAGATCTCTCGTCCGGGATGACCCCGATGTCCTGGTGTTTCGCACACGGAGAGGCGGCGTACGCCGTGGGCGTAAGGCGAACTCGGAAAGCTGTGACTTCTTGAGATTACTGTGGACGTTCCGACTTTCAGGCTGAGAATTATTTGCTCTCCATTTTTTCAGTTTAATCTTCATTATAAATTAATAAGCACGGTCACTGAAAAATTAAATTTTGTTGCCCATGAATTTTATTTTAGAAATTACTAACCTCTTTTAAAACATCGCATCGATGTTTAAAAACACAGCTGGTTTTTGATCGATGCGATCAAACCTATCGATGCGATCAAATTATTAACACCAATGTTTTTATTTTGAATATCGATAATTGACATCATCGATGTTTTGTTATCGATGTCGTATTACTAACTGGCACGACCAATAGAATTTCGTACCGGCCGTCAGTGGTGAAACCACGAAACACTACCGTTCTGAGCAGTCAGCAGCTAGACTTCTCCAAAAAGCGACTGGCTCGGGGCGTTGTTGGGGAGGGGGGGCGATTTTTCTTATTAAATGTTTTTTTACAGAGCATACATAGTTCAGTACATAATACACTTTACATATGTATTGAATGGCTTGCATTCTAAATTACCTAAAATTAAACTACAAACTAATTTGAGTGAGAAATCCTCTCCAAACACCTTAAAAACACTCTACTTTGGAAAATTTGACTAGGAATGGTATGGATATCTATTTTTTTGTTCTGGTGCTATGAGGAGTATTTCGGAGTATGAAGTTGTCTAGGTGTGGAATTTGAGGAATGTAGTGATAGAACTGGGTAGAGAGATGTCATATGGTGTTGTATGGAGTCAATTTGGAATTCTTTGTGGAGCTGTGAATTTGTGGCAAACCAAGGAGCCTAAGACGACTGTTTTGGAGCTTGTTAAGGTTTGCTTTTGGCGTACCCGCGTGGAGTCGGAGGGGAAGGGCGTGGAGGGCAGCTGCGCCGACGAGGCCGAGCCGGGCGGCGCCTGCGCCTCCACCTGGTACACGCGCAGCTCGCGCTCGTCGGTGGACAGCAGGCGCAGGCGCATGCGCAGCGCGGCCGGCGTCAGGTTGTCCACGTGCAGCATCAGCGGGACGCTGTCCTCCGCGAACACGTCTGCGCACGCCGCCCGCACATCATTGCCCTCACTTCGCCACTAACAGTGCGTCGCAAATCTTATTACCGGGTCATAAAAGTGGATAATTATTTTCCCTATATATAAATTTACATATATATAGTAAATTTATTCATCTTACGCATTGTATATCTTTGATTGATTTTTTCGTGTTTCCGGGGGCGTCAACTGCGTTCATCCCCGTTCATTCCCCCCGTTCATTCCCCCCGTTCATTCCCCCCGTTCATTCCCCCCGTTCATTCCCCCCTGCGTTCATTCCCCCCTGCGTTCATTCCCCCTGCGTTCATTCCCCCCTGCGTTCATTCCCGTAAGTGTAATGCATGTTTTTTTTCTCGGGAGATGGCGGTGATCTTCCCTCGCTGGATGGCGAGATACGGTGCCTACTGTCGGCTAGTGAGGTTTCCCCTCTAAACAGAACTCTCCCACCAGCGGGACAAGCTCTTAAGTTCCCGACCGGTCTTCCGGAATATGTGGTAGAGTAGTGCATGTTAGTGGAAGTGTGTGTGTGTAAGGGGAGAGCATAAGACAAGGAAGAGGAAGGAAAGATCTCGCGCGGTCCGTGTTCCGTTTGGTAGGGTACTGCTCCGGCATTCGCTTGGTGTTGATCGGAGAAACCACGGAAAACTACCGATCAGAGCAGCCGGCCGCTAGAGTTCTCCTCCAGACAGCCACTGAATTCGACCTAACTGAAAAGCTAGTGTCAAAATCCTACCGCCGTCAGGACTCGAATCTAGAACCTCTCGGTCAGAGGCGCTGCAATGACATCAGTTGATGTATTGAGTTACCACTCCCGGTACATTGTGTAGCCAGAATCCATGTTTTGTGAGTCCGATACATGAGACAGATCTTTAAATGAGGACATATACAATTATTCGAAAATATAATTTTTGAATATGTTTTTGCATATTGTTGCGTGAAATGAAAGCAATTAGAAAAATGTTTTTACAAAAACTGCTTCATTTTTTTTAAAAATTTTCTCCTCGTATGTACCAAAGGACGCTATAAAAAGTTGTACTAGTCCCACATGAAATTAGTGCAATTTATTAAATAATTCAAAAACAAATCGCTCCAAATTCATTCTTTTTTCACAGATAAACCAGGGGACTCCTAAAACAAGAACTTACGGAGAAAGACGTTTTGTCTTAAGCCAATTTTTCGTTGTCGATAACCTACAAAATGTGAATTCTGACTACGTGTGTCTGACACGTTACAGGAAGTAATTTACCTCATACAGGAACAAGAAGTATCCACGTTTTTGGTGATTAGGATATACAATGCAAGTTTTTCTTCTTAAAATTTACGATTTTTGTATATCGTTACATATCATTCTTTTTATTCTAGGTCTATGGTATCATGAAAGTAAAACTATAATGTTTTGCTATAAGAATTATTAGAACACTTATGACCTCTTGTACTTTATAATTAATAACAATAGTATAAGGCCACTTACGTTTAAGGAATATAAGCAAACGAAGGACTTTTAAGCTAGAATGCAAGCAAACGAATTTAAATGTAACGTGCAAAATAAATTTCATCTACTTTCAACATACTTGTCCAAGTAACCAAGAGAATTACTCCTCTTCAAACAAAACAATTTTTATCAAAAAAGTCACGTAATTAACGAGAATATAAGCATTCATGTTGTAGTTACCTATCTTGTTGCAAATAATTCCTAGAACATCAATTGTATTTTCCGAATTCTCTTGTGTACTTGAACTCGTGATTCTCCACCAGGTCCTTTCTCTGACAATTTTATGTATTTGTCTCAGAGAACCAAACATGATAATTAATACACAGTAACATTTTTGGCTAAATTAACATCCGCTTACCTGGAATATTGAACTCGGATGGACCTTGGACAGTACTATTGTTCATGGATACACGATACGTTGCACTGCTGTTGAAAATGTATTCGTACTCTTTCACAATGGGGTCATCTCCTCTCTCCAAAACCCACTGCATCAGCCGCAAGCCAATGTTTGAATCTGCAACAACGTCCATTTTCCCTTATTTTGTCCAGACGGAAAGGAATGGTCTAAGTAATGTGATAACTCTAGGAAAGTGGGGGTAAAGAGCAACATGTGCAAATGTTCAACTTTCAGTCAACGATGAGTGTATTTTAAAGTCCCGAAATTCGTTAAAATTAGGAGGACCACATAAACAGATTTTTAGGGCCTAGAAGAGTTGACACCGAATTATGTATGATGTATGGTAGGTTGCATTTCGGATGCAACTATACACGTCACCATGCATTGCCTATGTTTTCCTCATTGAAGTGCTACGAACTTCTGTTTTTCGACTTTAATTTGTTTGATTCATTCCTGTAAGATAACTGTCAATCTAGCTATTGAAGAAATTGAATAACATGTTTTGTAAGCCAAACGCTGCTGTTTTAAAGATTTCTGTGCTTATTTTAAAAATATTTGCATGCAAATTTCAAGGCCTAAAGAATAAACTCTCCTATTATGCTAACGATTAACAGTCCATTCCAACGCCTTGCCAGTACCCGGAGAACATCAATAAGTGGGGCCAACGACAGAGTCGAGAATAAATTGCAATATAATCCAAGGAAAATATTATATATTTAAGAATTACTACCACATAAATTTAGCAATATATTGAAATAATTTTCTGCACGTTGTATTTAAAATATTATCAGTTTTTGAGCAGTGGCATAATTATTTTGAACATTTTCAGTTCTTGGAGTCTTTCCGTGGGAAGACAGATGGACACGTCCTGTTTTTAAAGAACTAATCCAGTAACCACTATGTTGATCTGATCCCACAATTATTATCTACATCGACAGACACTAAAATAAGGAAGCACAGTGGTGTTTGAGTAGCCGCGTCTCGACGAAAATTTTGAAAACTTACAGAGCCATTAAGCGTAGCGACGGTTTCGAGTTTTTTGTAAACATTCGATAAGGCGAAACTTACTACTGAAGCTTCGAAAACGTTCTAATAGTAACAGTCGTAAACTATGATGCGGCAACTCTTTGCCTAAACAAGAGAGAAAAGAGAACTAGTGGAACTGCAACAGCACATATTTTCTCACATTATTTGAAACTTTTGCAATCATCGAAAATTTATCAAGTTCAGTGAAAATAAGGTCATGCGCCATTTTAACCCTCCTTTATTCTATCCTAGGATTTTTTATAGTTCTTTAATATATACGAGGAGAAAATTGAGAGAAAATGTGGGTGCCCGCTTTTGAGAAAAAAATATAAATTGCATTAATTTCAAAGGTAATGCGAAATCTATTCATTTTATCTAAACAAATGTCACATGAGCTATTTCAAATTCTAAGGTTTTAGAACATATTTTATTTAAGAAAAATCTCTATCATTATTGAACGTCTTCAATTTTCAAATATTCAAACATTTCAACGAAATTGAGAACTGCGCCATTTTCAAGCTATTCGAGAAAAAATTCAATTAAAATATCAAGAGCTATTTCTGAAAAACAAAATTGAAAATGTTAAAGTTTCATGAAAACAACCCCCCGAAATCAAAATTTCTATGACAATTTTGCAAGACTTTTGTTTCCTTCAAATAAATCAGGGAATATCAGTGTTGGAGAAAATGGTTTGCAGAGTTTAGCCGTCAGCGTTGATTACAGACGGGCAGACAGACAACCGTTTTGCCGTCCGTCGATACTTTTGGTATCAGAACCCACAAAACGTGGATTCTGAATACACAGCGTTTTAGAAGAAGGAACATGATTTATTCTATTTTTTGTTAGTAATAATACGAGGTTTTTCTATCAAGAAACCGCCAAATTCTGCCGCAGCATTGCAATGCGTTCTCTACATGAGACGCCCACCCCCGCCAGTGCTCACCGAGGTACTGTTTCCAGAAGCGCTTCTCAGCGTCGCCCAGCGTCTTCTCGAACATGTTGGCGACGGCGGCCCACAGCGCGGCGTTGCGGCACGGCACCATCACCTGCCAGGGACGGATACGTCAACTGCTAATGTCCTTACTCCCGTAAGTGTGGTGCATGTTTATCTGTGGGAGGTGGTGGTGGTGATGGTGGTGATCTTTCCCCGCTGACTGGCGAGGTCCGGAGCCGACCTAGCCTACGTCGGCTGGCCGGGATTTTGCACAACCAGGTATCTCCCACTAGTGGTATAGTCGCAGCCGGGACTCGAGCTCCCGACTGCTCCTGTCTGGCCTCCCCATGAGTGTGGTAGTCAAGTGCGTGTAAGTGGGTAAGAAAAGAGTGAGGATGAGACAAGGAACAGGAAGGAAAGATCGCGCGTTATCCGTGGTCCGGCCTTCGCCTGGTGTTCGTAGGAGAATGGCCGACGGACAATTGCCCATCAAGGCAGTCGCCTGCCACAATTCTCCTCCAGAGTCGCTACTCAATTCGACCTAGCTATGTTGCTGTTGTCGAAAATCCTGTCACCGTTGAGAGTTTAAGGGCCGTATTTATAAACATCTGCCAGGGGCCTGCCAGACCTTGCAGACTGCCAGTGTTCGGTTTTGCGATTTATGAACGGCCCCCAGCCAATTCCAGTCGCCCCCAGATGGCAGGCCCCTAAGAGCTCTGCTGGCAGAGCTTCATAAATACGACCTTACAACCACCCGGACAGAGACATCAGTTGGTGCCCCTGGGCCGTCACCTGCGTGATGAGCGGGCACAGCAGCTCCGTGTTCATGCCCTCGTACACGGACAGCCGCCCGCCGCACGTGCACATGGCCGTCCCCCACTCGGCCGGCAGCGGCAGCGTCAGCGTGGCCAGCGCGCCCGTCACGATGGGGCGCGACACGATCTGCGCACGCGCACGCACGCGGCCCGCCCCGCACTCACGCCCCATACTCTTCCCTCTTCCACTGGCACATCAAAATGGCTCAGGTCTCGTTTTCTTCGAGCTCTTTGAATTTTCGAAAGTGCGTATAAATATTGCGAGAAAGAAACTGCTGTTGTAGCATCAATAGTTTCTTTAAATTTTTTGAAGGGATGTAGCAAAATGCACTGAATAAAGTGATATAAATCACTCTCGGGTATTCTTTTGTTGTTTTAAAGTATTCGCGGATCGCCTCACTGAGTGCGGGGTGTGAAACTTTTTCCTATTATTTACGTAACTGCAACCTTCTTAATAACCTAAATATCTTAAGAACTTAAATATCTTATTCTACACATTCTTTATTCTACGCAATATATATATATATATATATATATATATATATATATATATATAATGATCCAAAATCATTTAAAACTAGACTTTGATTTATGCAAGATTACACAAAAATACTCATATTTCTAAAATATTGTATAAGATCTTATTTAAAAATCAGATATTATGGAACAAAATTTCAGTACTTTCGTTACAGGGAGACGCCAAATTTCTTTGTAATTACACAATGGTTATGTATCAGTATTGAATTCGACCTAGCTGGCAAGGTAGTGGCGAAAATCTTGCCATTATGGGGACTCGAACCTAGGACCTCCCGGTCAGAGGCACTGCAATAATATCAGTTGATGGACTGTGCTACCTCTCCCGGTTCGGTATATGAAACTTCTGGGCTCGACGCCACGTAACAGTTCAAACATTTCCACCGTTCTCGCCTGACCTGACATCTGCCGATTTTTTTTCGCCCTCGCCTCAAGGGGGTCCTGAATGACACAGGTTTTGCAGACTACCAGACATACAATATGTAACGTCTGTGCTTCGACCCTCAAAGAGGTCTCCAGTGATTCATTGCATCAGTTTTATCACCATCCAGACAGCGAGTGAATTCGACCTGGCTGAAAAGCTAGTGATTCGCCGTGAGGAGTGCAACCTAGGACCTCCCGGTCAGAGGTGCTGCAGTGACCTCAGTTGATGCAGTTGAGCTGCCGCTCCCGGCCTGAAGACGTGCCTTGACGATGAAGTCGCCGAAGGTGGGGCTGACGCAGCCGATCCAGTAGTTGCAGACGCGCGGCGTGAAGGCGCAGACGGTGGCGCTGAGCTCGGCCACGAAGGCGTGCGGCGACAGCGGGCGCTGGCTCTCCGACTGCCTGGCGCCGCCGGCGCCGGCGCCGCCGCGGGCGTTGTCGCGCTTGACGGCCTTGGGCGACAGCTGCGGGATGGCCTCCATGCGGCTCTGGTTGAGGAACAGGCGGCGCAGCACCTTGCGCGTGCGCTGCTGCGCCCACGTGCGACCGCTGAACGCCTCTGCGCACACGCCAAACCACGCAGCGGATAAGGAAGACTCTAACAGACCCAACTGCCCAAAAGATAGCACAGAACCCCCAGTCTACAATAATACTCACTCTCCCAAACTACGAGGCGGATAGAATAGACTCTAACGCACCCAACTGCCCAGAAGATAGCACGGAACCCCCATTCTATAATACTACTCACTCTATCAAACTACGCAGAGGATATGAGAGAATATATCATACCCAACTACCTAGAAGATAAAAAAGAACCCTCATTCTACAATACTACTCACTCTACCCAACTACGCAGCGAATAAGAAATAATCTAACATATCCAACTCCCCTGAAGATAGGAAGGATCCCTCCATTCTACAATAGTATTAACTCTACCAAACTACGCAGAGGATATAAAAGAATCTGTAAGTCTACTGTATTATGCAGCGGATATAAAAGACTTTGCCACTCTACAATGTTACGAAGCGGATATGAAAGAATCTGACTCTCTACCAAACTACGCAGTGTATAAGAAAGAATCTACCATTCAACCAGTCTATACAGCGGATATGATACAATCTGTCCAAAGGTGCTTCTCTTAAATGAATGAGTGTATATTTATTGATTCCAGGCGTGTATACTACCCTGGTCGTTAGATCTAATAGTGAAGTGTGTGTTGTACCACGGTAGTTGTCCGTTTTCCTCATTCACTGAATCCGTTCGCGACTTGCTCGCTGGCTTGCAGTGTTTTCTCCCTCCAGGTATCTCATCTGTGAGGTCAGCACCCCAACCGAGATAAGCTGTTCCCAAATAATGGATTTCAAGGCATGCGTTTTACTTAAGAGCCTAATAGGTAGATGAGATTGTGAAATAAGAGAGGAGGTCACAACTATTAGGAAAAAAAGGTCGAGCACTCCCTGCGTCTAGTTTGTGCACCCTTTACTTTTTCATCAAGAATTCCAATCCCGATTTTTCCAAATACGTAGTAACATGCGTAATTAAAAGAATAACCTTGGGCAATCACAATATAACACAAAAAATAAGATAATACATTTAATAAAGTTTTGAATAAGATTACAATAAAAAATAAAATATTTACGATCCTGGTCTTATATTCTACCTTGATATTAAGATGTAACGTAACCTCAGAAATTTACAGATACCAGGTCCTTACCTCACTGTTTGTTTCATAATATTAATACGCGTGTAATATTTTATATAATGATTGTAACTCATTGGTTGATGTCGACCTTTCAGACACTGAAGAGGACCCTACAATTTAGGTCGAAACGTCTGCTACAAATATTTAGTTAAATTGACTGGAATTATCGTTTTTTCTTGTTGTTTTTTTTTTGTAATGTTTAATGAATCGCGCGCGGTTCACGGGTTGTTAATTAGGGTACTGCTCGGACATTTGCCTGGTGTTAATAGGAGAAACCACGGACAACTACCGGTTGGAGCAACCGCCCACTAGAATTCTCCTTCAGTGACTAAATTCGACCTAGCTGAAAAGCTAGAGTCGAAAATTCCACCACCATCAGGATTTAGAGAACCCTATGTCAGAGGCAGTGCAGTGAATGCCGGAGTGGCAAAGCGAGTGCGCGAAAGGCAGTACGGCTGGCGTCGGGCTCCGTCTCCTGCAGGTAGAGGTCGAACTCGATGGGCGGCGTGGCCTTGGGGTCGATGGCGTAGGGCAGCGGCAGCGTGAGCAGGCGCTTGCTGGGCCTGTACAGCGGCGAGGACACGTGCAGCGTGGTGCTCACGTCCAGCGACGACGGCTCGCCCTCCAGCCGGAACGCCACCGCGCGCCCGAAGTTGGGCGCGTGCACGTTGCCCGTCATCAGCAGCGTGCCTGACAACCAGCGACCAGCCACCGCTAACCTTTTGATTCATTCATTGATTTTTTGGTGTTTCCAACCGCGTCAATGGCTTTCGTCACTAGTCCCGTACGTGTAGTGCATGTCTTTTCTCGGAAGATGGTGATCTTCCCTCGCTGGATGGCGAGATCTATCACCGACCTACCGTCGGCTAGCGGGGTTTCCCCTTAACTAGGACTCACACCAGCGGGGCACGCCCCAGCCAGGTCAAGCTCTAAGCCCCCGACCGGTCTCCCGGAACATGTGGTAGAGAAGTACATGTTAGTGTAAATGTGTGTGTGTGTGTGCGTGTATGTGTGTGTGTGTGTGTGTAAGGGGAGAGGATAGGACAAGGAAAGTTCGCGCGCGATCCGTGGCCCGTTTGGTAGAGTACTGCTGCGGCATTCGCCTGGTGTTGATCGGAGAAACAACGGAAAACTACCTATCAAACCAGTTGGCCACTAGAATTCTCCTCCAGACAGCGACTGAATTCGACCTCGCTGAAAAGCTAGTGTCGAAAATCCTGCCGCCGTGGGGAGTGAGAACCTAGGACCTGCCGGTGACAGGCTCTGCAGTGACATTAGTTGATGCACTGAGCTATCGCTCCCGACACTACTAAGGTCATTAGTGCCGTGAATGCAGTGCATGTTGGTTTTTTTCGGAAGGTGGCGGTGATCGCTCCCCGCTTGATGGCGAGATCCGGTGTCGACCTACGTCGGCTTGCAGAGATTTTACCTCGTCAGGTATCTCCCACCAACCGAGGAACCGTGTGTGGGTTTGCGGGGGGTTTCGGAGCGGCATTAGCCAATAGAGCGCTAATAAATTAGTAATACAGTTATAGAATTACTAACATTTAAATGTACCGCGTAAATGTTGATTGGTATCACAACGTTCAAATGTTTACATTGCAGAGAATCGATTCCAGAAGGTCTCGTGGTAAAGGAATTGAATGTCTCGCCTAGTGAACTGGTATACATAGAACGGAAAAGGTCCAAATTATCTTTTAAAAATTAGATCATTAAATAAGGTCGTGTGGAACGGGTCGTGTGGAACGGGTCGTGTGGAACGGGTCGTGTGGAACGGGTCGTGTGGAACGGGTCGTGTGGAACGGGTCGTGTGGAACGGGTCGTGTGGAACGGGTCGTGAGGAACGGGTCGTGTGGAACGGGTCGGTACGCACAGCTCTGCTTGCGGAAGGTCCTGGCGTGGAAGACGACCTGCAGGTTGAGCCGCTGGCCGCCCGCCAGCGGGAACACCACGCCCACCGAGTCGCCGCCGCACGCGCCGCGCCCGTTGGGCGTGAACACGGAGAAGAAGGAGCCGACGTCGCCCACGAACTCGGCGAGGTACGTGAGGCGCTCCTTGCCCGGGTTGACGAGCGCCACGGTGGTGGAGCCGCGCGTGGAGAGCGGCGCCGACATCTTGAGCGTGTGCAGCGCGGCGATCGACGGCATGACGCTGTACAGGAACGCCACCAGCAGCAGCATCTTGACGCCGATCGGGTGCACGATGTCGCGCAGGCTCACCGTGAAGCCCAGGTGGACGACGCGCCACGCCGAGATGAGCCGCGCGGCGTTGTGCTGCGCCTGCACGCCAGGCACTTTTCATTCAAATTCGTATTCGCCCATTCACCTACCGTTCATCCCGGGTTTACGGCGCACCTCGGTTGATTGATTGATTTTTTCGTGTTTCCGGGCGCGTCAACTGCTTCGGTCATTAGTCCCGTTAGTGTAGTGCATTTTTTTTCCCGGGAGATGGCGGTGATCTTCCCCCGCTGGATGGCGAGATCCGGCGCCGACCTACCGTCGGCTTGTGGGGTTTCCCCCTAACCAGGACTCTCCCACCAACGGGGCACCACCCCAGCCGGGACAAGCTCTCACCTCCCGACCAGTCTCCCGGGATATGTGGTAGTGTAGTGCATGTTAGTGTAAGTGTGTGTGTGTAAGGGGAGAGGATAGGACAAGGAATGGGAAGGACAGATCGCGCGCGGTCCGTGGCCCGTTTGGTAGGGTACTGCTCCGGCATTCACCTGGTGTTGATCGGAGAAACCACGGAAAACTACCAATCAGAGAAGCCGCTAGGATTCTCCTCCAGACAGCGACTGAAATCGACCTAGCTGAAAAGCTAGTATCGAAAGTCCTGCCGCCGTCAGGACTCGAACCTAGGACCTCCCGGTTAGAGGCGCTGCAGAGACATCAGTTGATGCACTGAGCTACCGCTACCGGTGCGCACCTCGGCCTTCTTAATACTACTGTATGTATCGTTCACTTCTGATTCTTGTGTCGTGAACGATAGTCAATCATTCATACACGGAACGTTTAAACACTTGTTTTAGAAATTTTCTTTCGATAGAAATGCAGTTTCTGATCCGTTTGGTGACGCGTGCAGAATTGTGACGCTTGGCAACGCGTGTCCAAGATGAGGACGAGGCTCGGGCCTTCGGCCCTCGCGATAACATAAAACATCCTTGAGTCTGTCCATCGCCTAATTACCAACGCATTTTGTGGAAATAATCTTTAAAAATTATTTGAGGTGTATATGTTCTTTATGTTCTCCACGTATATGCGAATAAATTTATTTTAAATAAAAGAATTTATTTTAAACGGAGCGCTCCTTTTAGAGAATTTATTTTAAAATGTTTCTCAAAATAATATAAACGATTCCTTTCTGGTGAACGATAACATTCCTGCGCACCGATTGGAAGAGAATCGGATCACGTCAAGGCCAGCAATCGAGGAAGCCTAGGCTAAGGTGCGCCGTAAACCCGGGATCAGCCTAATCTACCTATGTTTACTTTCTCGCACTTCTTAAAAAAAGAAAGTGCTGTAATTGGCCCTGGTAACAAAAAACGGGATAAATCTTATTCCTAAGTATAGTAAATATCTACCTATAACACCTATTGTATAATATCCAAGTTTTGTTAGTCCTTGATACCGAAAAGACGATTTCCGGCAAAACATATGTTCGTCTGTGGTCAAGGCTAGCGTCTAAAGTTGACCGTTCTGCCCATTTTTCCAGAATTGATATTCCTTGACTAATTTAAAGGAACTCGAGACCTTCTGAGTTAGAAATGGATATTTTGATTTTTGGGTGTGCTTTAGCCGAAGCCGTATACAACATATTCAAATTTTCCTCCAAAATGACTCCAAATTTTTTGATCAAATGTTGTCCTCTGAGAGCGTAAAGGACGCTTAAGAGAAAGGTGCAGGTCTCTTGTTCATTGAAATCCCCGACATTTCGAAATTCACATAAGTGCCTTTTGGGGGTTTCTTCCTTCAACTACAGTACTGAAGAAAGAAAATTTTCCCTAATGAAATCTACACCTAAGATCTTTAAAGATCTAATTTTGAAGAACTGATTGCATGGAGTAAAATGTGTTATCAATATTGTAGATTTGCAGTGAATGTGTTTTTTCTAATTTTCGCAAATCCTGAGAGTACAAGAAAATTAAAATCTCAAGCATTTTTTAAGGAAGTTAGGAAAATATTGTTATGGTTTTATGTAAACTACATCCTCAAATCAAAGTATTCATTTCAAATTCGGAAGGTCACGAGCTCCGCCATACCGGTGGGGAAATATGAATTCTGAAGAATTTGAACAGTTTAGGCTCTAACGTTGCACACGGACAGAGAACAGACGTTTTGTGGTCAGTCAATTTTTAGGTACCAACGCCCCACAAAACGTGGATTCTGAGTATAGAGCACCTTAGAGGAAGTAATTTAGTTCATATAGAAACTAGATATATTCGTTTACTTCGAAATTAGTGTTCCACAATACGAGTTTTTCCATAAAAAAAACAATTTTTTGCCGCCGCATCACAATACTTTATATGTAGTACATGGTGTAAGTAGTATGCTAGAAACAAAGTAAGTTCTTCCATTACTAGCAATATTTCGCGCAAAACTCTGTGCAAACTACTCACACGTTCAAATAATCGTTCATGATCTTAAATCAAGATGTTTCAGATAATTTTTGTTTTCATTCAAATAAAAATCGCAGATATTCCCCAAAATCAAAAAATCCGTTTCAAACTCGCAGGTCGTCGAGATTGATTACATCGATCGAAGAATGTCAATTTTGGGTGAAACAGTCTGAACGGATTAGGCGCTAGCGGTGACCATCGACGGACAGACGTGTTGCCGTTTACAGATTTTTACTTTTTCTCCTTACTACGTACGTATTAAGAGAAAATCATGTGATCGGAGGCGGAAATCAGCGATTTTTCGATAGAAACTCTTGGGAGAAAAGTGGATAAAACTTGTGTAGTTACACACTCTCTCAGACTCGTAACGTACTGGGAATCAGCGTTTTATGAGTTTCTGTCACCGACCTGGCGGTCATACAACAGCACATACCTCCTCTCACATTTATTAACTTTTGCAATTTTCGAAAATTCTCAGAGTTCAATGGAAATAAGACTTGCGTCGTTTTTAGACGACATTTGCTCCACCTACAGCAAACATTTGTTTAAAAATTTAGAGCAATTTTTTGATAATATATAAATTACATGAATTTCAAGAGGCAATTAATTTGGTAAAATACTCGTTTTTCCAAAACGTTGTACATGCCTTTTTTACAGATTAATTTTTAGAGCAGATATTTTTTAGGAAAAAATCTCTAACATTATTAGTTTACTTTTGCCATGCTATTTATTTTTAGATTTTTCGAAAAAGCAGTGTTATACAAAAATGGAACCAGCGCCAGTTTTTCTACCGTCCTTTGCTACCTACGGGGAAATAATGCGGGAATAATACGGTTAGTAATAATGCGAGAAGGTATGTGCTGTTTAGCCCCTCTAGTTTGATATTAATGACCCACAAAACGATGATTCCGATTACGTAATGTGTAAGAGAAAGTGATTTACTACACAAGATTTATCCACTTTTTCGTCAAAGGATTCTGCAATAAGGGATTTCCACCGTAAAATTTCAATACTTTCTATTATGATAAAGAAGAATTGTAAAGTGGCTTGCTCGCCTGCTCGGAAGTGGCGGGCTCCGAGTAGAGGTCGGGCAGGTAGTCCCTGAGGAAGGGGCAGATGTCGAGCGTGACGCCGGCCAGCACGAGGCTGTCGGCGAGGTCGCGGTCGAAGAAAATGTAATGTACAAATAATTGACTACATCTAATGTACGTAAAGTGGCCCGCTTGCCTGCTCGGAAGTGGCGGGCTCCGGGTAGAGGTCGGGCAGGTAGTCCCTGAGGAAGGGGCAGATGTCGAGCGTGACGCCGGCCAGCACGAGGCTGTTGGCGAGGTCGCGGTCGAAGAAAATGTAATGTACAAAGAATTGACTACATCTAATGTACGTAAAGTGGCCCGCTTGCCTGCTCGGAAGTGGCGGGCTCCGGGTAGAGGTCGGGCAGGTAGTCCCTGAGGAAGGGGCAGATGTCGAGCGTGACGCCGGCCAGCACGAGGCTGTCGGCGAGGTCGCGGTCGAAGAAAATGTAATGTACAAATAATTGACTACATCTAATGTACGTAAAGTGGCCCGCTCGCCTGCTCGGAAGTGGCGGGCTCCGGGTAGAGGTCGGGCAGGTAGTCCCTGAGGAAGGGGCAGATGTCGAGCGTGACGCCGGCCAGCACGAGGCTGTCGGCGAGGTCGCGGTCGAAGAAAATGTAATGTACAAATAATTGACTACATCTAATGTACGTAAAGTGGCTTGCTCGCCTGCTCGGAAGTGGCGGGCTCCGGGTAGAGGTCGGGCAGGTAGTGCCTGAGGAAGGGGCAGATGTCGAGCGTGACGCCGGCCAGCACGAGGCTGTCGGCGAGGTACAAATAATTGACTACATCTAATGTACGTAAAGTGACTCGCCTGCTCGGAAGTGGCGGGCTCCGGGTAGCGGTCGGGCAGGTAGTCCCTGAGGAAGGGGCAGATGTCGAGCATGACGCCGGCCAGCACGAGGCTGTCGGCGAGGTCGCGGTCGAAGAAAATGTAATGTACAAATAATTGACTACATCTAATGTACGTAAAGTGGCCCGCTTGCCTGCTCGGAAGTGGCGGGCTCCGGGTAGAGGTCGGGCAGGTAGTCCCTGAGGAAGGGGCAGATGTCGAGCGTGACGCCGGCCAGCACGAGGCTGTTGGCGAGGTCGCGGTCGAAGAAAATGTAATGTACAAAGAATTGACTACATCTAATGTACGTAAAGTGGCTTGCTCGCCTGCTCGGAAGTGGCGGGCTCCGGGTAGAGGTCGGGCAGGTAGTCCCTGAGGAAGGGGCAGATGTCGAGCATGACGCCGGCCAGCACGAGGCTGTCGGCGAGGTCGCGGTCGAAGAAAATGTAATGTACAAAGAATTGACTACATCTAATGTACGTAAAGTGGCTTGCTCGCCTGCTCGGAAGTGGCGGGCTCCGGGTAGAGGTCGGGCAGGTAGTCCCTGAGGAAGGGGCAGATGTCGAGCGTGACGCCGGCCAGCACGAGGCTGTCGGCGAGGTCGCGGTCGAAGAAAATGTAATGTACAAATAATTGACTACATCTAATGTACGTAAAGTGGCTTGCTCGCCTGCTCGGAAGTGGCGGGCTCCGGGTAGAGGTCGGGCAGGTAGTGCCTGAGGAAGGGGCAGATGTCGAGCGTGACGCCGGCCAGCACGAGGCTGTCGGCGAGGTCGCGGTCGAAGAAAATGTAATGTACAAAGAATTGACTACATCTAATGTACGTAAAGTGGCCCGCTTGCCTGCTCGGAAGTGGCGGGCTCCGGGTAGAGGTCGGGCAGGTAGTGCCTGAGGAAGGGGCAGATGTCGAGCGTGACGCCGGCCAGCACGAGGCTGTCGGCGAGGTCGCGGTCGAAGAAAATGTAATGTACAAAGAATTGACTACATCTAATGTACGTAAAGTGGCTTGCTTGCCTGCTCGGAAGTGGCGGGCTCCGGGTAGAGGTCGGGCAGGTAGTCCCTGAGGAAGGGGCAGATGTCGAGCGTGACGCCGGCCAGCACGAGGCTGTCGGCGAGGTCGCGGTCGAAGAAAATGTAATGTACAAATAATTGACTACATCTAATGTACGTAAAGTGGCTTGCTCGCCTGCTCGGAAGTGGCGGGCTCCGGGTAGAGGTCGGGCAGGTAGTCCCTGAGGAAGGGGCAGATGTCGAGCGTGACGCCGGCCAGCACGAGGCTGTCGGCGAGGTCGCGGTCGAAGTTGGAGACGAGGCGCGGGCGCGGCGGCGCCGCGGCGCGCGGGCACAGGCCCCCGCGCGCGCGCTCGAAGCGGTCGTTGAGCCACGTCAGCAGCACCAGCTCCAGCTCGCTGTGGCTCGCCGCCGACGCCACGTGGTACTGGCGCGAGCGGTTGTCCTTGCCGCCGCGCGTCGAGAAGGAGTCGCGCCGCTCGCAGTGGTCGTCCCTGCGGCAACGCCCCCGCCCAGCGTGCTGACTCTCTGGCGGTTGCTCTCATCGGTTGGTTGATCGTCTTTCCGGACGCGTCAACTGCTTTGCTCATTAGTCCCGTGAGTATATTGCATGATCTCGGGAGATGGCGGTGATGTTTCCCCGCTGGATGGCGAGATCCGGTGCCGACCTACAGTCGGCTAGTGGGGTTTTCCTCTAACCAGGACTCGCCCACCAGAGGGGAACCGCCCCAGCCGAGACTAGCTCTGAGTTCACGACCGTTCTTCCGAAGTATGTGGTAGTGTAGTGGATGTTAGTGTAAGTGTGCGTGTAAGGGGAGAGTATTGGACAAGGAAGAGGAAGGAAAGATCGCGCGTAATCCGTGGCCTGTTTTGGTAGGGTTCTGTTCCGGCATTCACCTGGTGTTTATTTGATTGATTGATTTTTTTCGTGTTTCCGGGCACGTCAACTGCTTTGGTCATAAGCTCTTCCGTCTGACCACGCAAAATTCGCTACGCACCTTTCTCCAACAAGGGGAGAAAGAAGGTATTACTTGGGCGACGAAACAGGCAATTTGAATTTATCCCAGAGGCTTTATTTATGTTTGAGGATCTTTTACATGCAGTAAATGTACTAACATGGGACAGCCGGCTTTACTTCCCTGCGAACGAAGGCGTACGAAGTATTTTTTCGCCCTTAAAAATCCACGGGGGATCGGATTTGAACCTGCAAACTTGGGTATAACAGTCCCAGATGCTAACCGTTTCACCATCACCGCCGCAGGGATCACTGTGTGCTTACCACATCTACCCTTCAAACCACAGCCACATGGCCGAGACGGTGCTGGTAGGCTTTAGCTCGTAAAGAGCTGTCATGCCAAAGAACATACATATATACACTATTGAATTTGCTCCAGAACACCGTCGAAGATCACGGGAGTCACCAAAAAGAAACAATTTAGGGAAGGCTAGTTGGTGTTTGTGTATTTTGCACGTTGAATTTCCTTCGCTTAGATAGCGAAGGGGTTTAGTAGTTTGGGGTTAGATACCCCAAACTCACTGAAATTGCAAAACTGAATTACGAGCCGCGAAAATTATCAAATTGAATAGCCACACATTCCAATAGCCCCATATTTTATAGCGACTCAATCGATTTTTCATTTTTTATTGATTCGAATTTTATTTCGAATACGTTCTATCCGTAAAATCTTTTTTGATGACATTATATAAACCGTAAGTGAAACTATACAAAAAACAGGTTTCTATTTTGAAGTTGCTACAAAATGTAGGATAAAATCACGGGGATGTACGAAATGATGTTAAAGATGACTCACTGAGTATGCATGTGCTCTTCGTCGATTTTCGTGAACCAGAAAATTCTCGCCAACTGCAGCGTCACGTCGATCCAAGCCATGACGCCGCGGGCGCGATGCGTCTTCTCGCTCAGCTTGGGCCCAGACAGCGACCACAGGGGCGTGGTGTCGCTGCTCTGGCTGTCGCTGGCCGAGCAGCACCCCGAGGCGGCCTGCGCCTGGGAGGCAACGCGCAGAGTCAGGTTGGTACGGCTCGGATTGATTGATTGATTGATTTTTCGTGTTTCCGGGCGCGTCAACTACTTCGGTCATTAGTCCCGTTAGTGTAGTGCATGTTTTTCTCGGGAGATGGCGGTGATCTTCCCCCGCTGGATGGCGAGATCCGGCGCCGACCTACCGTCGGCTAGTGGGGTTTCCCCCTAACCTGTACTCTCCCACCAGCGGGGCACCGCCTCAGCCGGGACAAGCTCTAAGCTCCCGAAATATGTGGTAGTGTAGTGCATGTTAGTGTAAGTGTGTGTGTGTAAGGGGAGAGGATAGGACAAGGAATGGGAAGGACAGATCGCGCGCGGTCCGTGGCCCGTTTGGTGGGGTACTGCTCCGGCATTCGCCTGGTGTTGATAGGAGAAACCACGGAAAACTACCGATCAGAGCAGCCGGCCGCCAGAATTCTCCTCCAGACAGCAGCTGAATTCGACCTAGCTGAAAAGCTAGTGTCGAAAATCCTGCCGCTGTCAGGACTCGAACCAAGGACCTCCCGGTTAGAGGCGCTGCAGTGACATCAGTTGATGCACTGAGCTACCGCTACCGGTGTTACGGCTCGGAATCACTTGCCCCCTTCCAAAACCATCAACAATACGTTAACAAGGATACGAAATTCGTCTCTCTTTTTTAATTTTATACAGCGTATATGGATTTTCACAGTGTACATAATTTCTTTCAAATCTCCACAACGTCTTGGAACATTGGTAGCCTTCAATCTTCAAGCCTATAATACAATGACAGATCATATATTATATAATATTCAGTGATCTATACATTTTGAATGAGAGTTTCCTTGTACAATAATTCAACTTACGTCTTTTTACGGATGTTCAATAAAATAATTTGACTTGTGTTTTTAATATTTACTTTAAATGATACTTTAAAATTTATTAAAAAACTTAATCAAAACATATATGAAATGACATTAAGCAAACTATATTATGTGTGTTGGGTGTGTGAAATATTGGACGAGCTTTTGAGGAAAATTGGGTCAAGGAAACTGCTATTCATCTTTTTGCGCTCTGGTCATAAGGGAATATTCTGAAAAAGACAAGTATAAATCTGTTCAGATATCAGAATAGAAAGTCCCAAAAGATTCGGGACTAAATACGAAGGAACGTTTTAATAAATAATATACGTTTATTACTGTTCAACATAACATCAATTTTGTTTAAATCCATTTATTGCAATGCACATTTCACAATAAGAAATTATCAAACTTATTCCTCCGGAAAACTACTTTTTGTCGTTGCCCTAAAAAAATGTTTAAGTACAGCTGCTTGTTTCTCATCACTATTATATTTTCGTCCACAAACTATAATTTTAATTTTGGAAATAAAAAGTTGTTATTCGAGGCTGTCAGGTCAGTAAGGGGGATAAGAAATTTTTGAGACGCAATGTTTAATTCACACCTTCACACTAGATACAAGGTCCTGGAACCGAAAAATGGATAAATCATGTTCCTACTTGTAGTAAACTAGCGATACCCAGCTGACGTTATGCTCTCTCTCACTCTCCACCCCTGTCTCCGCCTCTCACTCTCTGTCTCCGCCGCTCACTCTCTGTCTCCGCCTCTCACTCTCTGTCTCCGCCTCTCTCTCTCTGTCTCCGCCTCTCTCTCTCTGTCTCCGCCTCTCTCTCTCTGTCTCCGCCTCTCTCTCCGCCTCTCTCTCTGTCTCCGCCTCTCTCTCTCTCTGTCTCCGCCTCTCTCTCTGTCTCCGCCTCTCTTTCCGCCTCTCTCTCTCTCTGTCTCCGCCTCTCTCTCCGCCTCTCTCTCTGTCTCCGCCTCTCTCTCCGCCCCTCTCTCTGTCTCCGCCTCTCTCTCCGCCTCTCTCTCTCTCTCTCCGCCTCTCTCTCTCCGCCTCTCTCTCTCTGTCTCCGCCTCTCTCTCTCTCTGTCTCCGCCTCTGTCTCCGCCTCTCTCTCTCTCTGCCTCCGCCTCTCTCTCTCTCTGTCTCTGTCTCCGCCTCTCTCTCTCTCTGTCGTCTCTTTTTTCTCTCTCTATCCCTGTTTCTTTGTTTCCCTATCTCTCTGTCTTTGTGTCTCTCTGTCTCTGTCTCTCTGTGTTTCTGTCTGTCTCTGTGTCTATGTCTTTGTGTCTCTTTCTCTGTGTCTGTGTCTCTCTTTCTCTCTCTCTTTCCCTCTCTTTCTCTCTCTTTCCCTTTCTCTTTCTTTTTCTTTCCCTTTCTCTTTCTCTCCCTCCGTCTTCCTCTCTGTCTTGCTCTCTGTCTCTCTCTCGCGCTTTCGTACAACACTGAATTTTCAAAAATTGACAATTCTGAAATGTACGATAGCAAGCGATTTTCTTGACCAAATCCATGAATTAGAACGGGCCCTGAGCAGGAGCGGGAGTGGGAGGGCACAGACCGACCTCCTTGAAGAGGAGCTCGTAGCGCTTGTAGTCGATGAGGTCCTCCGCGCGCACGTGGGGCAGCACCGCGCCGTTGGCCCGCAGCAGCGTGAGCAGTAGCGTGTACCTCCGCATGGCGCGCTGCGCCAGCTCCCACAGGCTCAGCTCCACCCGCTTGGAGGCGGACGAGCTGTCGGTCGAGTCGCTGTCCTCCGCCGTTCTGTTGGGACGATTCGAAACAACCTCTCTCTATGCAACAACACATAGAAGGATGTCCATTTTGTAATTTTATACCTGTGATCGAATTGTTAATTATAATGTGTATGTGTATTTAGCAACGGCCACTAGCACGAGTTTTCTTTCAAATCTGTACATACATTTTAATACATATAATAATGAATTGTATGTGCTTCTATTGTAATTATTAACCTCGTATTTTATTTTTCTTTCTTTTTATATTTGTATGTATTTTATAAAATGTTTGCTTTTTACTCTTACATTTTTTTATTTAACTTTTTTGTGGTAAACTGCTAACAATTGCAGGCTCATTTGAAGCAACGATGCATCATAATAATAATAATAATAATAATAATAATAATAATAATAATAATAACCCTGTGTGGTGACAGGGGTTTTAGTAGAAAAGAACCTCGGGATCTCTCCCCGTCGTAAGAGGCGACTAACCGGTGCAGCTGTCCGCTGTCCCTACTTGTGAAAGGTATCTCTCATTATCCCTCCTGCCCCGGTCCTAAATTGTCCTCCGTCGTTTTCCTTCTTCAGCTTGGAATACGAATTCCTCATGATATCCCCCCTTCTTCCCCTCCCCTTCTTTCTGCAAGTCTTCTTAAGTCCAACCCTACGTGTTAGCAAGAACTGTGCAGTGGGAATACGAGGAATTGTCACCGATTATGAAGATGCTTGGGGCAATGGCAATCACCCATACTGATATGGAGAGGCGTTTGAGAAGTCATAAGGCCTCGGAAAAAGAGCTGCTGCCCGGGGACCGCCGGGGCACGTCTGGTACCGGTATCGGCCGTGTAAGTTTGGAACGAATTAGCAGACAACAAGTAGCAGTAGAAATCTCTTCTTCCGTCAATGGATGCCTCTTGACATAAACTATCACAGATTCACACGTAGCTTCAAATTCAACCGAATTAGATGAAGAAAATCAGGATCCATCAACACCAGGGGCCCAAATTATTCAATATATAAATGAACATGTCTTGCTTTGTCAGATAAAAGAATAAGTCACCTTATCAGGTATACATGCTAGATTATACTGTGCAGCTGCTACGTTAGCTGTAAAATGTGGTTTTAAATTAAAGGATCAGTTAGAAAGTCAAAAAGGGAAGTCAGTTAAGAAAAATTCTAAACCACCATGGCAGCAAAGACTCGAAAGTCAAATCCAATATCTCAGACAACAAACAGGCTGAGAAACACAATATTTGAACCAGCCAACCAAACAACAAGAAATTAGCCACGAAAATTAAGAAAACACTTGCAAAGATCCGAAAAATTGGTTACAAGTAACATGAATTCAGAAAACACAAGGACCAGGGAGACAAAGCCATTTATCCAAATTTAGTAACTTAACACTTAGATGAATTGAAACAGAAATTTGCAGCTAAATCACAAAGACTTACACGATACAAAGGAACAACAGAACGTAAACAACAATATTCAACGTTTCATCACAATGAAAAAGTGTTCTATCAACAACTCAGACAAAACTGTAATTTCCAACAAGAGAACAATCGTGCACTAGATCAACAAAATGTTGAACAGTACTGGTCAGACATTTGGTCAGAAACTAGTTATCACAATAGCGAGCTGAATTAATAAAGAAATAAATAATGTTCAAAATATAGAGCCAATGTTATATCAAAAGCAAAAGACGTCAGCACTTCAATAGCAAAACCCCACAATTGGAAAGCTCCTGACTCAGAACACGTTCAAAATTTCAGATACAAACAATTTACATTGCTTCACCATAAGTTGGCCAGTGTTTCACAGAAGTCATTAACAGCCCAGAAGATATGCCTTTATTTCTAACGAAAGGTATTACGTAAATGAAACCCAAAAGAAGAGACACACAGACCCATCTCCGCCCAATACCCCCCAATCACTTGCATTCCCACAATGTACAAAATTTTGACTTCATGCATTACAAATAAAATCCAAGACTATATTGAGGACAGAGAAATTATGACAGAACAACAGAAGACAGACATTTACATAAAGAAGGTCAAGAACAACTTCTAACAGATATAGTCATTCTCCAACAAGCATATAAAAACCACATAAACTTGCACCTGGAATACATTGACTACAAGAAAGCATTTGATAGCGTTCCTCACAGTTGGCTTATTGAGTTCTCCACATACACAAAATGAATGAAGTCATCATCAACTTTCTAGAACAGATCATGTCTCATTAGAGAACAACATTGTTAAGGCAACAAGAGTTAACAATCACAACAAAATACATCAGAATTAAACGAAGAATCTTCCAAGGAGACTCCTTAAGTCCATTGTTGTTCTGTCTGGCTCTAATCCCCCTGTCAACACAACTGAATAGTACTCACTATGGATTCCAAATTCCTAAAAACAAGAAAACATTCCACACCGTTTCACATCTGATGTACATGGATGACAGTAAACTTTACAGTTAAGCACACAGGCAGCTTTAACATCTGGAAATAACTCGAAATTTTTCTGAAGATATCCATTTGAGTTTTGACATTGACAAATGTAAGACGCTTCACGTATACAAAACAGGAAAGTTACAGAAGAAAGTCAGCGCACTCGATGATCAAACGGCAATACAGGCAATGAAGGGCCATGAAGAAATTCACAAGTATTTAGGTTTCAATCAGGTAGCAAACAGACAATATGGCAATCAAACAATCTATAACAAATCTATATAAATCAAGAATTACTGCACTCCTAAATACCAAATTAACAGGCAACATGATAAAAGCAATCCACACATTTGCAGTACAAGTATATACGTACTCATTAGGAATTATACCGTGGAGCGACACAAGACCTCGGAAGACATCCAGGGACAGACTCGCACAATTTTGACAAATTTCACACAATTTTGACATGGTAACAATTGACTCATTCTACTTTGTTTTATACCGAGGTACTTGAACAATATTTTAAGCCGTCATTAAGTAGCTTCTTTATCCTTCTGAATGAAATCAATATGAAATACCTTCCGCGAATCATATCATAGACTTCATCGCCGGCAAGGTTCTTAAAGGCGAGTAACGCTGTATTTTCATCGAATGGACATGCAGATTGTGAGTCCTTTCGTAGTTTCGCTTTTCGCGCTGTTTTTGATGACTCTGACGCTCGGCCATTTTCCATGCGATTCTCCCCCTGCATTAGCTTGTAGCCCTCGTTCAGTCCGCTGGGCATATTGGCGAAGTAGTGGCGCCGGTACCCCACGTCGTAAGTCCACTCCTCGATCGCCTGCTTCACCCTGCAAAACACGCCATTCGCAAAGCGTTGCGCTACAGACCTGTTGTTGTGGAGGAAATGTACGTAGTATTTAGCATTTTCGGTCTGATTAATATTACTTTTGCCAGCTAGCGGTTTTCCAGCTAACGATTTGTCAATTGGAAAACACGCCATTCGCAAATCGCTGCGTTACAGACTTGTTATTGTAGAGGAAATGTATGTCGTATTCAGCATGTGGGGTCTGATTAATACTACTTTCGTCAGCTAACGATTTGACAATTGCAAAACACGCCATTCGCAAATTGTTGCGTTACAGACTTGTTATTGTAGAGGAAATGTATGTAGGATTTAGCATTTGGGGTCTGATTAAATACTACTTTTGCCAGCTAGCGGTTTTCCAGCTAACGATTTGCCAATTGCAAAACACGCCATTCGCAAATCGTTGCGTTACAGACTTGTTATTGTAGAGGAAATGTATGTCCTATTTAGCATGTGGGGTCTGATTAATACTACTTTTGTCAGCTAACGATTTGCCAATTGCAAAACACGCAATTCGCAAATCGTTGCGTTACAGACTTGTTATTGTAGAGGAAATACGTAGTATTTACGTACGTATTTACGTACGTAGTATTTAGCATTTGGGGTCTGATTAAATACTACTTTTGCCAGCTAGCGGTTTTCCAGCTAACGATTTGCCAATTGCAAAACACGCAATTCGCAAAGCGTTGCGTTACAGACCTGTTATTGTAGAGAAAATGTACGTAGTATTTAGCATTTGGGATCTGATTAATACTTTTGCCAGCTAACGGTTTTCCAGCTAACGATTTGCCAATTGGAAAACACGCCATTCGCAAATCGTTGCGTTACAGACTTGTTATTGTAGAGGAAATGTATGTCGTATTTAGCATGTGGGGTCTGATTAATACTACTTTTGTCAGCTAACGATTTGATAATTGCAAAACACGCCATTCGCAAATCGTTGCTTTACAGACTTGTTATTGTAGAGGAAACGTATGTAGGATTTAGCATTTGGGGTCTGATTAATACTACTTTTGCCAGCTAGCAGTGTAAACAGGTGTAGGTTCTGTTTTTACATTCTCGTATACGAATTTAAATACGGAGTAAAATACGTAGTATAGAGAATGTTACATAATGCTGCGGTAAATATATTTCGAGATTTCAACGGAAATATGTTCTGTGGCCCCTGATACCGTAAAGTGTTTTTTTTTTTTTTTGTGATTGTTTTTCAAAAGTTCCTCTGTCCAGCTGCCCGTCTGTCTGTTCGTCATCCTTTGAACATCTCTAGCGTCTGAATTATGTTTGAATTTTTTAAAATAAATACTCTCAGGATGATCTTACCTCACTGGAAGCTCTGAGATTTTAAATAATATTCTTTAATTTTTGGGGGTGCATTAATTGCGTGAAATGCCTGGGACACTTTCAAAATTTCTCAAAAATGGCTTCAAATTTTTCCTTTAAATTTTTTGTAAGCATGGAGAGAAATACACTCATAAAAACGGCATAGGTCTGATTTTCAATTGTAACTCCAAAATTTCAACAATTGCGAAAGTTTGAATTTTTTTCGGCGTCTTCCTATTCTTCAAATATTAAAGATAGAGGTATTTTTTTGAAATGAAATTTGTTCTCCATAATTAGTTCTATAAGCTCATATACGTTTCTTCTTGAAAATTTTAGTATTTTTCGCACAATATTCAGTGAAATATGTGCAACGTAAACAAATCCCAATAAGAGATTCTCAAAATGGTCCCAAATTTCTTCTTTAAAATTTTGGAAGAGATAATGGTAAATGTACTTAACAGATAACATAAAAGACATTTTGTTCTATTCTTTTGTTTTTCCGAAAATTGCACAAATGTGTTTGTTTTACTTGTCTCTCAACGTTAATATTTACCATTAACGTTAATATCACCCAACTCCTACGACCTCTTTAACTGCTTGTAACAAGGACAAAGGAAGGAATGCTAGTATGCTCTTTCTAGATGGGGCGGGGATGGGTGCAGCTTGTATGCTCTTTGCAGATTTGCGAGCCTGGCGCCGTGGAGGCGACGCCGGGTGGCGCACGGAGATGAGCCCCAAAAAGTTGGCAAAAAAAGTTTTTAAATATAAGGGACACCCTAGTACACATTCCTTTTCTATATTTCCTAAATCTTTCCATTTCCACCAGACTTATGGGCCTTTCTAATCTCCGCCATAACCGCACAAAAATAATTATTCAAAATAAGGGTGACGCCATCTGCAATTTGCAATTGTTTACAAAATTTAGTTATTTTAGATCTTATATAAAGATCTGTATAGCGCAAAAAAATTTTCAACGCATTATTTTAACAGAATTACTCGTGAATCCCAATGCGCGCGTTTCAGTCCAATTCAATCCACTGTCCGCCGTAGAGATAGAGCATAGATACGTAGTGTTAGAAATGAAGAGCTATTGAAATCTGCATGAAAGCAGACATGACAATGAATAAACTTTCAGAGTGAGAATTATTTTAAAAATACAAAATTGTTTCTTTTAAAATTATTGATACAGTAGTGACTCAGATGAACTATAGGTTTCAGGATTTTGAAAACTTTCATTTTATTGAATTTCTTGACGAAAAGCAATTTTCCACCTACAGAGGGTCTATTTGTTCAGAAACGTTTTCTTTCCTAATAAAACAATATCCATTCTTTGACAGTGAGCAGCTTTGAAATAAATTTACAAATGTATAAATTGATAATGCAAAATACATGACTGCAGATTTGTAGCTGAAGTATTTGTTAGACAAATTGGTCTAGAAACAATTATCAAGATACGGTTCGGTTGATACTACTTAGTCTAACTTTTTCTTTATCTACAGCATTATGTGAACGACGTATGATTACATTAAAGAGAGTAAAGACATTCCGTGGGAAACATCAGAATCGGTAATTTCAGTACACTGGCTATCGAGAAGTATCTGCTAAATTAACAGTGCAGAAACGACAGCTTTAAAGAACAAATTATCGACGTTTTTTTAATGAAAAAACAACGATGAATGGAGCTAATTTACAAAAAAAATGTAAGATAAGATTTCATAATACCTAACTGCAAGACTCTAGCTTCGCTTGATTGATTTGATCGATTTTTTCGTGTTTCCGGGCGCGTCAACTACTTCGGTAATTAGTCCCGTTAGTGTAGTGCATGTTTTTCTCGGGAGATGGCGGTGATCTTCCCCCGCTGGATGGCGAGATCCGGCGCCGACCTACCGTCGGCTAGTGGGGCTTCCCCCTAACCTGGACTCTCCCACCAGCGGGGCACCGCCCCAGCCGGGACAAGCTCTAAGCTCCCGACCGGTCTCCCGAAATATATGGTAGTGTAGTGCATGTTAGTGTAAGTGTGTGTGTGTGTGTGTGTGTGTGTGTGTGTGTAAGGGGAGAGGATAGGACAAGGAAGAGGAAGGACAGATCGCGCGCGGTCCGTGGCCCGTTTGGTAGGGTACTGCTCCGGCATTCGCCTGGTGTTGATCGGAGAAACCACGAAAAACTACCGATCAGAGCAGCCGACCGCTAGAATTCTCCTCCAGACAGCAGCTGAATTCGACCTAGCTGAAAAGCTAATGTCAAAAATCCTGCCGCTGTCAGGCCTCGAACCTAGGACCTCCCGGTTAGAGGCGCTGTAGTGACATCAGTTGATGCACTGAGCTACCGCTACCGGTCTCTAGCTTCGTCTTGTATAAAACGCTATTATTGAAACTAATAACTCTACCTAACGAGTTGAATAGTGTGAATAAGCACTGCAAACAGAAGAGAGCGAGTGTTGACCTGCGCATGTGCTGGGCGTATTGGGAGAAGTCCTTCTTGTCGGGGAAGAAGGGCATGAAGGTGTATCCCTCGTCCACCTCGGAAATGCTGCCGGCAGACGGCGTCCGCTGGGTGCCGTACGCGAGCGCCAGCATCTCGTCCTCGCTGCTCTCGGAGCTGAGCAGCGAGTCCTCGTCCGCGTCCACGGTGGCCACGCCCACCGAGCACCGCGAGCTGCCGCGGTGGCGGCGCAAGGGCGCCTCGTCCATCCCCCTGGACAGCCTGCGCAAGCCAACACCAATGGCGTCTTAAATGAAGCCGTAGGCTTCCGCGGACAGAACCGTGAAGATCTTGGCTGTCCGGGTGACGCCGCGTTGAGGGCACAATTGCCGACGTTTCGATCATCTTTTTCGCGATAGAAGGAAAGGAATCCTATACGGATTCCATAGAAATCGAAAAAATCTATTCCGACGTAGAATCATCTCGTGGTCACAAGGTCATCTCGTGGCGCACAACAAAGTCGCTTGCCTTTCGCCAAGGAGATTCGGGTTCGATTCCCGTCGAATCTCATGTAAAATTTGTTCCAACAAAACGAGTTTGGCTGCTTCACAAGGGCTAGTCCAACACCTGTGAAGTGTCCTAAACCCTATCCTTATTCCTTTCCAATTCTGGCCGCTGGGTAGTGACGCAGGAGCGCGTGGTGGGAGGCGCGTACATGGAGATGCTACCTGGCGGTCCTCTTGACAACAGACTGCGAGGAGACGTGACGGACAAAAATATATAAATGTATACAGTAACGTAGGATTACTCCAAAAGCGCTCAACACCCAACAAGGGGTTAGGAGACGCGTTGCGTCGAGAGTTGACGCAACAAATGTAAAACCAAAAAGCCGTAACGCCCCTACCTGGGGACGTCCGAGTCGCGGCCGGCCGGCCCGCCGTCCCCCTCCTGCTCGACCACGGCGGCGTTCGTCATCTCCATGAGCACGGCCTGCGCCTCCGTCATGGCCTCCGCCGTCATCCCGGACAGGAAGGACGCCTCGTTCGCCAGCGACAGTGGCGGCTGCACCAGTTAAACGACCATCAAAAAATTTCTATTATACAGGAAGGTTGCTTAATTGAGGGAATACTATTTTTTATAAAAATAATTGTGAGTCATTACTAGACATCGGATGTTAAGGACAGCGCCTATTTTCACATATTGAACATATTTAATGATGTTTCTTATATAAGCAAACACGAAACTCCATTTTCCAGTGAAAACTCAATATGTACGTTGGATGTGTACATGTTCTCTAAGGTACGAGTCCCAAACGTTTTTCACATAATTAAAACAAAACATATACCTGTGAATCACCGGGTTGGCAAAGATTCCTAACGCAAACCAAATACTCGAATGGAATGGAGCAAGTTGATAACCTTGACTTCCGACATTGATATTGTATCACGCCAATGTTATTCCAGGAAGGTAAGGAAGATTCTGTTATTTGAAATAATTAAACGTTAAATCGCTTCCATATCCGCGATCCCATTAGAAGAAATGAAACTAAAATATAGTGGGCAGCTGTTGTACTCTATCAGTGATCACGTTAATTTGGTATGTTTCTCGGAATCCTCCTCCCCCCCCCCCGATCCCAATTTCCACAAGTATTGGCAGAGGCGTATGACATGTAGCGCGAATGCCGTTTGCAAAGTCACCAATTACCATTTTAATGAAAAATTCACCCTAGCGTCTTTTTACAAATTTCTCGGAAGTGGCATTTTAAAACGAATAATTTGAGAAAGTTTATATTAAAAAGCTGGTCGGTTGTCGGGGAGGGGAAAATATTCGTATAATATATAATAATTCGTATTATTATTCGTATATAATAATTATTCGTATTATATATAATCCCCGTCAAATTGGGGTCTCTTCAAAAGCAGAGATTTATTGATGTGTATTAACATTTAAAAACAAATTAGAAATATTATCTAACTAATTAAATTTGAAAACATTTCTAAGTATTATAAGGTGGCTTATTTACACTTACAATAATATTATTAATATTTAGGGGTTCAAAAATATAAAGTTTTCAATTTTTCAAACTTTGGGGGATTAAATTTTTCTATCCAAAAGTACGACCCTTCAAGCCAACCGGTCTTTGTATGATGTGATTTCATGGCATGTAGAATTAGCATGTGACAGGATTGCTACGTGACCCTGCAGGGTAAAGAGGGCAGAATATTGCAATGATTACATGTATGGTAATGAACTAGTATTATTATTTAAGAGTTTGGGGGAATGATACTTAATAGCTTCTTGAGTATTTATCAAAAGGAATGAAGAACTTTGTCAGTTTTGAATCTTTTTTTTTCCTTACAATTTTTCGAAAAATGATTTGGATGTAAAATTTTTTATTGAAAATTAGGGAAATGTGAGGAATGTACAATTCTGAATTGTTTTGGTGTTCATTCACATAAGTGTTGTACAGGTTATCTGGAAGGATAATGTTCATTCCAAATCACCGAGTTATTTGTTCAAAGTAATTAATTTGATTTTCACACAAATTGTTTTTGAAAGAAAAAGCCGAGTGATTACAATCCTTAGAATAGTTCTACAAACACTACTTCTGTGTTGTGGTTGTTTGTTTTGCTTTTGTTATTGTTTTTGGGGTAAAGAAAGCCAAACAATTGAACACTGTTGAAACATTATTTCTGGATTTTCTTTCTTTGATTTTGTTAGTGACATGCAGATGTCTGTGTACCACTGTTCTTTATTAAATGTCATTATTTGTTTCTCGAAACATTGTACTTTCTCTTCTTTATCGTCGGAAGGGTGTGGAACAACACAGGCAAGAGCCTCGTTCCTTTAGTCCCCAATTTCCATTGAGGAAATCGAATCTCAAAAACAAATACTTTTTTTTTTTTTTTCATCTTGTTGACCAACCGCGGACGGCCCGACCCACGCCGCCGCCGCCCGCCTGAGAGCACTGCGTCACAATATATTAAAGTATATATTTAAAGTTGCAGATTCTGATGGATGGGGATTGTGTACTTAGGTGGAGATTCGAGGTCTTAAATGGGGGTTCGGGTATTTCTGCGTATTGTTCGTGTACTTACTAGGGAAGATTGAGCTGTTTACTAGGTGGCAATTCGAATACTATGTGGAGATAAGGTTACGTAGCATAAGGAGATTCGATGACTTCCTAGGTGGAGATTTGGGTACTTTTCAAGCGGAGATTCATATACTTGTCAGAACAGTCGGGTTTTTATTAGGTAGAGATTCGGGTACTTACTAGATAGACATTTAAGCACTTAACGGGTGGGGATTCGAGTATTTGTTAGGCATACATTCTGGCATATGCAAGGCAGAGATTCAAAAAATAGGCAGAAATTCAGGGACTTGCTAGGTGGTAATAGAGATATGAGCATTTAGGTGAAGATTCGGTACATAGCTAGAGTTTCGGGAACATAGCTGGATATTCGGCACTTCGCTGGACTTTCGAATAGTTCGCTGTCAATTCGGGTACTTGACTGGAGAGTAAGTAGTACGTAAGTAACAGTTCGGGTACTAAGAGAAGTCTGGGGCTGAAGCATGTATTGGACGTACGGACGCCGTCTTGCGCGACTTGCTGGAGTCGGGCCAGTCGTCGTCGTCGTCGTCCTCCGCCGAGTCGGAGTCGAGCTTCTCGTCGACGCGACTGACGCGCGACGAGCGGCGCCCCGAGCGGAAGGAGCGCGCGAACCAGCTGGCGCCCGTGCGCGTGTGCGGGGGCGGCGGCGGCGGCGCGAACGGCAGGGTGCGCGCGCGCAGGTAGCAGTACGTCGTCAGCTCCGAGTTGTCCGCGATCGCCGTCACCTGCGGGGCATTCATTCATTCATTCATTCGTTTATTCATTCGTTTATTCATTCGTTTATTCATTCGTTTATTCATTCGTTTATTCATTCGTTTATTCATTCGTTTATTCATTCGTTTATTCATTCGTTTATTCATTCGTTTATTCATTCGTTTATTCATTCGTTTATTCATTCATTTATTCATTCATTTATTCATTCATTTATTCATTCATTTATTCATTCATTTATTCATTCATTTATTCATTCATTTATTCATTCATTTATTCATTCATTTATTCATTCATTTATTCATTCATTTATTCATTCATTTATTCATTCATTTATTCATTCATTTATTCATTCATTTATTCATTCATTTATTCATTCATTTATTCATTCATTTATTCATTCATTTATTCATTCATTTATTCATTCATTTATTCATTCATTCATTTATTCATTCATTCATTTATTCATTCATTCATTTATTCATTCATTCATTTATTCATTCATTCATTTATTCATTCATTCATTTATTCATTCATTCATTTATTCATTCATTCATTTATTCATTCATTCATTTATTCATTCATTTATTTATTCATTCATTTATTTATTCATTCATTTATTTATTCATTCATTTATTTATTCATTCATTTATTTATTCATTCATTTATTTATTCATTCATTTATTTATTCATTCATTTATTTATTCATTCATTTATTTATTCATTCATTTATTTATTCATTTATTTATTTATTCATTTATTTATTTATTTATTTATTTATTCATTTATTTATTTATTCATTTATTTATTTATTCATTTATTTATTTATTCATTTATTTATTTATTCATTTATTTATTTATTCATTTATTTATTCATTCATTTATTCATTCATTCATTCAGATTGATTTTTCTTTCGTGTTTCCGGGCGCGTCAACTGCTTTGGTCATTAGTCCCGTAAGTGTAGCGCATGTTTTTTCTCGGGAGATAGCGGTGATCTTCCCCCGCTGGATGGCGAGATCCGGTGCCCACCTACCGTCGGCTAGTGGGGTTTCCCCCTAACCAGACCTCTCCCACCAGCGGGACAAGCTCAAGCTCCCGGCCGGTCTCCCGGGATGTGTGGTAGTGTAGTGCATGCTAGGGTAAGTGTGCGTGTGTAAGTGGAGAGGATAGGACAAGGAAGAGGAGGCCCGTTTGGTAGGGTACTGCTCCGGCATTCGCCTGGTGTTGATCGGCGAAACCACGGATGAGAGCGCCCTATCTGAAGAGCTGGCTCGCCTTGACGACGCAGTGGGCGGGGAAGGGGCCGGCGGCGGCGCTGAGCTCGAGGCGCGCGCGCAGCCCCAGCGGCCGCGCCGACTTGAACACCACGTTGACGGACAGCCCCGTCACGCCCGGCCCCGCCGGCACGCGCCGCTCGAACATCACCACCTGCCACGTCACACACATTGTCTATGGGGAGAAGCGAATACTGTGCGCGTGTTCAAGATTCTGGGATCCCTACACTTGTGACGTACTAGGATGAAAAACACAGACGACTGTTCTGATTGATATATACAATATATTTACAGAATATTTACAATTAATGTACAAAGATTATAATACGAAAATCTAACCCCTTGGCAACCTTTCAGTTCTCTTAGCCGCGAAACCCCGAGACCGTCCCTAGGCCTTCGCCCAGAACCACTGCTTCGGAAGCAGCAAAAAGCAACGCGAGGTGCGAAGCTGTCGGACATAGTCTCGTAACTACACCAGTTACATGGCTTGTCGCCAAACCGATCTTCGACCCGAAGATCACGTGCAATGATAGCACTGGAGATACCTCTCGTCTTTCCACACCCAGCGTATCCCCCGAGGCGCCTGTCGGCGCGGCCTTAAATATCCGACGGCTCGCCCCCACCCTACAAGCAGCGGGCGTATACGGCTCGCTGGCCAGCCTTTCCAGGGCTGCAACCGACATCTCTTAAACTCGCCTCCGCGCGCGTCCTTTTCAAGGAAATTCCAGCCGGGATTCCTAAGGGCTTTTCCAACCGGCGCGGCGTGGCGCCGCCGCCCTAAACACCCATCCACATCCGGCTTAGCGCGGGTTTCCCCGAAGCGGCCCGACGCACCGGCGCCGGACCAGGCGACGCTACACACTAAAGGCCGCTCCACAATAGCCCGGGATCGCGAACGCGAACGCGAACGTAAAGAAAGTTAAAAGATGAACATCTCAGGCAGGTATGCACAACACGATGGGAACGGGAACGGAAAGGATGGTCAACATTTATCTCAGCTCGGGAACGCGAAGCCTCTCGACCAATGAAAGTGCAACAAATGGCGGCGAAGCTTTCCAGCTGATCGAGCGCGCGAACTGTGCGCGACAGGCGACACTGGTCTGAGGCGGAATTGAGCGTAGTATTCACAAGATGTGGAACTCATTTAACTACATATAATTAATCTTCAATGAATAGTTACATAAATTAAAGTAGTTAATTAAATTATGACTAATTAGAATGTAAATTCCCTTCGGAAGTTGAGTGAAAACATTGAATGTTTGAATCAGCGATGTTTGAATGATTGATAAAACAGCTGTTGGCATGACATAACTGAGGTGAACACCTTGTATACATTACAACACTGAAAGTATAATTACATTAAGAATGAACTTTGCATCAAGGCTAAGGTAAACACCTTGTGCGTAATAAAAACATATGTAAAGTATAATTAAATTGAAAATAAACTTGTCTCGTGTAGTATGCTGGAAAGACAAAGAAAAGCAATAACATTGACCCCAGAACGTATGCCAGCGTGGCGTGGAGAAGTGTTCGACCGTCGAGGCGAAGCAGCTGACGTCTGCGAGCATTGACTCCGCAGCCGGGCGAGCTGACCCTGGGGTCACGTGCGCGACCCACATCGTATGACCAACGCAGATCACGGAGCACACGACAAACGAATCAGTTTCTCGCCAAGAGGCGCAGAACTTTGCATTAAAGTCATTACGACAGTCACAATGCTCATGATTACGCAACCATTAGCAACTTGACTATTACGAGAATAGGCAAACTCGCATCATTATTAGGTCAGCGTGATGATGTGTAACACACGCACACTAAGTTCAAGTAGTAGCATAACGAGAAGTTACATTGTTCATAGACTATACACTGCACTGTTCGTTAGACCAAGTGGTTAGGGGCATGAGCGGTTGTACAACACATGCAATATCATGTTAAAAACAGTTCATCACAGCCAATACACAACGGGATTCGCTGGAAGCGAATGTTGCGCGTGATCACATTTTAGAATTATATTATACACTCATACTTTAGAGATCTTAGGTTGAAATTAGCACAAATATAACACGAGTGCGAGCGACACAAACATGTGTGTGTGTGGCATAGGTAGGTTGAATCCCGACTGACAAGTTCCGTTAGAGCCACCGTGGGAGTCAAAGAAGTTGGGGTTACCAGAGTTCCCAGCCAATGAGATCGGCATTTAGTTTTTATGATTTAGAAGTGTTAAGCTACACTAGTTTGTAATTAAAACTAATATGCGAAAGCATACGACAAAACAAAATTAAGAATTTTAATAGGGTAAATGGTGCTAGTAATATCAGACACTCGGATTGCATCACGTTTCCGAAAATTCTTGACGTGTCGTTGCATGTCTTTCGTGAAACCTCGGGTTAGTTAAAGCTGCAGAGCGATATTACGCAATCTTGCCCCATGAGAGTGGCTAAATCTTGACAGTAGATGAGAATACAAATTAGAATTACAAACTCGTACAAAACTAGGTTGATGGAACATGACAAGAAGGTGCATATAAAGCATGCAATTATAAATTAAATAGGTTTAGGCGCTTGCTCCGACGAGTATTATGACACCTATTTTACATTGTGAGCATTAACTGACTTATCATTACGCCATTGCTTACGACACACTTGACATGAGACAGCTAGGCACCAAGGAAGAGTCCTCCTACCCTTGAATTTTTTCTATTACAGCGATGCGTAATGCAGCTGCAACTTTTTTATATTCTTGGTATGTTAAGATCTGTTGCACTGCGAGTCCAAATAAACTATACTATGTTATTCCAGTCGTCGTGAAAATTGTTTTTGTTAATACATGTAATTTTTTGCAGTGTTATATACCAGTGTAATTTATACGCAGTTTATGAGTATTGCGAATACTATTTTGAAACACCATTTTTTTTGATTCAGTATTTTTGCTACTAGTGATCTATGTATTTTATCTTGTTTCCTACAAGAGAGGAGAAAACATACCTGTAAACAATCCTTTGGAACAGGATCTCCATTTTCACTTTGCATGTCCACGCATTTCCATTCAATCTTTGTTTCTTGAACAAAGTTGCGAGCTTCGAGCCAAATACTCATTTCTGCGGGTATGTTCAGAGATCGAGGAGGTAGGTACACCTGTACACAAGCACATTCGTTTGCATTAGAGCGGGTCTCTTGGCACTATTCCAAGAAGCTCATTAGAACATCTTATCTGCCTTCAATCGCATTGTAAACTAGAATTGCTGCAGACTGACACAGACGTTTTGGTTGTAAAGTTTTCTAATTTCCTTGGTGTGGCAGTATTGCCCTATCCTAATGCCAGCTGCCATCTATCGTCGCCCAAAGAATTTTATTTTTAATTTTCCCAACTTTTCGCTTTCTTAATAGTGGAACCGAAATATTACTTCAAGAATATTAAAGAAGAGTAAAACCTCGTCCTAAATAGAAATTATCATTGACAAATTTGAAGCCTTTTTAAATAAAATGGCGATTAAGCATTACTGTCAATGCGAAACTTGAAGCTCTTTTCACAGGAATCTATTGAAGTCTAGAAAACCTTCATTGCAAGTCATTTAAAGCACTTCCACTCACAAATTCAATAATGCATTCACATCTATGGAAATGTGTATATTAACGGCGTGAGACATTACAAAAATTAAACATTAAAATTTTTCTACATTTCAAGCAAAATTAGGTGAAAATTCCTCATATTTTCGAAAAAGTCTTCATGACTATTTCACGACCTAACTTTGAACAACAGATTTTATTACGGAAAAAAAATTCTCTTCGTTATTGTACTTGTAGAAGCCGAAAAAAATGTCATTTTTGCAATTTTCGAAAATTTATACATTTTCACGAAAATGAGATAGTCACTTTTAAGCATCGTTTACGCTATCCGAGAACAAAGTTTAATAACAAATTTCGTGCTAGTTTTGAGATAATATCGTTGAGGCTTCATGTGAAGTACATGCAAAAAAATATCCGTTTTAAGCTTCTTCAGTAATGATTTGCTCTAAAATTCAAATTTCCCGATCGATCTGAACGAACGTCAGGTGTTGCGAATTTTGAAATAATGTTAATAAAAATCTTCGACTTTGTAAAAATCGCAAATGAAATTGAACAACATTTTTAAAGCGGCGAGATTAGAATTGGTCGCGCGGTTGGATGTAGTGATAATGTGGCTGGCGCCTTCACTCTAAGGTCTTGAGTTCAAATCTTGGTGCGGAAAATCGTTTGCTGATTGGAAATCTTCAGATTCATGCAGGTTCATGTGGTATAATATTGCGTAGCCATAACAAGTAATGCGAGAAAGTATGTTCCGTGGTATCACAACTATTTCCATTAGACTTTTTTACGGATAATGCTCAATACACTCAATAACATGAGATAAAACTCAGTTTGATGTATTCTTTTGATTTTTCAAAAATACTTTTTGATATATCTGTCACATTGTTAGTATTTCTATTACAGATTATTTTTATATGTTGTTTCATTTGAGACTAAAAGTGCTTCAAATGATTTATAATGAAGTTCCATGGAAACTGGACTTTTCTGAGAAATTGAGCTCAAAAAACACGTTGTCAGAAAAGTTTTAAGAATTTTTTTTTTCAAAACCGTCTACAATTTTTGCTTTAAATATTTTACAGATAATGCAAATTCCACTGAATAAAATGTCATAAACATTATTTTCATATCATCTTTTGATTTTTCAAAAATTATAAATTTGTATTTTAAATGCATTTTAAGTCTTTGATATTTGCATTATGGGCGTTGTTTATACATTATTGTATTTGTCAGAACAAGTGCATGAAATCATTTTTTTATCATCTTTCTCAAAAGTTTTCGGTGAGAATGACCTCAAAATTTCGCATTTTCAGAAACGCGTAAACATTTTCTCTAAAGTCTCTAATTTTCGCTAAAACATTTTCTCGAAGTTTTATGATGAAAATTTACATATATGACCAGGTTTTACTCTTCTAAAACATTAGTCTTAATTTAATTCCCTTCTTATGGAACCGAAAAAGTGTAATAATGAGAAAAATTTATTTCGCCGCCAATAGATGGCATCTGGGAGGAGATCCTGTTACAGCGTTACTGTACGTAACCTGGACACAGATTACATATGCTCGCGCTTAACCAATCGGAATTTCCTAAATTCCAGCCCCCCTCCCCTTGATTGCGGCGGACTACTTGATCCGCGAGGAGCGGGTGTCGGACAGTTGTTGCTCTACCCAAACGGCGGGGCTGGGTATGACCGCGACTCTCTCGAGTTCGTGTCTCCCTCTCTCTCCCCTTCTCTCTCTCCCTCCCTCTCCCTCTTCCTCTCCCTCGCTCTCCCACGTTCTCCCTGCTCTCCCTCGCTCTTTTCACCTCTCTCTCTCTCTCTCTCTCTCTCTCTCTCTCTCTCTCTCTCTCTCTCTCTTTCTCTCTCTCACACACACACACACACACACACACACACACACACGCACTCCTCCTTGCTCTCTCGCGCTCTCTCTCACTCGCTCTCACCCTCGCTTTCTCTTCCTCGCTCCCTCTCGCGCTCTCGCTCTCACTCGCTCACTCTCGTTCGCTCTCGTTCTCTCTCCGTCTCTTTCACGCTCTCTCTCGCTCTCGGTTTTGCTCTCGCTCGCTCTCTCGCCTTCGCTTTCACTCTCTCTCTCTCCTATGCTCTCGCTCTCTCTCGCGGTCTCGCGCTCTCTCGCGCTATTTCTCCCTTTCGCGTTCTCGATCTCTTGCTCTCTCCCTCTCGATCTCTAGTTCTCGATCTCGTTATCTCGCTTTCTTGCTCGCCATCTCTGCATATTTATTCAATATTCTTGAAATCTGTTTTGTCAGCATTTTTAATTTATTTTAGTGTTTTACGAGAGAATTTGTTCGAGAGTAGTGTACGTGATAATTCTTGGATAACCATTTAATGTGCTTTTTCAGTAGCATCTTTACTGCTGCAGGCCACTAGTAGTGACGTAATAAGCAAATTTAAAAAATATATAAAGAGTATTTTTAAATTTTATAAGTTTGGGTATAACATGCCTTATTGGTGCATAAAGAAGTATAAAATACTTGATATACTTCATCTTGTAAAACGTTGTCCTTCAATATATTAAGACGTTTCCTTCAATATATTAACATGTTTGTGATAATGATGACCAAATATGTATCTACACTGTCAGAAATTACATTAAATTTTATGTATATTTAATGTACGACTTATATGAATTTTAATGTACCTTGTATATTAAATGAAGATTAATGTACCTGTACATTAAATTTATTGCGTAAATTAAAATCAACGTACATTTTATGTACAACTGTTTAATGAACTTACTTGCCTGCATTAAATTTAATTGTTCACGTACATTAAATTTAATGTACATGTATATTAAAGTAACGGTACTTGTACATTAAATTTCATTTACGTACATGATAATTACTTTCATGTACTTTACATTAAAAGTAATGCAGAAATTTCTGACAGTGTACTCTAATACTTATGGTGCCGAAGAGTCGCTATCGTTTCCACCTCGTCCGGTCTGGCGGTGAGCGAGGGCCCCTCGAAGGTGCCTTGCAGTTGCAGCTGCAGCAAGGGCCGCTTCATCCAGCCGCGCCAGCTGGCAAAGACCGGCACGGAGATTTGGAACGTGCCCGGTTCGCGAGGCTCGTACTTGATCTCGAAGGGGCTGCTCTCGTTCATTCCGAGCATGATGGCCAGCAGCGGCTCCTCGTCCTCGTCCTCGTCCTCGGGCGTCCTCAACGCGCCCATCTCGGAGCTCTTGGACACCAGCGACACGCGGTCCTCCATGAAGCTCATGATGGAGACTTTCGTCATCAGCCCGTTCGTCATGTGCGCGCGCAGGGCCCCCTTCGTTACCTGAAAAAGACGAGATGTGGGATTCTAAGGGTCGAAAGCAGACGGTTGCCTCTATTCAACACGGGTTCAATAGCTAAGTGGATGTCAGCACCTGCCTTGATGCCGGATTTTAGAGCTAGGCCGTCCTGATCGGTGAGTTGGTTGGTTGGTTAGTGATGCCGGGCGCGTCAACTGCTTTGGTCATTAGTCACATAAGTGTAGTGCATGTTCTTTTCTCGAGAGATGGTGGTGATCTCCCCCCGCTGGATGGCGAGATCCGGCGCCGACCTATCGTTGGCTAGTGGGGTTCTCCCTAACCAGGACTCTCCCACCAGCGGGGCACCGCCCCAGCCGGGAGAAGCTCTAAGCTCCCGACCGGTCTCCCGGAATATGTGGTAGTGTCGTGCATGTTAGTGTAAGTGTGTGTGTAAGGGGAAAGGATAGAACAAGGAAAGGATAGGAAACATCGCGCGCGGTCCGTGGCCCATTTGTTAGGGTACTGTTCCGGCATTCGCCTGTTGATGATCGGAGAAACCACGGAAAACTACCGATCAGAACAGCTGGCCGCTAGAATTCTCCTCCAGACAGCGACTGAATTCGACCTAGCTGACAAGCTAGTGTCGAAAATCCTGCCGCCGTCGGGACTCGAACCTAGGATCTCCCGGTGAGAGGCGCTGCAGCGACATCAGGCGATGCACTGAGCTCTGATCGGTGGGTTTGCGTGATTTATCTTACCATACGGATGCCGGAGCAGTATCCCCATGAGAACCCAGGGCCACGCACAGCGCGCGATCTTTCTTTCCTGATAATTATCCCTTCCTCTACTCTTGTATATACGTATGTATTGACCTATTCAAAACCTAATGTATTTTGAGTATGTATTTGAATACTTATTTACGAAGTATTTAAATACTAAATTTAAAGTATTTTTCCCAATCCTGCAGCTAGTAAACAGTCGTATCATTTACATTAATCCACATCTAAAACGAACATTTTTTAGTGACAATTAAAAACAGGTTTTCCATTTAAATGCAGGTTTTTATTTAAGGTTCGCAGAATTTCCAAACTTCGTAAATAGATCGTATGTGGCAAAGTCATTTTAAACTAGTGATGCTAAAACAGCATGTACTTTTTCTCCTTTAGTAATGGTTATGTAATACAATTTATACCACAATTTCTCTCCGAATTACCACATCTCAGTGATCATTTTTTTGTAAAAATTATTTGAAATCGTAGAATATTTGGTGCAATAATGAAATAGTTGGAAGCAATAGATTTTTTATTTAACACTATTAATGTATATACATTTCTGACATTGAATTCATTGTGTAAGTTGTGTGGTGTATTCACGAACATATCCAATGACTTTTTAGCCTTAAATATTCATCGTAAGCATTATGCGAGAAAGTAAAATAATAAAAAGTTAATAAATAATACGATATTGATATTGTTTGCAAACAAATGCAAAAAGACGGAAAATATATAATAGTATGAAGCAAGCCCTTCTTCTCTACCAGCAAAATTCGTAATTTTACGAATTATTAATTAAGTTATATTAATGAGTCGTTTCGTTTGAATGACACTCGTATTTTCCGAATAATTTAGTTATGGATTTGAGCGCCAGAAAATAATCACCACTGTAACCCGGATGTTACCTATGTAATTTTAAGAATTCTCATTCAAAATTATGGCGTGCTAGCTCAGTTAATTGGGTTCGGAGTTCATAATTGTTCTTACTTACTCTGCAATCAATTCTCTCATTCATACTTAGTGATGAGGAATCTGAAAATCTTATTAAAATATCTACTACTAGATTGCACGTAAGGAATAATGATAATCAGCTTTCTTGTAAAGTAACAAATTGGAATTTATTATAATGTGAAATATGATTCTAACTAAAGTTAAACATGAATTAATCCAAAAAGAAGAAAGAATGAAAAAATCCATCGTTAATCCGAAAAGGAAATTATCTTTGGTCATGACCAGCTCTCTTTATCCTGTAATAATTATAAATCAACCTTGTTATATTCGCGGATCTTCGCGCGCTCTTCACTACTCCATTCAATGGCGCCCCGTAGAATCTTCTCCGTCGTCGCAACAGAATCTTCCTTCTTCATAAAGTCCTCCGCCTATTGTTCGCGATCAAGTTCAAATTCTCCCAGCGATACTATTATTACCCGTTACTTCCCTTACTCGCATCACAGGTGGACGCATATACACGTACTGACTATTACTTTGTAGAATTCCTTCGTCTTTTTCCACCAGAACGTTTTATCCTAATATAAGAAACGATAGACTTAATCATACTACAAGTTATTGCATCGGATTTGGTTGTCCATCAACAGCCTTTCCTCGACTTGGTAAAATGTCAGGAGCCGACCCTCTCATTACCGCGTTGCTAGAGAGAGTGTCACTGTTCTTCCTAAAGCCCAAAGCATCAGAACTCTATATCATCCTCTTTTGTCTAAACTTGTGTATTTCTGCGTATATTTTGATATCCAAGAACAGTAGTAATTTCTAACTTTCTGAAATGAAACGTATCATAGTCAACGATCAAAATTTCTGAAAAGAAGTAATTTGTTATTTCTAAATGAAATTTATTACCTACCTTCCTTCAATATATTTTCTTTTTTAAGAATAGCAATAGCTTTCAAACCCTTGTCAACTTATGTTCTCGAAGCGCAGTAAATTCGGAGCGGGTGACTTGGTTTGTAGCAAAATTACAAATACAATTACTCATATTTTCAAAAAATCCAATGTATCCTTATTCGAAGATCCGTTTTATGTCGATTCATTTCATTATGAAATGAAATTGTATCTTCACAACAGTAGTAATAGCAAGACGTCAATTTTTTTTAAATTTTCGTAAAATCAGACATTTCAACATGTGACCTGCGCCATTCTCTTAAGCATTCTTTATGCTCTATAAAACAAAATGTACGTAAAAAATGTGTACCGCTTTTTAAGAAAAAATGATTTTTAAAAAATTGCCTGTTACACAAAATTTCTGAAAACAAATACTCATGTTTTTGAAACATTGAAGATAAGATTATTTTTAGATCTGATTTTGGTAAACACATTGCATTTAGAAAAAAAATTATCTTCATATTTGTAGGTGTAGGAAGACGCTGAAAAAAGTTTGAATTTTTATAATTTTTGAGAATTCAGTGTTTTCACAGAACATGCGACCCGGCTAAAAAAACTCGCCACCGTACGTAAGATCCAATATCTTGTGCTTTCGTTAGTATTTTTGAACCTTCTTTCTTCTATCCGTATCGTGAAACGTTTAGTGACCAATTTATTAACCACTTCTGCTATTTCAATCGGCAGAGTGCAGCACTGGATATTTCGTTTTAGCTTGTTATGGCTAAATTTTTATCCACCATTCGTTGAGCAAGAATTACATCGTAGTCGTCTCCTTTTTATTGGTAAATTGAAATACATTACATATTTGTATCAAGTAGTGAATTCTTATTGTATCTTAATGTTTACTTTTGTATCTATTATGGCATCTTTATTATAAGAAATGTCAATAAAAATTGGGTATTTTCTTGGAAGTACTGCTGGTGACGGGTATAGCCTCAATTTGGTAAATTTGAAGGTCAAGAATTTTGTGATACAGAGCATTCCAGTAGAACATTTTTGCATTGTGCACACTATGTACGTGTTCAGCCTAGGTGAATTACTCATCCAATGCCTGTTGAGCAAAAGCTTTTGAAACTAAGATGTTATGCGTTTATTTTACTACATTAGTTTTTGTCTTCCTAAAGAAATTCTAGTTTCGTTTGAGATATTCTGTGAACAAAATACTGTGAACATTGTTGCCTATCTGGATTTTGTTTCAAAGACAACTGAATAACTTGTTGCCTATTTTTCAGCAATATAAGTCGCTGAAAGTTCAACGAGAGGGAAATTGGAGACTTGTTGGATTGTCTTTCTGCTAATGATTCGGAATGTGAAATAGATAATCTCACACTGTAACTTTTATAAACTTGCATTTGCATTATTATGTATCTTTTATTTTTATTACTGTCTATCATTTTTTTCCTATATATCTTTTCTTTTCATTGCGTGTCTTTTCATTATTATTACAATTTCATAGTTGCAAAACATGATTCCATTGCTGCAAATCTAACGAAGTACGAACATATATATAATTTCCAAAAGATAGAATTCATATTCAGTTTTTTAAAACAAAAATGTAAATTTTTAAAGTCTTAAAATACGATGGTTAATATTTTAGCCAACAAACGCAAGGAGAAAATGCTACCCCTAGACGCTTGGCGGCTAAAATATTGCCACAAAGAAAATTCAATATAACTTGAAATATTGTAATCTCCATTAAACAAACAATTTTTTGGGTGTCTTTACCATCCACATTCATAAGAGAAACACTTTCAAAAATTTTAAAATTAATTGAGAGATTTGCTCTATAGAGAGTTAAACGTCCTTCACACTATCCAGAAACAATGTTTAATGAAAAACATTGGGGCCTTTTTTTTAAATATTGAAAATGTCTCAGAGGATTCATGTAAAGTACCCCACAAAATTAAATATGAGTTTCAAATTCAAGGGGCTTCAACATCAGGCGGATCGATTGGGGTATATCAATTGTGGAGAAAATTGGCTGAGCTGTTTAGCCGGTAGCGTTGTCACAGACGGACAGGCGTTTTGCCGTCAATCGATTTGTCGATATCAGCTGACGCCCGTGCATCGACAAAACATGGTTTCTGGATACACCACGTTTTAGAGGATTTCTTTTCGAAATGTTGCCATTGGATTTATCCACTTTTGCGTTACTAGAGCCTAGTAATAAGAGTGTTTCTGCGAAAAATTCGCCGTTTTTTCGCGCAGCATTACATAACTTGCGAGAAAGTAAAAATGTCAATTGTTCAGTTACAAAAGGCCAATATATATACAAAACTAAAATTCTATTGTTCATTTTGTGTTAATTTTTACCCTATTTTGTGCACGTTCATCTACTTGTTAGTGCGTATTTGTGCGTTTGATAGTGTATGAAAATCCCGTCTCTTGTAATAACACTGACCTCTTTGGCCGTGGCGCGTGATGTCCCCAGGGACAAGGTCGCTCCAGCGTTGGGCCGGATGCTGAAGGGCGTGTCCCGGAAAACCGACATCGGAATCCACACATCCACGTTCTCTCGCTGCGGGTTGACTATCTGCGCACCAGGTCGGGACCGCCATAGCAATACACAAAACCATAATAACATCTTTAATCTCTTACGCCCGTCCCGTATGGATAAACGCCGCCAAAACAAATATTCGCAAACTTCAAGTAATCCAAAACCAATTCCTGAGAACCATAACTAACGCCCCACGGTTCATTACAAATCAACTCCACAAGGAATTCAACATTGTATTATTAGATCATCACATCACATACCTTGCTACAAACTTCTATCACAACATACACCAAATTCCAGCACTCACCGAATTCAGACTCGCAAAAAAATGCAACCCATAAAACCAGTATTCCAATTAAATACCCTTCCCATATCTTTCAAATCAAATTCGCTAACATAGAACCAGTTTAGAGAACCCATAGTGGACAACCTCCCCATTGTATAGTATGTAAGTTAAGAATTAGTGAGTAAGTAATAAAAATAACATATGTAAAGTTGAAATAACTATTTACCTTCAGAAAAAAATAAATTAAAAAAAACAGGTCGGAGGCGTAACATACTACGGGCGCTGTCAATTTAATAAATAAGGTACAGTGAAGCGGAATAGCATTTCAAGACAGTGTGATTTTATTCTGGCTTGTAATAATCGCTCGCTAAAATCTTACATAAAATTTCATAAAAAATTAACTGAAACGCTCTGCTAAAACAGACGATATATATTGTCACACATGCATTCGCCTATATTTTGAGTAAACCTCGTATTTATGAATTCCAAGGGACTGAAATAATCGCTGTTCGTTTTAGTTTAGTTAGTTATAGTAAAAACTAGTTTTATCCCATTATTAGAGTGTAAAGATGAAATATTTCCTTTTCGAGATCAGGAATCCGTTTCCTTGGTGATATCCAATCTTGTTCGAGTTAAACTAGTTCGTACTAATAAAATCCGTATTAAACTTGTTGGTACTAACAAGTGTTTATTGTATAAAAATTATAATACTCATGTCATATTTGTCGTGAAAAGAACCTCTTACCTCGAGGTTTTGATTCAAAACCCACGTCTTCGGGGAGGATGGGTTGTAGAAGAAGTGCATCTCCGTGGCCGACAAGTGGATCAGGCGGCGAGCGACGGTGGCTTCCACGTGCAGGCAGGGCAGCTTCGGAGGCGGCAACAGGCTCGAGAAGTCCGGGCTCCTGCGCCCGGCACAATCCTTCCATTTGTAACAGATCGTCGGTGAACCGAGACACAGAGTCGGCGCAAGCTCTATCCACATCGGTCATTTATGTCAGCTATCCACATTCATGTAAAACTGACCATATAATTATCATTTCATTCACCTAAAAATGTAGCCGGAGCCGCGACGTTAAGTTGTAAATAATTCTTATTCAGGCACGTTTGAGAACACACTGCCGCCACAGTAGGGAATAAATTTCGTCTTGATCACATTACTGATTTTGTCTCGTACATACACTCGCACTACACTTCTGATGGAGTCGAGTTTTCTTTTAGAACACTAGTGAATGGGGTGTGCGCGGGGTAAAAAGGAGTTCATATCGTAAACGATAACGTACTTCACGCTACACAAAATCTCTCTAATAATCTACAACCTATTGGCTAAACGTGCGAGGCAGAAAAAGGAACGGAAGCTTCAACTGTGGAAGATTACTTATGTATCCCTTCTCTAACACGGTTCCCACAGAAAGTGCGAAGCAGAAAAAGGAGCGGAAGCTTCAACTGTGGAAGATTACTTATGTATCCCTTCTCTAACACGGTTCCCACAGAAAGTGCGAGGCAGAAAAAGGAGCGGAAGCTTCAACTGTGGAAGATTACTTATGTATCCCATCTCTAACACGGGTTCGCTCAAAACGTGCGCGGTAGAGAGTGCAGGAGCGGAAGCTTCAACTGTGGAAGATTACTTAGGTATCCCTTCTCTAACACGGGTTTGCACAAAACGTGCGCGGAAGAGAGAGAAGGAGCGGAAGCTTCAACTGTGGAAGATTACTTATGTATCCCGTCTCTCACACGGGTTCGCTCAAAACGTGCGCGGTAGAGAGAGAAGGAGCGGAAGCTTCAACTGTGGAAGATTACTTATGTATCCCTTCTCTAAAACGGGTTCGCTCAAAACGTGCGCGGTAGAGAGTGCAGGAGCGGAAGCTTCAACTGTGGAAGATTACTTATGTATCCCTTCTCTAACACGGGTTCGCACAAAACGATCGCGGTAGAGAGTGCAGGAGCGGAAGCTACAACTGTGGAAGACATGTGTATCCCTTCTCTAACACGGGTTCGCACAAAACGTGCGCGGTAGAGAGAGAAGGAGCGGAAGCTTCAACTGTAGAAGATTACTTATGTATCCCTTCTCTAGCACGGTTCTCACAGAACGTGCGAGGCAGAAAAAGGAGCGGAAGCTTCAACTGTGGAAGATTACTTATGTATCCCTTCTCTAACACGGTTCCCACAGAACGTGCGAGGCAGAAAAAGGAGCGGAAGCTTCAACTGTGGAAGATTACTTATTATCCCATCTCCAACACGCGTTCGCACAAAACGTGCGCGGTAGAGAGAGCAGGAGCGTTAGTTTCAACTGTGGAAGATTACGTATGTATCCCTTCTCTAACACGGGTTCGCACAAAACGTGCGCGGTAGAGAGAGAAGGAGCGGAAGCTTCAACTGTGCAAGATTACTTATGTATCCCTTCTCTAACACGGGTTCGATCAAAACGTGCGGTAGAGAGAGCAGGAGCGGAAGCTTCAACTGTGGAAGATTACTTATGTATCCCTTCTCTAACACGGGTTCGCTCAAAACGTGCGCGGTAGAGAGTGCAGGAGCGGAAGCTTCAACTGTGGAAGATTACTTATGTATCCCATCTCTAACACGGGTTCGCACAAAACGTGCGCGGTAGAGAGAGAAGGGGCGAAAGCTTCAACTGTGGAAGATTACTTATGTATCCCTTCTCTAACACGGGTTCGCACAAAACGTGCGCGGTAGAGAGAGAAGGAGCGGAAGCTTCAACTGTGCAAGATTACTTATGTATCCCTTCTCTAACACGGGTTCGCACAAAACGTGCGGTAGAGAGAGCAGGAGCGGAAGTTTCAACTGTGGAAGATTACTTATGTATCCCTTCTCTAACATGGGTTCGCACAAAACTTGCGCGGTAGAGAGAGAAGGAGCGGAAGCTTCAACTGTGGAAGATTACTTATGTATCCCTTCTCTAACACGGGTTCGCACAAAACGTGCGCGGTAGAGCAGGAGCGGAAGCTTCAACATTGGAAGATTACTTATGTATCCCATCTCTAACACGGGTTCGCACAAAACGTGCGCGGTAGAGGGAGAAAGAGCAGAAGCTTCAACTGTGGAAGATTACTTATGTATCCCTTCTCTAACACGGGTTCCCACAAAACGTGCGCGGTAGAGAGAGAAGGAGCGGAAGCTTCAACTGTGGAAGACTACTTATGTATCCCTTCTCTAACACGGGTTCGCACAAAACGTGCGCGGAAGAGAGAGAAGGAGCGGAAGCTTCAACTGTGGAAGATTACTTATGTGTCCCTTCTCTAACACGGGTTCGCACAAAACGTGCGCGGTAGAGATAGCAGGAGCGGAAGCTTCAACTGTGGAAGATTACTTATGTATCCCTTCTCTAACACGGGTCGCAGAGAGGGCAGGTAGAGAGAGAAGGAGCGGAAGCTTCAACTGTGGAAGATTACTTATGTATCCCTTCTCTAACACGGTTCCCACAGAACGTGCGAGGCAGAAAAAGGAGCGGAAGCTTCAACTGTGGAAGATTACTTATTATCCCATCTCCAACACGCGTTCGCACAAAACGTGCGCGGTAGAGAGAGCAGGAGCGTTAGTTTCAACTGTGGAAGATTACGTATGTATCCCTTCTCTAACACGGGTTCGCACAAAAGAAACGTGCGCGGTAGAGCAGGAGCGGAAGCTTCAACTGTGGAAGATTACTTATATCCACTTCTCTAACACCTAGCACAAAACGTGCGCGGTAGAAGAGCAGGAGCGGAAGCTTCAGCTGTGGAAGATTACTTACGTATCCTTCTCTAACACGGGTTCGCACAAAACGTGCGCGGTAGAGAGCAGGAGCGGAAGCTTCAACTGTGGAGGTGCTTTACGTATCCCTTCTCTAACACAGGTTCGCACAAAACGTGCGCGGTAGAGAGAGCAGGGCGGAAGCTTCAACTGTGGAAGATTACTTACGTATTCCTTCTCTAACACGGAGTTCGCACAAAACGATGCGCGGTAGAGCAGGAGCAGAGCTTCAACTGTGGAAGGTACTTACGTATCCCTTCTCTAACACGGGTTCGCACAAAACGTGCGCGGTAGAGCAGGAGCGGAAGCTTCAACTGTGCAAGATTACTTATGTATCCCTTCTCTAACACGGGTTCGCACAAAACGTGCGCGGTAGAGAGAGAAGGAGCGGAAGCTTCAACTGTGCAAGATTACTTACGTATCCCTTCTCTAACACGGGTTCGCACAAAACGTGCGCGGTAGAGCAGGAGCGGAAGCTTTAACTGTGGAAGATTACTTATGTATCCCTTCTCTAACATGGGTTCGCACAAAACGTGCGCTGTAGAGAGAGCAGGAGCGGAAGCTTCAACTGTGGAAGATTACTTACGTATCCCTTCTCTAACACGGGTTCGCACAAAACGTGCGCGGTAGAGCAGGAGCGGAAGCTTCAACTGTGGAAGATTACTTATGTATCCCTTCTCTAACACGGGTTCGCACAAAACGTGCGCGGTAGAGAGAGAAGGAGCGGAAGCTTCAACTGTGGAAGACTACTTATGTATCCCTTCTCTAACACGGGTTCGCACAAAACGTGCGCGGTAGAGAGAGAAGGAGCGGAAGCTTCAACTGTGGAAGATTACTTATGTATCCCTTCTCTAACACGGGTTCGCTCAATACGTGCGCGGTAGAGAGAGAAGGAGCGGAAGCTTCAACTGTGGAAGATTACTTATGTATCCCTTCTCTAACACGGGTTCGCTCAAAACGTGCGCGGTAGAGAGTGCAGCAGCGGAAGCTTCAACTGTGGAAGATTACTTATGTATCCCTTCTCTAACACGGTTCCCACAGAACGTGCGAGGCAGAAAAAGGAGCGGACGCTTCAACTGTGGAAGATTACTTATTATCCCATTTCGAACACGGGTTCGCACAAAACGTGCGCGGTAGAGAGAGAAGGAGCGGAAGCTTCAACTGTGGAAGATTACTTATGTATCCCTTCTCTAGCACGGTTCTCACAGAACGTGCGAGGCAGAAAAAGGAGCGGAAGCTTCAACTGTGGAAGATTACTTATGTATCCCTTCTCTAACACGGGTTCGCTCGAAACGTGCGCGATAGAGAGTGCAGGAGCGGAAGCTTCAACTGTGGAAGATTACTTATGTATCCCATCTCTAACACGGGTTCGCACAAAACGTGCGCGGTAGAGAGAGAAGGAGCGGAAGCTTCAACTGTGGAAGATTACTTATGTATCCCTTCTCTAACACGGGTTCGCTCAAAACGTGCGGTAGAGAGAGAAGGGGCGGAAGCTTCAACTGTGGAAGATTACTTATGTATCCCTTCTCTAACACGGGTTCGCACAAAACGTGCGCGGTAGAGAGAGAAGGGGCGGAAGCTTCAACTGTGGAAGATTACCTGTATCCCATCTCTAACACGGGTTCGCACAAAACGTGCGCGGTAGAGAGAGAAGGAGCGGAAGCTTCAACTGTGCAAGATTACTTATGTATCCCTTCTCTAACACGGGTTCGCACAAAACGTGCGGTAGAGAGAGCAGGAGCGGAAGTTTCAACTGTGGAAGATTACTTATGTATCCCTTCTCTAACATGGGTTCGCACAAAACTTGCGCGGTAGAGAGAGAAGGAGCGGAAGCTTCAACTGTGGAAGATTACTTATGTATCCCTTCTCTAACACGGGTTCGCACAAAACGTGCGCGGTAGAGCAGGAGCGGAAGCTTCAACATTGGAAGATTACTTATGTATCCCATCTCTAACACGGGTTCGCACAAAACGTGCGCGGTAGAGGGAGAAAGAGCAGAAGCTTCAACTGTGGAAGATTACTTATGTATCCCTTCTCTAACACGGGTTCCCACAAAACGTGCGCGGTAGAGAGAGAAGGAGCGGAAGCTTCAACTGTGGAAGACTACTTATGTATCCCTTCTCTAACACGGGTTCGCACAAAACGTGCGCGGAAGAGAGAGAAGGAGCGGAAGCTTCAACTGTGGAAGATTACTTATGTGTCCCTTCTCTAACACGGGTTCGCACAAAACGTGCGCGGTAGAGATAGCAGGAGCGGAAGCTTCAACTGTGGAAGATTACTTATGTATCCCTTCTCTAACACGGGTCGCAGAGAGGGCAGGTAGAGAGAGAAGGAGCGGAGTCGCGGTCACCCTGGCACGTAGTAGTCGGCGCGCTGCGTCTTGGGGTTGGCGAGCAACGGCGGGCCGATGCCGCCGTTGATGCGGAAGGGCACGAGGAAGTCGTAGGAGGAGAGGTCGACGGGGTGGAAGTGCAGGTAGAGCAGCACGGGCGCGGAGCGCGGCTTCAGCAGCAGCGGGCGGCGCAGCGGCGTCAGGCGGTCGGCGCTCGTCGAGATGGCCCACTCGCCCCCCTGCGCACACCCCCGCACACTTCGCTTCCATCTCGCTCCTTAGCTCGTTGCGCGAGGAGTGGGAGTCAAATTAACCAAACTTTTGATTTGACAAACAGAATTTTATATCATATTTTTAATTTGTTTTTCGGTGCCAAATAGTTTCTTTTACACGGGAGCTAACATTTCTGTTTATCATGTTTTGCCTACAACGCTCGTTGCTATCTTTTATTGTTAATTCAACTAATGTTGGCAAAAGATTGGGAGAAGGTATTTTGCGGCTGAAGAAAACATGCGCGTATAATACGTGTTTTCTTCAGCCCCAGAATCTATTCCACATCTTTTAACTGTGAAGAGTTGAATGATGAATTAAAAATGTACCAACAAACCGAGATTATCAACTTTTGAAAACTAAACATTTCCGCTCCCGAGTTATGGGAAACATATTCGCTTCGGTAAATGAAATTCAGCTTTGATTTTATGGTATTACTAACATAATTGTAGCCCATACCCCCGTCTGAAGTTGGCCAACTAACAAAAGGACATCTTAACTAGACGTGAGCATAGTGCAGCTACATTTATGTTCAGAAGCAAAACAAGGAGTCATATCAGCATTTTCTGAATGGATCAAGAAAACTGGACGAGAAACCTGATCAAGGTTAGGAGACATTCACGCAATAGTTGACGTGCATTACTTGTTGTAGGCATATTAAGTTGTTTTTAATTATATAATACTAATTTTAATTAATACATTATATATCATTATTAAATAGTATATTATGCAAATAGTTTATAATGTTCTTTTTCACTAATAAGAAAATATTATTAAACGAACGACGGTAGTCAATTCGGTAATATTTTCTTACGAGTGCAAAAAATAACATTGTAAACGACGTGCGTACGTTCTTTTCTATAACAGTATTATAAGAATTTAAGAAAGCGAAGTGAATTTGGATATTAAGTAGTGACATCGGATTCATGTCATGGTGTCATGAGTGCTACCTAAACAAATAATTTGTTTACATATAGTAATTAGGTTGAAAATTACGTTTCAAACATTATGGTTCTTTGCTAAGAGAAATTTTGGGCAAAGCTCCAAAAGCAGAAAATGATTTCATACCACAAAAATCTTGCAAACCTTATGAGAAAGATTACTTGAAGTGTAGGAAATGAATGGATGCAAAAGATCCAAATTTTGTGTGCGAGACTGTTGTTCTTTCCTATCTTTCGGGGAAGGTTGGTTAAGTTACTATAATGTACATGCTAGAGTAAAGACGGTAGTTTCTTCTTTAAACATTAAGTCCATAGCAAGTAAAGCGACTATATTGTGGTGCACATATTCAAAATTAAAGCAATTTGTATATACGTGTGTTCGTTTAATCGGTGAGGACATCCGAGATGTTTCTCACCGATAGTGATGGTGATATTATTGCACTTAAGTGTCATAGAGGATAGCGATCTTCATATGAAGCTGAATCTTACATTGAATAATCAGTGAATACTAAGATTAAAATAGCTAACAAGATGTTAGTGCAGAAACTAAAGAAAAACACGCACTTTGGAATTAAATGAATCTTCTGGAGTGTCTTTGACAAATTTATCCACCTATACTGTTAATATTCATATATTAATAAACATTAATCTGATATTGTTTGTTGTTATTGTTAAATATTGCCGAATGAAAGCAACCCATAATTTTAAAGGAGTAATAAATTAATAAATTAGTTTTTAAAAATGCAAGATTTTTCATAACATATTTGATTTTACTGCGAGCACTATAATTTATTTACATAGTACCAGTGCCTTCTTTCTACTCCATAGAAGGATGATAAATGGGAGCTGTGACTATTGCCAGTGATGACTTGTATTTCGCGCAGAAGTAGCGTTGGCGAAATGATTCGTATCATATGTCCTATAATGAACAATTTTGTTAATAGAAAAGTGTTGTTTATAATGCTGGTATAGAAAAAAATTATAATTTTCCTGCTGGACGGTCGGAATATCCACCTGCGAGGAGAACTCCTCCGTGTTGGCCACGCGCACCGTCGCCTCCACGTTGCCCGTGTTCTGCACCCACAGCGGCTCCGTCACGTGCGCGCCGGCCGGCACGCGCCGGAAGCGCAGCTCCGTCGGCCGCACCGTCACCTGCGCCACGCCCCCCCCTCTGCGGCTTCGGCGACGGCCCTCGATCCTCCCGCTCAGAAACACTCTAGTGGCCACTGTTGATGGCCTGAGCTGTCTCAGCCTATCCTAATACCACAAAGTTCACTGAGCAATGTAACTTGAATACGTCTGGCTTAAGTGGACATCAAGGCTGTGGACTGCTGAGCGCATGCGCCCTCGTAATATAGAGCATGTTTTTATCGCACGAGGTGGCAGTGTTCATCGCCCATTGGCTGGCGAGCATTTTACCACAACCAGGTACCTCCCACCACCGTGGCACCGCCCCAGCCGGGACAAGCCCTAGGGCTCCACACTGGTCTCCCAACAAGTGTGGTAGTGAATGGCATTTCCATTGTGGAATTGTGTGTAAGTAAGGGGTGAGGATAGGACAAGGAAAAGGAACGAAAGATCGCGAGAGGTCTGTAGCCCGTTTGTTAGGGTACTGCTCCGGCATTCGCCTGGTGTTGATCGGAGAAACCACGGATAACAATCGATCAGAGCAGCGGGCCACTAGGATCTCCTTGAGATTGTGGCTGAATTCGACCTATCTCACAAGCTAGAGTCGAAAATTCTAGGTTTGTCGGGACTCGAACCCTAAGTCAGAGGCACGGCAGTGACCAACTGATGCCCTGAGCCACCATTGCCGGTAGGTGTATGGGTAAGAGACGGGTTGGGGTCGGAGAAACGCAGGTTCAATCCCGATCGAAGCCAGTGATTTTTAAGGGCAAAAAATTCTTCTTTGGGAAGAACAGTAAAGGCGGCTGTCCCATGTTGTAGATTTGCTGCATGTAAAAGATAGTCAAGCCTAAAAGAAGTCTCCAAGATAAACTCAAATCACCTGTTTCTTCGCCCGAGTGATATCTTCTTTCTCTGTTAGAAGGCGAAAAGAGCGTAGAAAAAACGGCGAGGTTAGGCAGAAGGGCAGACCTGATGGCCTGAGTCTCGTCTGTCGTAAAATAAGTCATCTGATTGGTTGATTTGTTGATCTCTCTATGCAACTGAATAGGGAACACCCCACCAGTAGAGATAACACTTGTGATGAAGCTCCTTTGGTCTGGAAGAAAAATGTGTGCATTTTTTAGAGTCATGGCCGAAGCAGTACCCTAACAAACGAGCCACGGACCGCGCGCGATCTTTGCTTCTCCATCGATATTCTATTCTCACCCCTTACTTACACTTGCATGATTACTGCAGAAGTCGGGAGACCAGTTGGTAGAGCTTGTCACCGCAGGGCCGGTATCCGGCTTGCGGGAGATACCTTGGTGGAGAGAAACCTCGCAAGTCGGCGTGCAGTCACCCGCCAGAGCTTAGGTGCAAGTAAATTTCCGCAGAGTAGTTAAGGGTTAAATGCATGCTGAGGTTTCGGTGGTGTAATGGTTAGCACGTCGGACTGAAGGACATCCGTAGGACACTAGCTTTAAAGCTAGGTCGAATTCAGTCGCTGTCAGGAGGAGAATTTTAGCGGCCGGCTGATCTGATGGGAAGTTTTCCGTGGTTTCTCCGATCAACGCCAAGCGAATGCCAGAGTAGTACCCTAACAAACGGTCCACGGACTGCACGAGATCTTCCCTTCCTTTTCCTTGTCCTATCCTTTCTCCTTACACACACACACACACACACACACACACTTACTCTAACATGCACTACACTACCACATAGTCCGAGAGACCGGTCGGAGACTTAGAACTTGTCCCGGCTGGGGCGGTGCCCCGATGGTGGGAGAGTTCTGGTTAGGGGGAAACCCCGCTAGCCGTCGGTAGGTCGGCGCCGATCTCGCCATCTAGCGGGGGCAGACCACCGCCACCTCCCAAGCAAAAACACGCACTACACGTACGGAACTAACGAATGAAACCCCCATCGCAGTGAATGGAAGCGCGTGTGTGTGCTCACGACGGGGTAGGCGACGAAGGCGGAGATGTCGGTGAAGAGCGTGTGCTGCGCGCGCGGGCGGCCCGTCTGCAGCGCGGCGGCGGTGGCGTCGCCCTGCGACGTGGGTGGCGCGTGCGCCTCGGGCCCGATGGCGATGCGCAGCTGGAACTTGACGGGGCCCGGCGCCAGCGCGCGCACCACCATGTGCAGCCGCTTGATGCTGCGCGGACGCATGGTGCCGCGCGCCGGACGCACGTACCTGCCACACACGTTAACACCCTTGCGCTCCACGCGGAGTATAAAGGTCTCTAATGCCACGCCTTCGGGCTTGCGCTCCACGCGGAGTATAAAGGTTTGTAATGCCACGCGTTCGGGCTTGCGCTCCACGCGGAGTATAAAGGTCTCTAATGCCACGCCTTCGGGCTTGCGCTCCACGCGGAGTATAAAGGTCTCTAATGCCACGCCTTCGGGCTTGCGCTCCACGCGGAGTATAAAGGTTTGTAATGCCACGCGTTCGGGCTTGCGCTCCACGCGGAGTATAAAGGTCTCTAATGCCACGCGTTCGGGCTTGCGCTCCACGCGGAGTATAAAGGTCTCTAATGCCACGCCTTCGGGCTTGCGCTCCACGCGGAGTATAAAGGTTTCTAATGCCACGCGTTCGGGCTTGCGCTCCACGCGGAGTATAAAGGTCTCTAATGCCACGCCTTCGGGCTTGCGCTCCACGCGGAGTATAAAGGTTTCTAATGCCACGCGTTCGAGCTTGCGCTCCACGCGGAGTATAAAGGTTTCTAATGCCACGCGTTCGAGCTTGCGCTCCACGCGGAGTATAAAGGTTTCTAATGCCACGCGTTCGAGCTTGCGCTCCACGCGGAGTATAAAGGTTTCTAATGCCACGCGTTCGAGCTTGCGCTCCACGCGGAGTATAAAGGTTTCTAATGCCACGCGTTCGAGCTTGCGCTCCACGCGGAGTATAAAGGTTTCTAATGCCACGCGTTCGAGCTTGCGCTCCACGCGGAGTATAAAGGTTTCTAATGCCACGCGTTCGAGCTTGCGCTCCACGCGGAGTATAAAGGTTTCTAATGCCACGCGTTCGAGCTTGCGCTCCACGCGGAGTATAAAGGTTTCTAATGCCACGCGTTCGAGCTTGCGCTCCACGCGGAGTATAAAGGTTTCTAATGCCACGCGTTCGAGCTTGCGCTCCACGCGGAGTATAAAGGTTTCTAATGCCACGCGTTCGAGCTTGCGCTCCACGCGGAGTATAAAGGTTTCTAATGCCACGCGTTCGAGCTTGCGCTCCACGCGGAGTATAAAGGTTTCTAATGCCACGCGTTCGAGCTTGCGCTCCACGCGGAGTATAAAGGTTTCTAATGCTGCCGGAAATCGATTTGCAGATATCAATGGAAATACACGTTTCGGGGTCCCCTGGTACCGAAAAAGTGTTACTGTTTTTAAAAACGTCCGTCCGTCTGCCTTCTCTCTGTCCGTCTCTGAAGACTTCTAGGGTCTAAACCACTCGTACGATCTTCTCGAAATTAAAGAAACCTCTGTCCATCTGGCTCTAGTTGAAGTTTTGTAATTTAAAAAAAATTATAAATTTGGGGGTACTTTACATTAAGCCCCCAGGATATTTTCAAAATTTTCTGAAAAAAGACTCCAAATGATTTCTTTATTTCTTGAAAGAATAGATTATAATACTTAAAAGTGGCATAGGTTCGATTTTCGCGGTTAACTCTGAATTTTCGAAAATTGCGAAAGTTTGAATTATCAGCGTTATCCTACAAGTACAAAATTACCTATCTGCAAAAAACATACGTCCGCCCGGCTGCCTACCCGTCTGTGAACAACACTAGCGCCTAAGATATTCCTAGGATCTTTTCCAAAATAAATATTCCCAGGACGATGCAACCCGATTTGAAGTTCTACGATGGGCTGGGAAGAGGTTGGAGTAAAACCGGGAAGATAGCTCACACTGAAGAGATAAGGAAAGTAACTAGTAGAATTAAGGCTAAACTGCGTTTTAGAGAAAATAATTTACTATTTGTAGGGACAAGATTACTACATTTTTACGTTACCAGGCAATTAGAGTTTTCTGTCAAAAATTAACCGTTTTTTCTCACTGCGTAACAATACTTACTCTCTACTGCGTAAGCAGTGTCCAGAATGTAAATCAAAAATCAGTTGACCTCTGAGCTGTCCATCTTTGGTATTGCTAAGATTAACTACCGATTCTTTAGTTTCTGTGTGTTTGCTAGCCTTGCATTATGTTATTGGCATGTGCATGAACCTTGCATCATGTTACTGACTCCTGTAATATTTTGAGAGTCGATGCTATCGGCGGCATATACATGCATTGAAGCGAAGTCGCGAAATTCCTCCTCATGTCGTGTCGGACCTCCTTTCGTCTGACGAAGTGCAGCAACTCGATGTGGCTTGAAGTCAACAAGTCGTTGGAAGTCCCCTGCAGAAGTATTGAGTCATACTTCCTCTACAACCGTCCATAGTGGCGGAAGTGTTGCCAGTGCAAGGTTTTGTGCACGATCGATTGTTTCATAAATGTTCAATAGGATTCATGTCGGGCGCTCTGGGGGGGCACATTATTCACTCAAATTGACCAGAATGTTCTGCGAAGCAATCGCGACCAATTGTGGCTCGGTGACAAGGGTCATTGTTATCCATAATAATTTCGATCATCAAACTTTACTTATTTAACTCAGTGTACCACATTAGTCCAAATATGGCATCACTTCCATCACTTCAGACTTGTTTCTATAATGGAGACTATTGGATATAAATGTGGTTTTAATTTCAGGTTGACAATTATTAGTTAACATACCGGTATTAATAAATACAAGTTTCTGCCCTTGGAAATATGCTTAAGATTTAAAATGTATGAGAATCAATCTGTAAATAATTAAAGTAAGATTTACAAATGATAAGCCTATATTATGCACCGTTCTTGTAAGTCTCTAATAGCAAAAATGAAAAATGTAACTTTAACTGCTAATAACTTTAGCAAATTTACCATCGAGATTCTTTCACTATAAACTGCAATGTCTCCGCTGTAATTTGACAGCATGAAGTGTATGAGAAAATCAAGTTTGGAAAAAATCGTCATTTTTACTTCGCCCTTAATATGGCCTTATTAATGACCCTGTTTATAGTTTTACGGTTTTAAATCTTCAGAATGGGATGTATACATAAGAGACGTAAAGTAAGTTTTAAATTAAAATCAAATTTGAAGAAGTTTTAGTAGTTTTATTAATAATACCCTCGGAGACTCGTGGTGCAAAACCTGAAATTCGAAAGGTTAGAACGCTGTAGAATGTAGGTATTGTAATGGCTTAAAGGCCTTCGGCCTAGCCACATTGCATCAAGTTTTTTTTTAATTTGCCTGTAATAATTACGTATTATATAATAAAATAAAACCTGAAATTTCATAATTCTCAAAATGAAGTTAATGAAAGAATACTTTGAAGCCTTTAACACCAGTTTCATTGTTTTTTCGTCTTTTTGAAGCAATTTACAAAGTTTCAGTCCAATCGGAAGATGGTCGGGAAATTTTGGCCGATTTGACATGGAATGACCCATATGGCATCACTTCCATAACAAGTTGCATATGAATGAATGCCTTATTTTACGTGGCGAGTCTCAGGCCATGATGCTTACTCTTCCGTCTGACCACGTAAATTTCGTTACGCTCTTTTCACCTACTAGGGGAGAAAGACGGTATTACGTGGGCGAAGAAACAGACCATTTGAATATAGCTCAGAGGCTTCATTTAGGCTTGAGGATCTTTCACATGCAGTAAATCTATAAACGTGGGACAGCCGGCTTTACTTCCCCTCCGAAGGAAGGCGTACGAAGGATTTTTTCGCCCTTAAAAATCTACGGCTTCGATCGAGGTTGAACCCGCGAACTTGGGTACAACAGTCCGATACGCTAACCGTTAATATACCACATGATGCGTCCGTGGATGCCGACCTGGATGGCCGAGGTGGCTAAGAGCGAGTACCGACTCAGCGCTTCGGTCCGAAGGGTCGCGGGTTCGAGTCCCGCCTTGGGCATGGCTGTTTGTCCCTTGACTTTGTGTATGTGTTGTCGCGGAGGGCTTCGCGTTCTGCTGACCCCAGATCAGAGGAGCCCGCAAGTGTTTGTCTAGTGTACGGTCGAATATGCGTCCCTTCGGGACGTAAAGGGCAACCGGCTGTCGGCTGGATACAAGCCCTATGAGAAAAAATTTCATTTGTTTGGAATCTTTTTTGAAAAAACGGCTTCGTAGCGTAAAATATCAAATCATCTGAATTTTAAGTGAAATTGTTGAGTTGACCCGAAATGTGCGTTCTCAAATGACAATGCCAATCGTTAAAAAAAACTCGTTGGTTAAAACAACACGTAATATTGTATAATATTTGGGTGCAGTAGTGGAGTAATAGGGCCTCGCGTTCTGCTGACCCCAGATCAGAGGAGCCCGCAAGTGTTTGTCTAGTGTATGGTCGAATATGCGTCCCTTCGGGACGTGAAGGGCAACCGGCTGTCGGCTGGATAAAAGTCCTAGGGAAAAAAAAGAAAAAAAGATAAGTATCGCTATCCCCGGCGACGCACCACATGATGCGTCCCTTCTGCGACTTGGAGCCGGAGCCGCCGTCGGCGTCGGAGTCGCGGTCGTGGAAGGCGTCCATGTCGACGAAGGTGTCGCCGCGCACGCACAGGCTGCCCGGCCGCGGGTCCTCCACGCGGTACAGCTCCTCCAGGTAGGACGAGTTGAAGAGGTAGAGGCAGAAGACGCGGCGGCGCAGCAGCGACAGGTCGGGCAGCGCCTGCAGTTGGTGCACGAAGCCCGCGTGCGTGGTCTGCGGCGCCACCAGGTGGCACGACAGCTGCAGGTAGTTCTCGCTCTCCGACGCCAGCAGCAGCGACGCGTCCGCCACCTGCGCCTCCAGGTTGGCGCGGTACGACACCTCGCACGCGCGCTCGCCCATGGCCGGCACCTCGCCTACACATACATATCCAAACCAAACTATTTTGGTGTGGGTCATGTTTGAATATCATTTATCCCTTATTTATAGCATTATTTTAAAGTTGCTTTTGGCTTCTTTTAAATTTTTTTTCTTATCAGCTTATTCACCGGGGTCAAAGATATACCCTCTGGAACAATTATTAAATTAGATAATAAATATACATTTTCCATTAAATTAACAATCAATTTGCGTAACGTTCTGGGACCTACAATTTTATAAATCAAGCCATATATATATATATATATATATATATATATATATATATATATATATATATATATATATATATATATATATGTTTTAAAGTTATTTTATTGTGACTATTAATTTGTTTTTACATCGCAAACCTGTGTGCTTCTGGTTACCACATGTCATTCAGCCAATTATAGTATATATAAATATATATAAGTATAAATATATAAGTATATATATAAGTAATATATAAGTATATATATAAGTAATATATATAAGTATAAATATTATTATTGTTATTATTAGTACTTTTATTGTTATTAACACATCGCAGTCTCAGCCTGACAAGGCCATATCTGACATTTATGGGAAACATATCTTTTTACACGTTTGGACTATCTTTTCTACAACACAATCTGCAACACGTGAAGGGCTTGGGGCAATAAGAACATAAGCTACATAAGCTCACCTAAACGAAGCTTCCATTTCTTCTTAAATATTAAACGGCACATATTTCATGGACTAATTATTTTCTATTTCGGGTCTACTACTATGGTCAACTACTTTCGTCAACTACTACGATTGATTGATTGATTTTTTCGTGTTTCGGGGCACGTCGACTGCTTTGGTCATGAGTACCGTAAGTGTAGTGCATGTTTTTCGTCGGAAGATGACGGTGATCTTCCCCCGCTGGATGGCGAGAAAGGGACCCCTAACCAGGACTCTCCCACCAGCGGGGCACCGCCTCAGCCGAAACAAGATCTAAGCTCCCCACCGGTCTCCCAGAATATGTGGTTGTGTCTCCCAGAATATATATATATATATATATATATATATATATATATATATATATATACACACACACTGCTTCGGCATTCGCTTGGTGTTGATCTGAGAAACCATGGAAAACTATCGATCAGAGCAGCCGGCCGCTAGAATTCTCCTCCAGACAGCGACTGAATTCGACCTAGCTGAAAAGCTAGTGTCGAAAATCCTGCCACTGTCGGGACAGGAAGCTAGCCGCCGTGGGGAGTGGGAACCTAGGACATCCCGGTCAGAGTCGCTGCAGTGACATCAGTTGATGCACTGAGCCACCGGTGAAAGTGATTGAAGTATTCTACCCTTGCGTGGGACGACGTCGTAGCAGGTTCGATCCAGAGCCATCCACTCAAAGTTGCACGGCACTTGCAAGGGGTTGTGGATGGAAACCACGTTGATGACCCGAGGAAACGCCTCTTCGAAGCCCCTCAGGTAGCCGAAGGACACCGCGCTCTCCCGCAGATGGAGGGAGGGCAGCACCACGCTGCCCGAGACGGGGGCGTCGAACACGTGGCTGTCGTTCACCACGTACCGCAGCATCCTGCAGACGGCAGTCACAAAGCATTAGGAAGGAAACCGTCAGAGTGATTACGTAGGGCATTCCTGGCTTATTCCTGGCAGTAGGATAATGGGTCACGGGATCGGTCAATTAATGGATTACACTAGTTTGCCAACGTTTCGGAATATTTTATTCCATCATCAGGGCTAACAAACAAAAAACACAATCACAATAAATAAGGACAAACTTAGGACATAGTAAGGTGTGTATCCTTTATATGACCTTAACTTAGATATACAGTATATAATGTATTTATTTATTTAGTTATCTGTGTAATTATTTTTCTACATGTATGTTCATTCATGTTTTTTTATGTTGTTCATAAAAGTTTGTCCTTATTTATTGTGATTGTGTTTTTTGTTTGTTAGCCCTGATGATGGAATAAAATATTCCGAAACGTTGGCAAACTAGTGTAATCTATTAATAGACCGATCCCGTGACCCATTATCCTACTACTTATTAACGGTCGTGATTTCTACAATGGCTTATTCCTGGCTGGAACGTGAGGTCTGACCCCGATATGCACATAGCTGGCGGGGTTTCTCCCTTAGAAAGACGCCTTCCCAGTCAGGCAAACTCGAAGTTATGGACATGCCTCCAGTAAAATTTGGTGTAGTATCTTAACAAATGGACTACGTACCACGTGCGATATATTTTGTATCCCTGTCCCCGCTATCCTGGTAAACTTAAACACACCAATTTTATGCCCAGCATTGCCATATAATATGTAGATAGATCGGTCGAGCTATTTAAAGCTAGCAGTGCCCCACCTCCCAAAAGGAAAACCAAATCACATCCGAAATTAAAAGGTTAATTTTGGGCTGACCAAATTCCCTATTCCACATTTTTCGATTCTTCTGCGTTTCCCAAAATAATGAGTACAAAAATTAGAGTAGTACAGAAAACAGATTACAGATATTAAGAGTTAACGTGCAACACAACTCAAAAACGTCTAGAAAATTCAACACTCTACCCGAACTTCAAGTACAATTTCACACTCTAGGGAAACGCTATTCTGACCCCAATTTCGAAAATTCAAAATTGTACAAATAACTAAGGTGATACAATAGCACTTACTTTCTCGCATTACTGGGAACAGATATCTAGTATTATAAGTAATATTACAATTTCTGCTCTCACTTCAGGCATCACTTGAAAAAGTCCCAACAAATTCAAACAAAGCGCCTGTGACGCATATCTCCAATTATTTCAATAGTCAGGAAGAGTACCCCTTTCTTATTACTACAAAAGAAAGAAGCATAAATACATTTCAATTGTTATAATATTTGCAGCACATTGTACAGACAAGCAAGGATAATTTCACATATAATTGGACATCCAAAACTAAAGGCCATCCACTATATCGCCTTGTGAATGCACGCAAAAATATGGTATAATTTCGTATTGTCCATCTTATCTATAACTGTCTACGTATTCTTCCCGATTTTAAAATAGTTGAATGTAACATTTTATTGAACCATTGACGTTTAGAGACATTGAACTGTTAACGTTGAGTAAATAATGCCTTCTTCTGCCATCCCACTCCCAAACATGCAAGCAATCTCTACGAGTCTCTACGGTTACCTTACAAGCGGCAAAATGGCCGCCTAAAACAGGAAATGCTTGGGATTTTTCCATCTCTGGCAAATTAATTCTCGTATGTGAGGCAGTTACAATTATTCCCTACTAACTCCACAACGCTGGCAAGAATTCACAAGAAATATTGGAGAAGTGATAGGAAAGAAATTCACGAAAAAGAAGTTAAAATCATATCTTTGGGATAGGTTATGTCATATTCTCATAATGAACGCCTATTAAAAATATGTCCTACGTTCTTAAGAACAGTCGATTGAAAATTCCAGACTGCATACTCATCGCAGAGGGCCACAAAATCTAAAACTCCAAACACAGTGTACATTTATTATACTCTTGCATCGTATCCTGGTTTAAAAGTCTCACCGCTAGCCTAGACTCTCTGATATATTCTGCAACTTCTTTGTTGAACGCTTGAAACGTTACCCGTTGAAGCGGCCCAGCATGGTGGGCTCGAAGACGATCTCCAGCTCCGCGGCGTCGTGCGGGTGCACGTAGACGACGCCGTCGCCCACCACGGACACGCACACCACGGGCGACCCGATGTTCACCTTGACGGGCAGCGCGTTGTCGTTGTGCACGCGCACCTTGGTGCTCACCCGGCTGCCCACGCCCACCTGCAGGGCATGACGGCCTCCGCCTTTAACCTTTCTACTCAGCCAAGTTCCACAATTTTGTTTTTATCTCTTTTTTAAATTCATTGATTGATTTATGTTTCCGTGTATCGGCTTTGGTAATTAGTCCCGTAAGTATAGTGCATGTTTTCTCGGGAGATGGCGGTGATCCTCCCCCGCTGGATGGCGTGATCCGACGCCGACCTAACGTCGGCAAGCGGAGTTTCCCCCCTAACCAGGACTCTCCCATCAGCGGGGCAGCGCCCCAGCCGGGACAAGCTCTAAGCTCCCAACCACTCTCCCGGAATGTCTGGTAGTGTAGTGCATGTTAGTGTAAGTAAGGAGAGAGAATAGGACAACGAAGAGGAGGGAAAGATCGCGCGCTGTCCGTGGTCCGTTTGGTAGGGTACTGCTCCGGCATTCGCCTGGTGTTGATCGCAGAAACCACGGAAAACTACCGATCAGGGCGGCCGGCGCGCTAGAATTTTCCTCCAGACTGCGACTGAATTTGACCAAGCGCAAAAGCTAATGTCGAAAATCCTGCCGCCGTCAGGACTCGATCCTAGGATCTCCCGGTGTGAGGAAGCGCTGCAGTGACATCGGTTGATGCACTAAGCTACTGCTACCGTTTTTTATCTCACTACGTACGTATATAGTAAAGAAAAAGTCTTGTAATGCTGCTGCAGAAATTGTCGATATTCCGACAGAGCAACTAACATAGGGGTGTCCAAAAAGTCAGTAAATCTTATACCTATTGGTAGTAAATTACTTCCTCTGCCACGTTGTGTAATCAGAATTCTTGTTTTGTGGGTCCTTATCGAAAATAGATTAACGGCAAAACTCTGCCTGTCTGTCCGTCTCTTTGTGCTGAACTTAAGCGCCTAAACTGTTCAGAGATTTTTTCAAAAATTGATATTCCCCAATTAATCTTGACGATCTCGAGACCGTGCAAGATTGAAACTCATGGGGTACTTAACATGAAGCCCCTACATTTTCAGACTTTTATCGAATGTTACTCCATATTTATTTTAATAAACTGTTTTCTCGTATGACAGATAGGACGATTAACATGGCGCACGTCACATTTTCGTTAAAATCTCGAAATTTCGAAAACTCGAAAACTTAAACATTCAAACAAGATCTTCCTACAACTGCAATACAGAATATTAAAAATGTGTTTCCTTAACAAAATCTGTTCTATAGAGATAGATTTTTAAAAGTGATAGTCATGGACATTTTTTTCTAAAATGTGAGTAATTTTCATGTGAGTTTGCGTAAAATACTCTGAAGGAAATTTCTCAAAAACAGCTTCAATTTTTTCTTTATATTTTCCCCCCGGATAGAGCTTTGAACCCTCCATAAATGACATAGATTCCGTTTTCGGCAATCTCTTTGTTTTTTCGAAAATTGCAACAAAGAATTGCATTTCAAAAATACAATATTGAAGATAGAGATTTTTTTAAAAATGAAATCTAAAAAATTAATCGTTGAAGATGGTGATGTAGAACAGTTGCTTGAAAAAACCTGTTCTTATTGCCTATTTTTTTCCTCAGAGAGAGAAATTGACCCTTCAGAATTAGTGCAGATCCCATTGTCCATCTTTTACCTTTCTTTACGTTCCCGTTCCCTGGCTATTGTGGAGCGGCCTATAGAGTACTTGGACTCACGGTGCCGTAGTCGACCTGCGGCGGCGCCAGGCGCACGTGGATGAGCTGCTTGGGCGTGAGCGGCACCAGCGCGTGCAGGAAGTCCGTGCGCGACTCGGGCGGCAGCTGCTGGTGGCCGCACCCGGCCAGCGGCATGATGCACGGCCGGAAGCGCAGCAGGTTGTACAGCGCCGGGTCCGCCACCTGCCCTCGCGCAACGAACAAACAACCTGTACCGGCGGGGACGATTCCAATTCTTATTATTAATATTTCTTTATGAATACTGAAAAACAATAAATTCTTTAATGACTAGTCATATTGTAACGGGTATTGCGTCATCTGCCGGCGCCTTCCCGAACTAGATGGTAACCGAGGTATGCGCGGATTACGACATCTACCGGCACCCCCCCAACTAGATGCTCTCGGAGTGTTCGCCATGTTTATTGCATGTTTCAGAAAATTCTAGGCGAGCGCCAGCTGGCTATAAATACGCGGCGGCCGGCGACCGCGAGTCAGTCTTAAGTCTGAAGTGGAAGCTGAGCTGTGAAGTGTGTGCATCTCGGTGAATAGCAGTGCACTGTATTGTGCTTAGTGACGTGAACCGTGGTCAGTGCAGTGGACAGTGGTCAGTGCGTCGGACAGTGGTCGGTGCAGTGGACTGTGGTCAATGCATCGGACAGAGGTCAGTGCGTCGGTTGGTGAGCAGTGCTTAGGACTGTGCAAAAGAAGTGAACAGTGAAAATAAACAATCGAGAGAAGTGTAGAGAAAATTAATAAAGAGAAACTGTGCCATATAAAGAAATAATCAAGTAAAGAATATCTTTATAAAAATCAAGTATTTTTAGTGTGCCTTTAAGAAACAAAATAAACGTATTTGTTAAAATAATATGTGTGTTAATTCACATCATAGAAATGTAACAATATCTTTTAAAAAATCCACAAAATTTGGAAGAGAATTAGGATCGAAAATGCAAAAGATGATACGAACATTGAAACCTAACAGGTAATCAGTTAAATAGTTATCTTCTTTTTTTATTTAAAAGAAATATTTGAAATGATGCCTGTGTGAAAGAATTGTTCTTTAAGGGAATTCCAGTGTACCCAGATTATGCGTAACTTCTACATTATTGAAAGTAGTGTATTCTGTCGTGAACCGACACGTCCATTTAAACGCCGCAAGTAAGATGCGGTGACAGAGCGAGGGCAGCCAGCAACCTGCCGCGAGCGGCAGTCAGCAAGCACTAGAGACGGACCTCAGGCAGTGAGGCAGCTAAGCAAACAATGAAGCCATGGGAATCACCCTTACGCTCCAGCTGCCGACGACACCGCGCTGACTAGCGATCCCCTGCTAAGCGGGGAACAGGCACAGAATAGATACTACACAGGAAGGAAAGTAAAAGTCGGCTCCTTTGATCTTCAGTGAGCTACCTCGCAGCGCGGACCGCCATCTTGAAACCTGTGCAATGGAACCGCAAGAGTCAACTAAAAGGACATTTTCTCAAAAACGGCTTTAAATTTTTTCTTCAAACTTATCCAACGGGTAGTGCTAATTGCATTATTTATTATGACATAGAACGAAGTTAGGTGTATTATTTTTTTTCGAAAATTACACAAATGTAATTTTTTAAACATATCTCATGCCATTAATATGCACATTTCCAGCTATTTGTAAACACTATTCCATTTGTGAGTTAAAGTGCTTTAAATGGCTTCAAATAAAGTTTTCCGAAAACTCAAAAATTTCGGTGAAAAAGAGCTTCAATTTCGGATTTTCAGAAACGCTTAAACGATATTTTCTTAAAAACGGCTCCAAATTTCAATGAAAATTGTCATTTAGGGCGAGGTTTCACTCTTCTTAAAGTAGTATTTCGATTCAACTATTAGGAAACCGAAGAACTGAGAAGAAATTGTAAGGAAATGTACTTTGGGCGGAGATAGATGGCAGCTGGTTAGAGTATGTGGGCTAGTCCGATAAACTTGCACCAACCAAAGAAAATAGAAAACGATTACGAAAAAGTCTGTGCCATTCTGTTGCACTACTAGATATGTATTGATAATTCTTAACCTTTTTATCCCTATTTTTTATTAATTGTTGCCTGTATGCGATATTAATATTTGCCTATACGAAGCGAATGTGTGCTCGAGTTTCGTATGTTTTACACACCAAATACGAGTAAAACGGAAATAAAAGGCACCGTCACCACCGTTCACCTCGCAACAAATGCCGGGTCGTACAGCTGTTTACACTCATTCAATATGGCGACCATACGTATCATATCAGCACACCGATTGTAGGTAGCTTTCTTTACTGTGTGGTACCTATTCTGTAGTACATGAGAGACACCGCAGCCGACAAGTTAGAGAGTGTTCTAGGGAGATTGATAGTGCCCAGCTACGAGTTGAAAGTTAAGGTACTAAGTGAGAGGGATCTGTGCTTAGAAAGTGGTATTTCTCTGCGGGAATAACGAGCTACGAAGCCTATTGAACATCCACTGGGTCTACTACGAACAGGCTAGTCTTTGGTACTTCTACTGGATTTATAGAACATTGACAAATTTGGTTGGTATGATTTTTTACTGTGTTTGGTACAAATAAAACTGTTTTAAACCGAAGTGTGTGCTCATTTGGTCACAAAAAAAACGAATTAAAAATTAGTAGTTTTGAATTGGTTAAATGGTAAACGCAAGCGGGTAAGTTTATTAGGATCGTGAAACGTTAAGAAGAAAGTACAGCTTGTCCTCTAGTATCCTTTAGTCTCTCTCCTTTCTCTTTCGTATTTTCTACTTCATTCTCATTGATTTCCCTTCTCTCATTTTTCTCTTCTCTTCCATTTCTATACATTGATGCTGTTCGGCGCTAAGCTGCCATCCTGATTGAGGTTTTCTGGGTTTACTCAATCGCTTAAGAAGAATGCCGGGAGGGGCCCTAGTTTTGCACTCTAAGACGTAAATGTACAGATTGCCCTGCCCTCTTGTATGTTACTATCCTGTATTAATGTAGATTCAGTGGTTAGGTGGAAGATGACGCCCTATGGCCTGAGCCTCGCCATTAATAAACTTATTATTATTATTATTATTATTATTATTATTATTATTATTATTATTATTATTATTATTATTATTACTGTAAAGTGGGGGACGGGGGTGAGGTGAGGGAGAGTAGTAGGGAAAAAAGAGAGCGTCGAAAGACGATGGACGAAGCATATCTCTTATTACAGGGGCATGCAGAAGTGAGTATAAGTATGAGTGTACCATGTTGACGAAGATGACCTCTTTTATTTCTTTGCATAAGAACGTCAAGTGAGTGTGAGTGAGGGGGCGTACGTCGTAGTCGGGCAGCGTGAAGTGGTCGGGGGCGGCGGCGCGGCGCGTGGCGCGCAGGCGCTCGGCCTGGCCGCGGAACTCGCGCCGCCACATGTCCTCGAAGGCCTTGCGCGCCAGCAGCTCCTCGGGCGACACGCCCTCCTCCGGGTCCTGCGGCGCCGCGTAGCGCGGCGCGCCCGTGAAGATGCTCCTGCGCACCACACCCGGCGCCGCTCTACCTCCTCAGCCCCAGCTGGGGAGCTTGTCGCTTAACCAGGAACTGACCGAGCCCCGCATTCATCACCTGGTGAGTCGTGAGAAAGCGTGAGCGAGCGCTGTGTTGATCACCTGGTGAGCCTGTTGCTGGGCCAGGGCCTGAGCGAGCGCTGTGTTGATCACCTGGTGAGCCTGTTGCTGGGCCAGGACCTGAGCGAGCGCTGTGTTGATCACCTGGTGAGCCTGTTGCTGGGCCAGGGCCTGAGCGAGCGCTGCATTGATCACCTGGTGAGCCTGTTGCTGGGCCAGGGCCTGAGCGAGCGCTGTGTTGATCACCTGGTGAGCCTGTTGCTGGGCCAGGGCCTGAGCGAGCGCTGTGTTGATCACCTGGTGAGCCTGTTGCTGGGCGAGGGCCTGAGCGAGCGCTGTGTTGATCACCTGGTGAGCCTGTTGCTGCGCCAGGCCCTGAACGAGCGCTGTGTTGATCACCAGCCCTGGTGAGCGCTGCATTGATCACCTGGTGAGCCTGTTGCTGGGCCAGGGCCTGAGCGAGCGCTGCATTGATCACCTGGTGAGCCTGTTGCTGGGCCAGGGCCTGAGCGAGCGCTGCATTGATCACCTGGTGAGCCTGTTGCTGGGCCAGGGCCTGAGCGAGCGCTGTGTTGATCACCTGGTGAGTCTGTTGCTGGGCCAGGGCCTGAGCGAGCGCTGTGTTGATCACCTGTTGAGCCTGTTGGTGAGCCAGGGCCGGAGCGGGCGCTGCATTGATCACCTGGTGAGCCTGTTGCTGGGCCAGGGCCTGAGCGAGCGCTGTGTTGATCACCTGGTGAGCCTGTTGTTGGGCCATGGCCTGAGCGAGCCTGTGTTGATCACCTGTTGAGCCTGTTGGTGAGCCAGGGCTGGAGCGGGCGCTGCATTGATCACCTGGTGAGCCTGTTGCTGGGCCAGGACCTGAGCGAGCGCTGTGTTGATCACCTGGTGAGCCTGTTGCTGGGCCAGGGCCTGAGCGAGCGGTGTGTTGATCACCTGATGAGCCTGTTGCTGGGCGAGGACCTGAGCGAGCGCTGTGTTGATCACCTGGTGAGCCTGTTGCTGGGCCAGGGCCTGAGCGAGCGCTGCATTGATCACCTGGTGAGCCTGTTGCTGGGCCAGGGCCTGAGCGAGCGCTGCATTGATCACCTGGTGAGCCTGTTGCTGGGCCAGGGCCTGAGCGAGCGCTGTGTTGATCACCTGGTGAGCCTGTTGCTGGGCCAGGGTCTGAGCGAGCGCTGTGTTGATCACCTGTTGAGCCTGTTGGTGAGCCAGGGCCTGAGCGAGCGCTGTGTTGATCACCTGGTGAGCCTGTTGTTGGGCCATGGCCTGAGCGAGCCTGTGTTGATCACCTGTTGAGCCTGTTGGTGAGCCAGGGCTGGAGCGGGCGCTGCATTGATCACCTGGTGAGCCTGTTGCTGGGCCAGGACCTGAGCGAGCGCTGTGTTGATCACCTGGTGAGCCTGTTGCTGGGCCAGGGCCTGAGCGAGCGGTGTGTTGATCACCTGATGAGCCTGTTGCTGGGCGAGGACCTGAGCGAGCGCTGTGTTGATCACCTGGTGAGCCTGTTGCTGGGCCAGGGCCTGAGCGAGCGCTGTGTTGATCACCTGGTGAGCCTGTTGCTGGGCCAGGGCCTGAGCGAGCGCTGCATTGATCACCTGGTGAGCCTGTTGCTGGGCCAGGGCCTGAGCGAGCGCTGTGTTGATCACCTGGTGAGCCTGTTTTTGGGCCATGGCCTGAGCGAGCGCTGTGTTGATCACCTGTTGAGCCTGTTGCTGGGCCAGGGCCTGAGCGAGCGCTGCATTGATCACCTGGTGAGCCTGTTGCTGGGCCAGGGCCTGAGCGAGCGCTGCTCCGCGTCGTTGGGGAAGGCGATGAAGGCGCAGTGCGGGTGCAGCTGCTCGCCGCGCGCCCACTTCAAGGCCTCGCAGCGCCGGTAGCTGGGCGGCGGGGGCGCGGGCGCGGGCGGCCGGGGCGCGGGCGTGTGCGGCGTGGCCGGCGTCTGCGCGCGCGCCTGCGCGGGGCCCAGGGAGCGCCGGCCGGTGAGCGGCGTCAGCTGCGCCGACTGCGGGTTGAGCGGCGCCGGCCCGATGGAGAACGGCAGCGAGCGTTCGCTCAGCTGCGGAAGGACGAACAATGTACACTGTAGAAACCGCAAAGAAACTGGGCTACTCAAGGATTGATTGATTGGTGTGCGTCAACTGTTTTGGTCATTAGTCCCCTAAGTTTAGTTCATGTTTTTCTCTCGGGAAATGACGCTGATGTTCCCCCGTTGAATGGCGCGATACGGCGCCGACCTACTGTCGGTTAGCGAGGTTTCCCCCTAACCAGGACTCTCTCACCAGCCGGACAAGCTCTAAGCATCCGTCCGGTCTCCCGGAATATGTGGTAGTGTAGTGCATGTTGGTGTAAGTGTGTGTGTAAGGGGAGTGGATAGGAAAAGGAAGAGGAAGGACAGATCGCGCGCGGTCCGTGGCGCGTTTGGTAGGGTACTCCTCCGGCATTCGCCTGGTGTTGATCGGAGAAACCATGGAAAACTACCGATCAGAGCAGCCGGTCGCTAGAATTCTCCTCTAGACAGCGACAGAATTCGGCCTAGCTGAAAAGCTACTGTCGAAAATCCTGTCGCCGTGGGGAGTGGGAACCTAGAACCTCCCGGTCAGAGGCGCTGCAGTGACATCAGTTAATGCACTGAGCTACCGCTTCCGGTTGGACTACTCAAAATCAATTACCGAAAATGAACAACCACAATGATGGAAAAGCGATACGAATCGGATAGAAGCTTCTCATATCTATGCAAAGCAGATTGCTGTCCCCTTGTTCCATCAGAGTGTATGTTCCATGAGAAGTGGATTTTTGATTAAAATTCATGAATAATAAAAGGAAGATAATCGTTAAATATGGGGAGTAAGAAGTGTTATTATTAATTATTTGGGGTAAAGAAATATTAAATTTTTTTGCGAAAGTTTGGAAGAATGTCGAGCAAAAACGGTAATAGATATTTATGACGTAACAGAAAGAAATATCGGTGGACAAACTAATACTGCAGGGTTGGGGATGTGGAGGACTTTACCTGCCTTATCTTTTTGTGAGTGCAAGGACCATTGCTTAGCCAACATCATCGGCGGCACACGGTCGAGTGTACTCGAGACTGAAAGATACCAGTTTCATCCGGTCAATTTGTGAAAATGAGTCGTATACGTGAACTAATGGTAAATGATGCAGGAGATAGTGTATTATTACAAATGTTCCTCCACATACAGTGTTCCTATAATATTATAATTAGATTACGACATTATTTACGTGTCCGGATTAAAACCTGCCACCTCATATTTCATCTAATTACACCGTATATCATTTTCCGCTCGCTGGAAAAAGGCATTGTTTTTCAATACTGGTCATTCAAATATGAACCGGAAATTTGTAACAGAGCGTCTTTGGTTGTACATAAAAATGCAAATGGACTCCCAGATCTTTCACCATAGCTTCCTTCAACAAAAATACATTTCCTCCATCACATAGGAAACGTTTTGATTCCTTCGTGGAAAAGAGAAGACGCCTGCTGCAGTAGCAAATTGGGCACGTACTGTTTGACCGCAGCGTCGTTTGCAAATCTTTCTCTAATGACTCCTTTCGTGAACCAAACATACTTGTATGGTAGTCGCATGGGAACAAGTCCGAACAGTAAAATAAGTTTTCTAGAAGTAGCCAGTTCAATTTTGTGAGTTTATTTCATTCAATTTCACACCTTCGTGGGTGAGAAAACGAATAATTACGCATCGCGCAACAGATACTGATACTTTCTGTTCATTCTGGTGATATGGGAATGGCAGGTGTGAGTATGAGAGTATGAAGGCCGTGTGCGTGGCTATCTCTTCTCTATTTTCCCGTCACAGACTCCCGGGGATGCCGTGGTGATCACCTAAATACGCGAGACAAAAAAAACGATGTTCCGGTTTATATTTGAAAGACCCTGTATCACATGCTTGAGAAGAGAAGATATTCACATTATCATCGTCTTCATCATCACTATCTTGATCCTTCTTCGCCGCCTTCGGTTGTTTAGTTGTCGTGTCGAACGCTACGTAGCAGGAAGTTGCCGGTTGGAATATTGGTGTTAATGTCACAGTAGCAGACGTTTCGTCAAACGTGGAGAAGGGCATAGAGTTTGACGGAGTGACGTCTCTGGACTCCACAAACCAAGACGCTTCCCTGTTCATTACAGCAGTATTTTTTCGAAATAAACCACCACTCTTAATTAAACCTTTCTTGGGAAACCTTTCCACAATCTTAGGCTCAGCCCGAATCGCCTTATTGACAGAGTGATCGTCAGTTTTCTGAACTAATCTTGCGGTTTTTTCCTGAGATTCCATGTAACAAGTGACCGCATCAGATGGCTTCCTTTCTTTCTTTCCCGATCTGTCGCATTTCGACAAGTCATGAACTTTGGTAACGACAGATTGCTGAGATGTAGTTATATTCTCCGATATAGTTGACATCATTGATTTCAACAAATCTGGTGAATCTCGACATTTTGCAAATCGGTCTGGTTTCTTTCGCGTTAAGGTCGTCACCGTCTTTGCCGACTCCGAAATCTTTTTTAGCACGTCTTCGAGAGGCGGCGGCGTTGGTGGTGGTGGTGGTGGTGGTGGTGGTGGTGGTGGTGGTGGTGTCAGAGGTGAGGGCGTCTTCTTCTCTGTAGTGACTCCAATGACTTTCACCGGGTCCTCGCCAGCTGGTGGCAAGGTTTGCGAAGGCGTGTTAGACTTCGCAGATGAGGGTCTCAGCGTTTCCAGCGACGGCGGAGGTGCGGTCAAAGACTCAAGCGCCGGCAGCACAAGAGGACGAGTAAGAGACTTCATCCTCCAAACAGAAAAATAAGAATTTACATAAATATAGCAAAATAATTTATAAGTATAAATATTAGAGGTCAAAACAAGCAAGAAAGTCACCAGAACATTGGCTTAAACAAATTTAATACACGGTTCCTAATCTGGCGGTGACAGTGGATTTTCATGGAAAACATTATGCGCGGTCGGACTTGAGTCGGCCCCTTTAGTCGAATAAAAACTTGTGTTACTACAACAGCACGTACTGTCTCGTGATATTGTTAATGGCTAGTAATATAAGATAAGTTACACTACAACTACCATTTGAAAAATTCTTAAACAAACGAAGCGTTAAAAATGCATACATTTAATTCAAACGTTTTAATGAAAGCAGCTTTCTGTCAATGAATTTATTGTATTCACGTTCTAAGTAAGTGTACCAACGATGCCCGACGCGCATTTTACTCACAAAAAAATTATGAATTCATGTTAACGCGAACAAACGACGGCCGTCATTGTAGCCTTTCGTTATCAGTGCGGCATTACAAGTGTTGACACAATCAACAATGGCCACTAATTCGTATGAGATACATATTTTGTAAATTAACATTTTTGATACCTAGAAAATGAAACTGGATTGAAAAATATACTAATTAAATATATTGTTATATTCACCAAATCTACTCGGTTGTTACATACAATACTCTTCACTCGCACATCTGATTATGCAAAGCGAAATCATCTATTCTTTTTCACATTTAACTCAACCAGTTTATATATGTATTTTATGACATTAAGCATTTTTGTTCTGAATAAAAAATATTATTCGATATATAATAAAAATTTCCAACAATACTCAGACATTTTCTATATATTTTTATCAATTTTGAAAATATTGCATATTTTATAAACCATTTAAACATTATATTATTTACGACATGTAAATCGTAAAAAAGCATAGTTACAAGATCAGCCCGCCAGGTTGTAAATCAAATCCTAGACATTTGCCGGTTTGGGCACTCAAAAGCATATGAAATTGTCTACATTTCATAAGTAGCACCATCTCAAACTTCTTCTGAAAGTTTCTGAACTAGGTGAATTTTTATATAAAAAAGAAATTTTTTGAATAACATTTTTATAAAAAAAATATTTTAATAAATTTATTACTCTATTTATAAATTGAAAGGAATCAACAAATCATTTTTTAACCAATTATTATGGCAACGTTCATATCAGAAGCAACGAAATAAAATAAATGCCATAAAATGAATATTTTCTTCATTTAAACACCAAAAACTATTTTTCCTTGTAAGTTGTTACCATATAGATATTTTAGCTTAATATTTTAAAAATAATAATATTTTCTACATCCAAACATGTGGGAAAAATCTGAGTTGAATTACAAACTAAGTTCGGAAACCCCCCTTATCCGATTAGAGCCTTTCATTTGAAGGAAGAATCTCCATCTTCAGTTTAGTAGTTGTAGGAAGACGCCGAAGAAAATTCAAACTTTTGCAATTATCGAAAATTCAGAGTTTACTGTGAAAATAGGAAGTAGTCCGTCTTTACTGTACCGTATTTTTTTACTCTATTGTTACTCTACATTTAAAGAAAAAATTTGAAAGCTTCAACTAGAGTTAATGAACAGCGGTTTCTTCAATTTGAAAAAAATCCTATGCATGGTTTAGGCACTAGTAGTGTTCACAGACGGACGGACGTTTTGCTTTAAATTGGTATTTCGTCATCAAGGACCAACAAAACAGAGAATCGGGACACGCCACGTTTTAGAGAATTTTTTTTTCTTAATTTAGTAAATGGATTTATCCACTTTTTTGTTATCAGGGCTCGGCAAAGATTTTTTTACTGCCGAAAATCCGACGTTTTTTCGGGCAGCATTACATTACTTTCTCTATACTACTTATATTACTCGGTATATAGGCACGTATATGATAAAGTAAAAATTATATAATACTTAATTACTTATAAATACTTAATAATAATAATAATAATAATAATAATAATAATAATAATAATAATAATAATAATAATAATATAAATGTAAAAAATTTATATTTTTGGTCAAAATAATTTCAAAAAACAACTGAATTTGGTAAGTTATTTACGTGTTTTATTTTAATATGACTTTCTACAAACACATATTGACTACATTATAACAAACATTATAAAAATATAAATGCCATCATGAATGAGGTGTTAAGCTTAAAAAGTGTAAAAAATACATTCAAAAAAGGATAATTAAAATGACCTAATTAAATTAAAAATAGGCTCGGGGTCAATTTTCACCATCTCCTCCATCAATATAACAATCGAAAACGAAAATACGATTCCTACATAATACTGTTTTGCGAATGCTCTCACACTTGGGGTGTGGTAATGCTTACCTGGATAAAGCTGAAGTATTTTGAGGCGTAGTCGGGTATACAGATTTCTGATGTCGCATACCCCGCGAGCCATCTCCATGGTCACCGCAAGCACGAATGGGACCGAAGTCCACGGAAATCCTGGAAGTACGTGAGGCTTTTGCCGGACTTGAACCACTTTGCTCCGCTGACTTTGTGAGCTTGTTTGGTAGCTTTGTTTGTAGCTCGTCTGGAGATTGATGCCTGGCACCCGCGACGTATGTTTGCTGCAAATATACAATGCACCGTGGTTATTTATTCTACGGTGTAAATTTCGGCTATTGTCTGCAAGTTGCACATCGGAATTTTAGCCACAGGCATACACCCGCCTGCAAGTCTAGGGGATCTTTCGAGCAGGGCGACTCGTGAACGTCTCAAGACCATCCTTCATTTAATTCGAACATTCTTAGGATTCTGCCGGATGTCTGAGTTAAGTCTATGAATTGCCAGGTCTGGTAGGGAAAACGTGATATCTCGTTAGGAGGGAAAATTGCTGGAGGGATATAATTTAACCTGGCAACTTGCCAGGTCTTTTACAAGTCGCATACGAGGCAGCACCCGGAAGATATTTCGCCCTTTGCAAATCTGCCTAACGAACCCACGAAGTTGGATACTGTAAGCCAAATAGGTACTGCAGGGTGGGAGAGCGTCAATGGTAGAGATGATGTATTTATATAAGTATTTGTCAGTCGGAGAGTCGGATTAATCCGTTTTTGCTAGCTAACGCTGCTCGCAAACCTTGGCCCTGTTTTTATTTATCTTCGCCTGCGGGTAAGGGAGACAGTGACAAGCATGGCTTATTCCCATCTCCGTACCCTAGCATCGCTCTACGTGAGCTTTTCATTTCGTCACACAGCTATAGAAACTGAGACGATTGTATTAGATTGTTACAACTCTCGTTTCGCGGATGGACCTCACCACGCAAAGCTAGGACGCTGTTGATAAGCCACCCTACGGGATTTCTGGCAGATATCACAGCGGAAATACCACTCCCTCGCTCCCTAAGTGGCAAGAGGTCTCACCGTGGCCGCCGACTGCTGCTGGACGCGCGGGACGCTGAGCTCCGTGACCCGGAGCAGCTTCTCGGAGGACGCCGGCGCCGTGCCCAGCGGCGCCCCGCCGTCCCCGTCCCCGTCCCCACCCGCGTCCCGGTCCGCGTCCCACTGGCGTGCGGGCGGCAGCGGCGGCGGCGGCGGCGGCGGTGGCAGCGCCACCAGGCGGAGCCCGCCCGTGTCGCTGGGCGCTGCGCGGGGCGAGGCGGGGCGGGGCAAAGGAAATGCGAATGCCACTGGCTGCCAGGATTACATGCTAAGGCTTCAAAATGTAGGAAAACAAAAAAAATCTACCACATTCCGCAGTTGGTTGTGATAGCCTACAATAAACCGTTTACAAAAAAAAATTATAGTTTTGATTGATAGATTTTTCGTGTTTCCGGGCACGTCAACTTGTTTGGTCATTAGTCCCGTAAGTGTAGTGCATGTTTTTCCCTCGGGATATGGTGATCTTCCCCCGTTGGATAGCGAGATCCAGCACCGACCTTCCGTCGGCTAGTGGGGTTTTCCCCTAACCAGGACTCTCCCACCAGCGGGGCGCCTCCCAGCTGGGACAAGCTTTAAGCTCCCGACCGGTCTCCCGGAGTATGTGGTAGTGTAGTGTATGTTAGTGTAAGTAGACAGGATAGGACAAGGAATAGGAAGGAAAGATCGCGTGCTGTCCGTGGCCCGTTTTGTACGGTACTGCTCCGCATTCGGCTGGTGTTGATCGGAGAAGCCACGGAAAACTACCGATCAGAGCAGCCGACCGCTAGAATTCTCCTCCAGACAGCGACTGAATTCGACCTAGCTGGAAAGCTAGTGTTCAAAATCCTGTCGCCGTCAGGACTCGAACCTAGGACCTTCCGGTCAGAGGCGCTGCAGTGACATCAGTTGATGCACTAAGCTACCGCTCCCGATATTTTCTCAAAAATTACTATTCCCTGATCGAGCCGAACGGGCTGGAGACTCTGGGAGTTTCATGAATTTGTTTACATGAATCAGGCATTTACCTCTTTTATGTCTCTACCCGAGTTCGATTCTTAGGGCTTTTGTGTGGCGTAGTGGTATGAGTGCCGACAAGGTAACTTTCCGGATCTGACATGGGGTCTCGTAGTAGCAAAAACTGCTGCTGGTTGAAAACACCTTTGCTAGTAGGTGGTAGTTGGTACCTTAGGTAGTAGTATAATTTTGCTAAGCATTTAGGGAAAATGCTAGAAAGTATGTGCTTCGATGGCACCACTAGGTTTTTCTAAATTTAGCGACCGGATTTTACCAATTTTTTTGTTACCAAGGCCCGGCAATAAGTGTTTTTCTGTCGCTTTATCCAGCAGCCTATCCAACTCTACCGTGTATACCTGGCTTTAGAAATCCCCTTCTGGTCAACCTTTCACCACTGTTGTACATTGCATAAACATTCAGAGCATCGATTACAGCGACATTTGGGTTGTCAGTTTAGGTCAGAAACTGAACCGCGAGTGGTCGCGTGGATTACTATTGTAATCCAATCTGTTTCCGGCGCTTATCGCTAGCGCGGCAGTTGTCACTTGAGTCATGTTTTGTTGTCACTTGAGTCATTCGATAGCTGAGGCCTTCTACGAAAGGTACTGAAAAACCCATGCCAGACGTTTGTCAACTTTCGCTGTAAACAGCGAATGGATACCACTGGATTACAATAGTACGCGCGACCACTGAAGGGTTAATTTGTAAAACTAAATAGCGGTATTTACTGATGGCGCTGGCATCGTCCCAGTCGTCGTCGTCATCGTCGTCATCGTCAGTGTCATCATCGTCGTCGGACGAGAGCGTGAAGCTGGAGGCGTCGCGGGCGTGCGCGACCGCGTCCAGCAGGTTGCCGATGATGCAGCCGGCCGCGGCCGAGTCGCCGCTGCTGCTGCTGCTGCTGCCGCCCGCGCCGCCGCCGCCGTTGGAGCGGTGCAGGGCCGCGGGCGCGACGCTGTGGCCGTCGCCGTCGCCGCACGTGGCGAGGGCGGAGTCGTCGCCGGGCTGCGCGCGGACGCGTATCTCGCTCACGGGCTCCATCACGATGCCGCAGGCGATGCGCGGGATCTGCCACAGCCACAACGGATATGAGCATCGAGAAGCAGCCCCCTTTCCTTGCATAGAGCTGTGCGCGCCCGGAGCGATGGCTTCATTGATTGATTTTTTCACGTTTCCGGGCGCGTCAACAGCTTTGGTCATTAGTCCCGTTAGTGTAGTGCATGTTTTTCTCTCGTGAGATGGCTGTGATCTTCCCCCGTTGGATGGCGAGATCCGGTGCCGACCTACCGTCGGCTAGTGGGGTTTCTCCCTAACCAGGACACTCCCACCAACGGGGCAACGCCCCCACGGGGACAAGCTCTAAGCTCCCGACCGCTCTTCCGGAATATGTGGTAGCGTAGTGAATGTTAATGTAGGTGTGTGTGTGAGGGGAGAGGATAGGACAAGGAAGAGGAAGCAAAGATCGCGCACGGTCCGTGGCCCGTTTGGCAGGGTACTGCTCCGGTATTCGCCTGGTGTTGATCGGAAAAAACACGGAAAACTACCGATCACAGCAGGCGGCCGCTAGTCTCCTCTAGACAGGGACTGAATCCAACCTAGCTGAAAAGCTAGTGACGAAAATCCTGCCTTCGTGGGGAGTGGAACCTAGGACCTCCCGATCAGAGGCGCTCGAGTGACATCAGTTGATGCATTCAGCTACCGCTCCCGGTGAATCTGCGACAGCCACAAGAGCACTTTCGAAAAACAAATGGTGTTGAGGGTTACAGGAAAACTGGTCGTTTGTCAGTATAATCATTTGTACGTCTGCTCGCTTGTCTGTCTGGCCATCTGTAAACAACAATACCCTCTAAACAGTAAATTTGATTTTTTTCATTTAATCAAATTTTCCGAATGATCTAGCCGACTGTTCAGTTTTTATTTATTCGCTTATTGCTTATGCAGTACAGAAACTAGAGGTGCTATAGAGTGGCACAAACTTTCTCATAGATATTTTTTCGAATTACCTTACTGGCTTCAAGGCCTTGCGCGATTCTCTGTCCAGCTGCCATTTGTCGTCACCGAAAGTACATTTTCTTGACATTTTCTCTACTTTTCGTTTTTTTAATAGTGGCATCGAAATATCACTTCAAGAATATTAAAGATGAGTAAAACCTCGTCCTAAATAGTAATTTTCATTGAAATTTGTGCAGCCCCTTTTAAGAAAATGATTAATCATTACTGTAAGTAAGAAAGTGTGAAGCTATTTTTAACAGCAATCTATTAACTTTTGGAAAAACTTCACTCGACGTCATTTGAAGCACATCCAATCACAAATGCAATAATGTATACAAATCGATCGGAATGTGCATATTAACAGCGTGAGAGTTATTTCAGAAAAAATTCATTAGTGTATTTTAAAAAACAAAAGAATACACCAAAGTGAACTTTACGTCATATTAAACAATGCAATTAGCACTGTCAAAATTTGAAGAACAAATTTTACAAAATGGCGTTTGAGCGTTTTTGAAAATGCGGAATTTTGAGCTCTTTTTTATAGAATAGTGTTGAGTTTTCGAGAAATATTATTTGACATTATTTAAAGCACATATACTCATAAATTTAATGGTGTAAAAAAAGCGTCTAATGTAAATATTACCGACGTGAGAGACGAGTCAAAATAATTACATTTTCGTAAGAAAAAACAAAAGAATAGACCAATATGGCGTTTATGCCGTCGGAAAGGGTGCATTTGGTACTTCCCCTACCAAAAATGTAAAGAAAGAATATTGAGCCGTTTTTGAGAAAATCATGTTTTTATAATTTTTTAAAATTGCAAATATTTTACTCTCTATTGCATGACAACTACTAAACTTTCAAAAACGTCTACAATACCTTAATGACAGAATTATTTATGGAGAACAAATTTCATTTGAAGGAAAAATCTGTCTTGAATTTTATAATAGGAAGACGCCGAAAAAATCTTCAGAAATTTTCGAAAATTCAGAGTTAACCGTGACAATCGGACCTATGCCACTTTTATAAGAGTATTTTGTTGTATTCTTACAAAAAATTTAAAGAAAAAATTTGGAGCGGTTTTGAGAAAATTTTGAAAATGTCCGGGGCTTCATGTAAAGTATCCTCAAAAATTAATGAATGTTTCTCAAAATCGCAGAGATTTGACTCATGACAGATTGACAGGGGTTTATTCAGTTTTGAAAAAAACGTGTGAATAGTTCAGGCGCTAGTGTTGTTCACATACACCAGACAGACAGACGGACAGACGGACGTTTTGAAAAGGGCCACCTTTTCGGTATCAGGGGACCCCAAAACTTGTATTTCCGTGTTGAATCTCGAAATCGATTTTCTGCATTATAGCGATTTTCCGCAGGAGTAACTGTTTGCGTATCGGTCTGTAATACACAAGTTTCCGGGGTCAAACCGGATCGAAGCCGTGGATTTTTAAGAGCGAAAAACTCCTTCGTACGCCTTCCTTCGGAGGGGAAGTAAAGCCGTCTGTCCCATGTGAGTATATTTACTGCATGTAAAAGATCCTCAAGCCTAAATGATGCCTCTGAACTAAATTCAAATTGCCTGTTTCGTCGCCCAAGTAATACCTTCTTTCACCCCTAGTAGGTGAAAGGAGCGTAGCGATATTTGCGAGGTCCGACGGAAAAGCAGGCCTCATGGCCTGAGTCTCGCCACGTAAAATAAGGGATCAATTCAATATATTGCTCTCGTACATACGTATATATACGAGAAAGTAAAAATTGTAATTCTACTCTATAATAATATATTAATATACTATATCACTCTCGTATATACGTATGTATACGAGAAAGTAAAAATTGTAATTCTACTCTATATTAATATATTAATATACTACATTACTCTAGTATAAACGTATGTATACAAGAAAGGAAATATTGTAATTCTACCGAAACGAGCGGCGATTTATCGAAAGAAGTCCTTCTACGGACGTTAATTTTTCAGACGAAGTAAATAAAGATGCCCTCAATCGCATAGCCTCAGTAATAGTCACGCGTAGAACTCCTCTGTTGGAGCCCCACTCGCCTGCGGCACCAGCATGCGCTCCACCTCCGCCGCCGTCATCTCCGCCTCGTCCCGCGCCGCGTCCAGCGACGAAGACGTCGTGCTGCGCATAAGCAGGGAATGGCGTCGTCCAACGTTGAAGCGTACTTAGCTGGAATTGGAATGTTGCGGCCGGTACGGAATATTTTTGGTGGTGCCAGTTAGTAATGCGACATCCATAACAAAGCATCAATGTTGCCAATTATCGATATTCAAAACGAGATATTCAAAACATCGATGCGATGTTTTAAAAGAGGTTAGTAATCTCTAAAATAAAATTCATGTGCAACAAAATTTAATTTTTCAGTGGCCGTGTATATTAATTTATAATGAAGATTTAACAGAAAAAAAGGAGAGCAAATAAAAATTCTCAGCCTGAAAGCCTGAGCGCCCACAGTAACCTCAAGAGGTCACATTTCTTTGAGTTCGCCTTACGCCCACGGCGTACGCCGCTTCTCCGTGTGCGAAACACCAGGGCACCGGGGTCATTGTGAGAGAGAGATCTGCTCGATGAAGATCGAGCCATTGGCGCACTCTGTGGAGCAGAACGTGAACTACTGTGACACTTTTCCGTGGCACCGTCTGATACGCCAATTCAGCGTTCTTTATGCAGGGTTAAAAGGGCAGACATAGCGACAGTCCGTGGGTGGCTCAGAGGTTCAGAAGGAAGCCGACAGATGGCATTACGCCCTGTACGTTTGAGGAAAATATTGATAGAGCATTGAATGAGTACGCGCTCTTTCAAATGAATTAATTTAAAGAATTATATACTGAAGAAGCGATATTTCCTACACACATTTGTGGTGAAAATTTCCTTTCCTTCCTTTTCGTTGGTGGTGCCATGGCACACTGGCACTAGCCTACAAGTCGTCACTGGTATACAGGATGTCCGGGGAGGAAACGTCGAAAAGTGGAAAATAAGTTCTGAAATTAATTTTAAGCATATTGTGTCTCATAAACTACATGGATATTCTGAATGGCTAAACCGCAATAAGCTCAAAAGTTATTAACTTGAAGTTTGTCAAGAGGGGAGCGTTGTCCTACTGGAAAGATATCCATCTCCCTCCCTGTCTCTCCATCTCCCTCTCTGCCACCCTCTTCCTTCCTTTCTTCCTCCCTCTCGCCCCGTCGTCAAGAACTCCCGGAGGGAGGGGGGTGAAAGGGTGAGTACCTCCAGGAGCGCGAGTGCGGCTCGTAGCACGTGTCGCAGCACTGCATGTTGTCCGGGTCGCAGGGCACGTCCTCGCACGTGTCGTCGTGCGGCGGCCGGGCGACCTCCGGGGGCGCTGAGGCGGCTGCCGCCTGGAGCGCGCGCTGCCGCTTGGGCGCGCGGCGGCGCAGGTCGTAGCGGTGCATGGCCATGCGCGGCTTCTCCACGCTCGAGCAGAACGGGACGCCGTCGCCCACCACGCCCACCTGCCACGCCACACGCACGCACCACACTGGCATCTTTGTGTATTAAGCAAAGTGTTTATTATGCAACGTTTATTCGCAACATCGGTAATAAATGTAACAGACACGATTACTTTGGCACTGTGAATACGAGAGTTGCCATTAGTAATTCGGTAGGCAGTTTGGAGTTTGCGTAGCATTTAATGAAGTGAGGATTGTAGCTTCGATTATTGTTGCTCATCTGCAGACAGTTAGGATGAGAGAAGGTGCTCGAAAGGCTCGTCGTTTTGGAGAGGCGGTTGTAGTGGATAATGTCAGGAGTGGCATTCACAGCAGTCGGGACACGCTCAGGAAGATCTACGTACAAGCCTAGAAGTCGTCCATCGTGCTCTGAGAATTCTAAATAGGTCTGGAAGTTTTGAGTAGTGATTTGACGCTGATAGATGTTAGGATTAGTTGAGACCATTGCATGTGTGTGCGGACAGAATTTGTTTATAACAGACAATTACAAGTAGTTAGAAGCTAGTACCTAAAAGACGCCGGTAGCTACAAGTAAGTTAAGTTACACACGCCCTACACTGGCGTGCATGCGGCTGCGAGCAACTAATCGGAGAATCTCGTCCACCCTCGCAGCGATCAGGAGACTACTGTTGTTCTGTTAGAGTGCGACTTTTCTAACCTGCCTCTGGCAGGTATCAGCTGTTGACGGTTTCATCCACTCGGGAGCATATACGTCGCTAGTGACGTCACGATGGTGACGCTCAAGTTCCCGATTGGATGCAACCGTCAACAACTGCTACCTGCCAGAGGCACGGTTAGAAAAATCGCACTACAGAGGTGCAGGTGGGCAGGGGCGGGGGCGGGGGCGGGGCCCCGGACAAAGCATCCTGAAGGCAGAGTGTTCGTGTGTGTTTGTCGGTGTGCGCGGATGGGCTAAGGAGTTGGAGCGCTCCGAAGGAAGGGTTGGCGAGGCCGTGTGGACAGCAGGTGGAGCGGCATGGGACGCCGTGGCTGGGGCTCGCAGAAATACTATTCAGTACTGCTATTCACCCCCGCAGGGGGGGGGGATCGCGATGGCGTAGGTTGTCGCGGTCTATGGTGGAGAATCGAAGACGGCCACCCGGACCCTGAGTCTCACGTCGTTAGCCTGAAGGTGCAGGCAGTGATGCTAAGCTCGTAGTGGCCGGTTGCCCGGCCACCCACCAGTTGGACCAATGGCGCGTCGGCCTTGAAGCAGGATTGGGCTAAGGATGCTTTTCGGAGTACTCCGGATCCCACTTTAAAGTGGGAAACTAGTTACACCCCGTCAGGTTGCTGCGGTACCGGCGTTACCCGCGTCATGAGCTGGCAGTAAGCAATGGGGAGACGGGATGGGGCTCCGAGCCGCCTGGGCCTTAGTCCGGGTGGCCCTCACAATTGGGCTCTCTGATACTCTGGGCAAAGAGGAGGTAACTTGTTCCCGGCGCATGTGAGGGGCGCATTGTCGAGACTCCGGTACTAGCCTGGGTAGCTAGGAGCTCTGATAAATGTGTTGCAATAATTTAGTGTCTTCAATAAAACAATATTAGTGTTGTGATAATTAACACAACATCAGAACTCAATAATGACACCTGTTTCTTATAGACCCATTATTAAAAGCCTCTCATTAGGAACCCGTACATCTAAAAATGTGCGGGCGACTTGCCTGTCGGTTGATGATTGGAGTTAAACCAGGCGCAAGACGCAGTTGCGGTGGTGGTAGTTCTGCTGGGCACTCGTACACGATGCGCACCACCCGAGACCCCAGCAGCACACGTTCCTCAGGTGCCAACAGCGGCCGAGAAGCGCTCAGCAGCTCCAGGCGCAGCCGAGTCCGGCTCGTCCCTACGTGCAAGCAACGACCTCCATCTACGCCCTTGGAACAAGAGGCTCTCGTACACGATGCGCACCACCCGAGACCCCAGCAACACACGTTCCTCAGGCGCCAGCAGCGGCAGTGAAGCGCTGAGCAGCTCCAGGCGCAGCCGAGTCCGGCACGTCCCTACGTCCAAGCAACGGCCTCCATCTACGCCCTTGGAACAAGAGGCTCTCGTACACGATGCGCACCACCCGAGACCCCAGCAACACACGTTCCTCAGGCGCCAGCAGCGGCAGTGAAGCGCTGAGCAGCTCCAGGCGCAGCCGAGTCCGGCACGTCCCTACGTCCAAGCAACGGCCTCCATCTACGCCCTTGGAACAAGAGGCTCTCGTACACGATGCGCACCACCCGAGACCCCAGCAGCACCCGTTCCTCAGGCGCCAGCAGCGGCAGTGAAGCGCTGAGCAGCTCCAGGCGCAGCCGAGTCCGGCACGTCCCTACGTCCAAGCAACGGCCTCCATCTACGCCCTTGGAACAAGAGGCTCTCGAACACGATGCGCACCACCCGAGACCCCAGCAGCACCCGTTCCTCAGGCGCCAGCAGCGGCCGTGAAGCGCTGAGCAGCTCCAGGCGCAGCCGAGTCCGGCACGTCCCTACGTCCAAGCAACGGCCTCCATCTACGCCCTTGGAACAAGAGGCTCTCGTACACGATGCGCACCACCCGAGACCCCAGCAGCACCCGTTCCTCAGGCGCCAGCAGCGGCAGTGAAGCGCTGAGCAGCTCCAGGCGCAGCCGAGTCCGGCTCGTCCCTACGTCCAAGCAACGGCCTCCATCTACGCCCTTGGAACAAGAGGCTCTCGAACACGATGCGCACCACCCGAGACCCCAGCAGCACACGTTCCTCAGCCACCAGCAGCGGCCGTGAAGCGCTGAGCAGCTCCAGGCGCAGCCGAGTCCGGCACGTCCCTACGTCCATGGTCTCCATCTACGCCCTTGGAACAAGAGGCTCTCGTACACGGTGGGTACCACCCGAGACCCTAGCAGCACAAGTATCTTAGGCGCCAATTGATTTCAGCTTTTTTGTTTATTGGTTCATTTATTTACTTTTTTCTGTAAACTTTTACTTTTCTAAAATTACATCAAATATTTTATTTGAATAGTGGCTGTAAGTTTGAATTGGTTTTTTTGAACTTGCACTATCTGGCATTAACACTGAGATTCGAGAAACAATCACGCTCTGACGCACGTGGTGGATTTGCGTGGCGGCTGCACCGCTCGCTACTCCAAGTCGTTGTGACGAAGAACTTGAACATGAGGACTCTATCGTGCTGAGGACGAAGACTACACTCCGGGAAATCGTCATCTGCGATTCTGACATCCCGGGAGAAGTGAAAGAAAAAGACGTTGCCCCGTTGCTAGGATATTAATGGTGAACTGGTGGGAATAGCACCAGTTCTTTTTGCGCAGGTGAGAAGTGAGGACTCGGATAGTATTATATAACTTCTTCATGCTGCGGATAGGCTCACTTTAGTGCGGAGTTTCTAAGTTATTGCGAATTAGACGTTCAACAAGTAGCAGATACTGTCCGCGTGTTGCAACTTCAATCTTGGCAAGAATTATATTATTCAAGCAGGCTCTTCACCACTATATGTCAGAATATAACGTTACAGGGAGAGGACTTTAACGAATTTCGCACTGCTGGGTGCCTCACCCGAGTCCCGTTGCTCCGGCGTTCTCGGAGGCAAGGTCAGGCATCAGAAAAGGATGTCCTCTAGATATTTTGGTAGGAAACCTCTGTTCTCAGCGAAGGTATTGGTTAAAATAATATTTTTTGGATTACTCTCTCTCTCTATCAATTTTTTTGCTACCACAATTGATGAACTGTATAATAAGACCAGTTAAAAATGAAACGAAAGAGTATATGTAAATAGAATTAGTAACTCTGAGAAGAATATTGCAATAGTTTAATAATTTGATAAAGGAAGGAATATCACGTGGAAAAACAAGAAAGAAATTTTATTGTAAAAGAATTATCACAACCTACACTGTTTGTAAGGAGACTAATTTTTTTTTGTATTACGATAAATAGTTTAAAATAGGGTACATTGTTCTTACATTTTAAGTTTTGTTTTGAGCGATTTATCTACTTTGTTTATTTTTTTATTTTTGTAAAGCTTCTAAAAATGGCTAAAAGTAGTGAGTTTTCTTGTATTAAACGCGAAAATACTTATCGCTTGCGTTATTGTGTTGTTCGAGCATTACATCATCAAAAACACACTCCCTGTCATTAACAATTTCTCGCTTGTGTTATGGCCCAGTGTGAGGTTACGATAAATTTCATTAGCTTACGAAATTCGATCAGAATCGCTAGCGCAACGTGTGACAGGTTAAACCAATTATTAACAAACAACTAAAGAAATCGATACGAAATATTTGGTGAGAACGTCCCTAGGCCAAAGGCAACTGTATAGACCATTTCACCGCCCTTAGTAGACTTAGTAGATTCCTTGGTACACGAGCGGTCTCTACGCCCAGGCAACACTGTCCAAAACACCTATGCTCTTGGTACAACAGGCACATCTTTACGGGCCAACAGCTTCAGACACAACCACGACTGCCATATCCTAGGCGGTCGAGAGTAGAGTAATGTAACTTAAGAGAATGAGCACTGTGCTTCTACATAGTTCTTGTAATATGAATAAATGTTACGATTTTTGGAGTTATTAAATTATTCAGACGAACTCAAGTTAAGTCTACGTCAGGGGAAGATTTTCATTTTAATGAATTTCGTTATAACGAAATGCATTTTAGACAGCTTACTGGCTGTATTTATACAAAATTAAGCGAACTTAAGGAAGATCATGTTCAACTGAAAATGTACAATTCAACATAAATAATATTAAAAATATGAGCCTTATTACCTAGCTCCCTCACACTTAAATTTAAAAAACGTAATTAACATGTAAATGTTCAATCAACGTTTAAAGTATGAGAAATTGTACGAAATTGAAAATAAATAACGCGAAAAGATAATATCTTTCCAACGTCATTTCCAAAGTTTCACGCTATATAAGAAGAAAATATCTTCTCTCTCACCAAAGGACACGGGCGTGGCTCATATATTGCCCCCCTCCCCCGCGCTCAAGGGCGCGCTTTGCGGATTGCACGTGCGGCATCTTTTTTTTATTTTATTTTGCAAAATTGGAAAATATCGTGAAAAACATAATGTCTTAGCAAAATCTTTTCCAAAGATTCACACTCAACAAACTATGTCTTATGTCTATCCACTCACCAAAGGGCACGCGAGTGCTACACGCGGCGATCTTAATGAGCCCCGGGACTTGAGGCCACCCCCGCTACAGAATACTTCTACACAGAAAGGAAAGCTACCCACAATCCATGCGCCGATATGACGCGCATGGTCGCCGTATTCAAAGTGTATAAAAAGCAGAACAACCCGGCGTTTGTTGTGTGGCGAATGGTGGTGAAGGTGCTTATTATTTCCGTTTTACTCGTTGTATTGGGTGTGTGCATAACTAGCAAACACATACGTAACCTGAGGGGACATTTGCTTATGATAGGCAAATATTAATATCGCTCATAAGCAAACATTAATAAAAAATCGAGATAAAACGGTAAAGAATTATAAATTCATAACTAGTAGTGCTACAGAATGGCACAGACTTTCGCAGATTAGTTTTCTATTTTCTTTGGTCTTGGTTAGTTTATCGGACTTGCCACATACCAGCTGCCATCTATTTCCGCCCAACGTACATTTTCTTAAAATTTGTTCTCAATTCTGCGGTTTCCTAATAGTAGAACCGAAACATTACTTTATGAATATTAAAGAATAGTAAAGCTTCATCCTAAATGGTAATTTTCATTAAAAGATTTGAAGCCATTTTCTTAAAAATATTGTTTAAGCCTCATTAAAAATGCCTAATTGAAACTCTTTTTCACCGAAAATTTTTGAGTTTTCGGAAAACTTTATTTAAAGTCCTTTAAAGTACTTTAACCCAAAATGCAATAGTGTTTACAAATCGCTAGAAATTTGCACATTAACGGCGTGAGAGATATTTAAAAAAATTACATTATTGTAATTTTTAAAACAAAATAATACACCAAAATGAATTTTATGTCATATTACAAAATGCAATGAGCACTGCCCCTTGGAAAAGTTAGAAGAAAAAAATTGGAGCCGTTTTTGAGAAAATGGCGTTTGAGCCGACTCGTTCGGTTCCTTTGCACAGTTTCAAGATGGCGGTCCGCGCTGCGCGGGGGCTCACAGAAGATGAAAGGAGCCGCCCTCTACTTTCCTTTCTGTGTAGTATCTATTCTGTGCCCATGATGGGTAGCTTGCTTCCCCTCTTTTTTCGAAAAAAAAAACACGAATAAAATCGCATGTCTTTACAAGCTCTTTACAAATATCTTCTCCCAAGTTCCACGCTCTCACGAAAGGACACGGGCATGATGCAAATGGCGAACTCCAACGGCCTTTCTGGCTAGAGAGCGCATTACTTTTGCTCACCAAAGGACACGGGCGTGACGCAGACGACGATCTCGAGCGAGCCGCCGGGCTTGAGCGCGCCGTGCGTGGGGCTCACGCGCACGCCGGGCGGGGGCGGGCGCGCCACGCGGAAGAGCAGCGGCAGGCGCGCGCAGTCGTTGGTGAGGCGCAGCACGCGGCGCTGCGCCGCGCCCAGCGCCACGCGGCCCAGCTGCAGGGTGTTGGGGCGCAGCGTGAGCGCCACCGGCAGCGCCTCGCCGTGCAGGCACAGGCGCACGGCGCTGCTGCGCGCCGCCAGCAGCTCGCGCCGCCGCAGCTCCGACGCCTCGCCCGTCGTGAACGGGTCCGCGTGCTCCTCCTCCGCGTCCGTCAGCCGCCACCCTGCCACACCCACTCCGCCAGCTGCCTCTCTCCTCTCGCCGGGAGGTCCTACGTTCCAGGATTATCGACACGAGCTTTTCAGCTGGGAGAATTCTAGCGGCCGGCTGCTCTGATCGGTAGATTTCCGTGGTTTCACCAATCAACACCACGCGAATGCCGGAGCAGTACCCTACCAAACAGGCCACGGACCGCGCGCGATCTTTCCTTCCTCTTCCTTGTCCTATCCTCTCCCCTTACACACACACTTACACTAACATGCACTACACTACCACATATTACGGAAGACCGGTGGGGAGCTTAGAGCTTGTCGCGGCTGGGGCGGTTCCCCGCTGGTGGGAGAGTCCTGGTTAGGGGGAAACCCCACTAGCCGACGGTAGGTCGGCGCCGGATCTCGCCATCCAGCGGGGGAAGATAACCGCCATCTCCCGAGGAAAAAACACGCACTACACCGACAGGACACATGACCTAATCAGTTGATTCACCCGGAATCACTAATCAACCAACCAACTTACACACGCGATACACTCTCCTTCATTACACCAGCACAGTTTTCGGGAGACCAGTCGGGACTTTAGAGGGTGTCGTGGATGGCACGGTGCCCTGTTGGCGGAGATACCTATTCGGAGAATTTCCCCCCAACAGCTGGCGTGTAGGTCGGGGTCGGATTTCGCCATCTGGCGGGGGAGGAATACGGCCCTCTCTAAGCACAAACCTTGCACTTAACTCACGAGAGTGATGTTTGTGGTCGTAAATGTGCCTCGAAAAATCAATTAAATATCATTTGCATTTACTAGCTATTGGACACGACATTCTCATGATTGTAAATTTATTTACATTCTATTTGTAACTTTATACAGTGTTAATTTCTGTTGTTTTTTGTCACCGGTCAAATACGTCCAATTGTATACTAAAGTTTATATTAGATTCTAATAACATTTATAGATTTGCAACTTTACCTCCCGTGCGCTGCAATTAATTATGATCACATTTCATAGCTTTATAATTTCAATGAATTGTAAATTGTCTGAAATAACTATTTCATCATGAAAGCCTCATAATGCGCACAAATTCTATAAAAATCAAACAAGAGTTTCAGGTGAAACGTTTGAAACTATGGATAAATAAACTGGTATGCGCTCCGGTGCAGAAAATCAGAATTAAACTGAAATGTGTATTAAATAATCATTTTTTCCCTGTTTGCGCTTTTCATTAAAAGAAATATTTACTTAAAAGGAATAATGGAACGGATGAGTGGAAAAATAGTACCTCATGAATGTTTGTTTAGAAACTTGACTGTGAACACATTCTTTCAACGCAAAATAAAAAATGATTAGCTCTTCGCTTACTGCTCTCATCAACTCTCGCTTTTCGGTTCATCAGTCACACTCTAAATCAGAAAAAAAGATGTAAATTACATCAGCCTCGTAGCCAGGCAAATAACAAATGCAAACCGTCCGCTGCGAGCAGCCAGTCTCTCTAGTCGTCTGAAATCCTGAGTGAAAGAGCGGTACATGACCTGAACAGCCCTGTAGTTCTTTCTCTCCTCAAAGAGGAGGTGACTGATTTGAAGTCAAATGACCTCATATGAACTGTTATCAGTTTCAAGATGTGGTCCCAAGCCTACTGCACTAATTTCTGTAAAAAAACGAATATGACCAATTTTGGACTAGAATTGTTTTTCCGCTCAATTACTCCTTAATTTTCATGTACTAATTATGCAACGAGTCACAAGCAAGCAACAGGGATAAAACTAAAGGAAACGCTTATAAAAATCCAGATATGTCACAGTTTTCTGTAGATTTGTATCTTAGTAAAATAGTTAAGTTTTAAATATGAACTTTCTGGCTCATTAGAAGACTTAAAATAATACTTATAGTTGGAAATAATGTGATCAAATGTGTACTATTGAAGTATCGCCAGTTTTCATGTTTTATAATCTTCCCTTAAAGCAGTATACCTTATTTCTATTTATTTTCCTTTGCTTATCCTGTAAATGCTTTTGAAATGTGATGAAGAAAAAAAGATTCTAGAAAGTGGTGCTCGGAAAGCAACTCACCAAAATCGTCGCTAATACTTCGATGTCGTGAAGGAATATCAGTGTACCCTGTAACACCGAATTATTAAAGTTGGATATTGATTAAGTTTTAAATATTTAGGCGTGTTTTGATTAATTCTGTGGAATTAGAACTACACTAATATTCGATCAAATCCAGTACCTGGATCATTACCAGTTCCACTTCGTTCAAAATCCATGCACTGCACACGCATCACGCGCAGGAAAAGAAGGAAGTCTTCCTTCATCGTGGCGCGTCGGCCAGCCTTCTCATCCTCCCACAGTTTCGGGTCAAACCTGCGCAATACAGCAGCATGCTGCCTCCAATTTGCCAGTTCCGAGTGGAGCACATGTTTTCTACGGATTAGCGGATTCAGTGGTATAACGGTCAGCGTACGGGATTGTTGTACCCGAGTTTGCGGGTCCAAACCCGATCGAAGCCGTGGATTTTTAAGGGCGAAAAAATCCTTCGTACGCCTTCCTTCGGAGGGGAAGTAAAGACGCCTGTCCCATGTAGTAGATTTACTGCATGTAAAATATCCTCAAGCCTAAAAGAAGCCTCTGAGCAAAATTGAGATCCGCCTGTTTCGTCGCCCCAGATAATACCTCCTTTCTCCGCAAGATGGTGAAAGGAGCGTAGCGAAATTTGCGTGGTCAGACGGAAGAGCGGGCCTGATGGCCCGAGTCTCGCCACGTAAAATAAGGCATTAACTACCGAGCCGTGCTGTGCCGGGCTGATCTAGAACTAGGGAGCTGCTGAAGGATCAAGAAAACGTGCGCGCATAGTACAGAAAAGCAAGAATATTTTCACCCAAGTTTGCCTTCATGACAGCCAGCGCGGCGTTGTTAAAACAATGGGCAATTCGTTTCACAAATGTACTTGGCGAATATTTTCTTTTCAATTCTTGCCCAAAACGCTCATTTTCATCCGCAATCAGAATTCAACTTGTTTATGGGTTAGGGTAGCGGTCCTAGAATTGAAGAAAATGTGCACAGAATGCACATCTCCTCGTAGAACGCCATACACAGTTTTAACCGTTAAATGAAAAAATGGCCGAATGTTGTATTATGCATAAAATTCTCAACAAAAAAATAAAATACTCTAAAAATGCACTGAAAAAGTATGTGTTTTTAAATGAGCTTCCCAAGAAAGAAAGAAATATAAAATTTGGAAATTCTACGCAGTTTAAATTAAAACATGACCCACAGTCGAAAATTTCAATTTACGATTTCCATTTTCTTTAAATTTATTTTATTTAATTTTTCAATTTTCGAACATCCAGAGAGTGAGCCAAAAATGGGACCAGGGCCACTTCTCACTCCAAAAAAGTTATGGAGCTGTTCCTCAGAGAATAATAGTTTAAAATTTAAAAATTGCTTTACTCACGCAAAATTACGTGAAAAATTGAACATGGCCTTATTTGACGATTTGTATCTAATGAAAAATTTAATTAAAAAATATTACCTTGATAAGTGTGGTTGTAGGAAGACGCCGAAAAAGTTTTAAAGTTTTGCAATTTTCAAAAAATACGGGATTTCTATGAAAATAAGACCTGCAGCATTCTTTTAAGCGTCTTTTAAGCAATTCGTCAACAATATTTAATCAAAAAATTTAGTGACAGCTTTTTTAAATTTATATAAGTATTCCATGGGCTTCATGTAAAGAACCCTCCAAAATTAAAAATATGTTTCAAATTTCAGAGGCCGTGACATAAGCCATATTGATTGTGGATATCAACTTTGCTGAAAATTCTGCTTGCGGTTTTTCCGCTAATGTTGTTCAGAGACGGACGGGTAAACGGACACGATTTGCAGAAAATCGATTGAAAAATCGATATATCCAGGATCCACAAACACGGATCTTGACAACACGACGTGTTAGAGAAATTATTATTTTTCTGCGAAAATTATCCTTTTTTTTCTCGCAGCAATACAATACTTTCTCTACACTTCAGAAGCAGTAGCGACAAAGAAAAAATATCTCTCTTCAATATTTGTAGTTGTAGGAAAAATGTCCTAAAAATTGCTCTTTGGTAAATTTCGAAAAATCTGGGATTTTAACGAAAATGAGATCTACACCATTCTCTTCACCTTTCTTTACTCTATCCGAGGACAAAGTTAAGTCAAGCCATTTTTTAAAAAAGTGTTGAAAATGTTTTTGAGGCTTTATGTAAAAATACCTTCAGAGATAAACAATTAAAAAGTACGTTAAAATTTTTAAAAAATCAAAATATACCAGGCCCGGCAGTAAAAGTGTCTCCGCTTTCACCAGTCTGCCTTGTTGCACGGGCAAGGGCGACGGAGTCAAAGTGAAGGAGCTCACCCGACGGTGAAGATGCGCGTCTCGAAGCTGTCGATGCGGCCCTCGTCGGGGTGCGTGCGGAAGGCGCGCAGCCGCGGGTCGCGCGCGCGCGCCTCGCTCAGCGTCTGCCACAGCCACCGCCACGCCCACCCTCAGCGCCGCACACAAGCCAAGTAGGGCAAGTGTAGGGGACAAGATCCATTGATTATTTCGTGTTTCCAGGTGCGTCAACTGCTGTGGTCATTAGTCCCGTACGGGTAGTGGATGTTTTTTTCTCTCGGGAGATGGCAGTGATCTTCCCCCGCCGGATGGCGAGATCCGGCGCCGACCTGCCGTTGACTAGTGGGGTTTCTCCCTAACCAGAACTCTCCCACCAGCGGGGCACCGCCCCAGCCGGGACAAGCTCTAAGCTCCCGACCAGTCTCCCGGAATATGTTGTAGTGTAGTGCATGTCAGTGTAAGTGTGTGTGTATTAAGGGAGAGGATGGGTCGAGGAAGCGGAAGGAAAGACCGCGCGCGGTCCGTGACCCGTTTGGTAGGGTACTGCTCCGGCATTCGCTTGGTGTTGACCGATCAGAGCAGCCGACCGCGATATTCTTCTCCAGACAGCGGCTGAATTCGATTCAGCGCTCTAGCTATACTTAGGTTTTTCTAACGTAGCATCTGAGGGAAGTATCTCCAAGATGGAATGCGGCACGATTTTTGGAGCCACTTTCATTCCTCCGCAAGATGTCGCATGATATCGACCGCATCATGTAGTGCTGGAGATCAAGCTACTCTAGCGACAGGACTGAGAATGACTCAATGACTCAATGAAAAGCCGAATTCCATCTTGGAGATACTACCCACAGCCGCCACGTTAGAAAAAAAACAAGTACGAGTATAGTGACAAAAATCCCGTCACCGCCGCAACCTAAGGACCTCTCCGTCACAGTCACTACAGACAGCAGCAACGATGGCTCAGAGTTAAACGTCTAGATTTCGTTGAATTTCTACGTCTGCTGCTCTTATTTTGCTATTACGGTCGTCCTGTTGACAAACCATTTACGCAAATTAAAACATTTATTTCAAGTTTTAGTCGTAACATTTATAACACATTTTTATTATAACTCCTAAAAATCCTTTCTGAGAAGCTTGAGTCAAAATTGTGGTTCGTTCCTTACAAAACAAATCCTTCTTAAACCTTATTTGCCTAACTTAATTTTGGAACATTGTAAGTCACATAATGTAAACTTTTGGGAAAACTGATTGCTGAATAGGTCATAAACTATTTTTAAATATTTTTCCTGTAATAATTATCGCTTATGAAAAGTCATCGTGAAAGAAAAACACAAACTTTTAATATTTATTAAATTTGCCTTTAGATAAGTTTACAACTCTCTCACTTGACGGGATTTTAAGAAGAACACTTAAAATTTGAATATTACTTTACATAAAAAACTAGTGGTGCAACAACAGAACATACATTCTCGCGTTATTGGAAATAGCTAAATAAGATTGCAATATTACATCTTCTACGATACTAACACATCAGACATTTGAAAATGTCCATTCAACCAAGTAGCGAGCAATGCGCTGTGGCCAGCGCAGCGTTGTCAAAATTATGTACATTCGCTTGGCTAATAACTTCAATACAGTGATTAGAATATATGTAATTCGCATCAAAATAATTACGAAAATTCTTGCTGCTCACTCGTGAGTTGCCTGTCGTACTTTCGTCGTATTTTGGAAATTTTCACATACACTTTTCATCATATATTCAATTAAAGTCAAGTAATGACAATTATCTACTGTTCAATGTTGATACAAATAACTTTATTTGAATATGTTGTAGCCGTCAAAATAACAGCGTCAGTCCTTATAGTGTTAAGTAAATTTATTACCGCCTTTTTATATTGACACCTCCTCAAACGAAGCGCAGGAAAATAAAAACTGAAGTTAGTATGTAAGTTAGACTGATCACAGTGAAGGACCAAAAAGTACGTCAAAAGAGAGTAAAGTCTCTGGTCTTCAAGACGATAAGAAACAATTTGGCCCTTACGTCCTATTTTTTTAATAAAAATTTAAATTATTACAGGCTCTTATGGAAAAACTTTCGCGGGCATAGTTTTCTTTAAATTATTGAAGAAGTTATACGTTAGCTACGGTTAATGTACATTTTTTTATTCAGTTCGCAGTAAACTTTTAAAGGGATCAGATGATCTTGAACGGGATATAATGTAGCGTCTCCTACTGAAAAATGCATAAATTGATGTCACTGCAGCGCCTCTGACCAGGAGGTCCTAGGTTCGAGTCCTGACGGCGGCAGGATTTTCGACACTAGCTTTTCAGTTAGGTCAAATTCAGTCGCTGTCGGGGGAGAATTATAGCGGCCGGCTGCTCTGATCGGTAGTTTTTGCGTGGTTTCTTCGATCAACACCAAGCGAATGCCGGAGCAGTACCCTAACAAACGGGCCGCAGGCCGCGCGCGATCTTCCCTTCCTCTTCCTTGTCCTATCCTCTTCCCTTACACACACACACACACACACACACACTAACATGTACTACACTGCCACATATCCCGGGAAACCGGTCGGGAGCTTAGAGCTTGTCCCGGCTGGGGCGGTGCCCCGCTGGTGGGAGAGTTCTGGTTAGGGGGAAACTCCGCTAACCGACGGTAGTTCGGCGCCGGATCTCGCCATCCAGCGGGGGCTGATCACCGCCATCTCCCAAGAAAAAACATGGACAACACTTACGGGACTAATGACCAACGCAGTTGACGCGCCAGGAAACACGAAAAAATCAATCAATCAGCGACTCTCAGGCCGACTCAGCCTCCTTTGTCAGTGAGTACAAGGATTTTTCCTGGGGGTAGAGGCGGCCGGAGCGTTGTGCTGGACGAACTCCCACCTCTTGCTGACGGCGACGGAAGGTGGGACCCGATCTTCATCTCTTCCTTTGACATATGGGCCTGTGTTCAATAGCTAGTGGTAAATTTACCTTTTGACCTCTTACCCGTCTGAAAATGTGTTTTTTTAGATATTCAGGAATTCTTCTAATATTGTCATTATTCATTAAACTAGTGGTGCTACAACAGGACATACTTTCTCTCGAAATTTAGAACTGCTCGCATTATATGCAGCACATTGTACAGACAAGGAAGGATAATTTCACTTTTAAAACGATCTATAACTAAAGGCTATCCAATATTTCGCCTCGTGAATTCATACGAAAATACGGTATCATTACGTAATGTCCATTTCATACATATCTTTATGGATATTCGTCCCTCCTTCAATGTATTTGAATGTATTATTTTATTGAACGTAGAGATTGTATGGCATTGTATGGCAAAACCTCGTACCGTGGTAATATCAAATTATCGTAAATTAAGTAAAAGACCTTACAAAATAATAGAACTCAATAATTTCAATATATACCTACATATACAACTCACTTATTTTCAATATGTACTGAAACGCTATCCGTTTCTGTCAAATTATTTCTGCAACCGGTTTCCGAATTTATATCATTTTTTTGGGCGCCAGGAAAGGGTTGAGATTTTAAATTTCCCGTAAACACATCTAAAGGGAAATAATTATCCTACTAGCTCTGCCGGTTGGGTTCTTACGAAAATAATCGTCGCCGTTACTTACTTTCCTCCTAGCAAACGATCATTCGATCCGCTCTCCATACGGAAGAAGCGAGCAATCTGAAATTTGTTTCTGGGAAGAAATTTGTTAAATTGTGGATTGCCCAAGATGCTAAAGAAATGATAATCAGCTTTTCTTTTTCAGAATAAGAACGTAATAAGTTTATTTCTCGATTAATTCTTTGTAACATAAAATGTCACCTTGGTAATGACCGATCGTAAAAATTGTCTATAGCGCTATTATTCTTACTATTTTATCTATCCATGCGCTCTTGTACGATGAGGCCAGGAAGAATCCACCGCTCCGACCAATCTTCTCTCTTTTATCTTGTTCTCGGTCCGCTGCCGGGTCAATGTTCTCCTCAACTTATTGTTTCACTTACTTCCCTATTCTTTGCCACGGATGGGCACTAACTCCAAGACTGTCACGTTTTACTTAATCCACGATACATGAAAGTCTATTTCTTCTAATAAATTCCTCAAACTTTTAACGCGATAAAATATAAAGTTCATCTCCTAAACTACAAGATATGTCTCGAGCCTCTCTTCCCTTCTCTCACGTCCGTATTTTCTTCTAGTCCGATTTGCGCACTCCCGGTGCCAGAATTATTCAAAAGACCCAAATAGAATTACGCCCACAAAATATTTATAAGTCCTCACTGCTCAATTATTTCCCGCAAAATTCCACCAAGTCCCACATCTATCATCTACAATAACCTCTGCAATACGATGTGTACGGTACACGGTCTAAAGCTCATCTCTCCAATATTAGAAAGTTCAACCCTCGATAACTTTCATACATTCTTGTCTCTTGTTTTACAAAACAATCTCGAGTTTCCTTCTACGTCATACCCCATTACCAGGTTACCACCAATCCTACATGCCCTTATATCACAATCTTCTGTCCGTTACTTGCCGCGCTCTGTTTATTTACTTCCGCTTCCCTGGTTGATAAGGAACGCCCTGCCTCCATGCCTATGCCCTCAACATTTACACTTTTTATGATGAATTTAATAAATTTTTGTCCCCAATTCCCATCAAAATATTGTGTGACAGTCTGGTATGTCACAGTACCTATCATTCAGCTTTTAAAATTAACCTATTTATTTCTGGAGAGAAGTAAAGCACTAACCCACATCGCTTATATGCGAGGTGTAAATAAATATCCTGTTCAACTGTGGCGCGGCTGGCCGGACGTATTCATTGCTGCGGTAATGTTTCAAACTGCTACTAGATGGCTCTGTGGTGAGAGTCTTGCTCCCTTCACTCAGTCATTAGACTGCGAAAGGAGCGTAATGTGTGTTGGCTGGAAAGGAAACGGTAGGATTTGTGATGTTCAGAGGCGGGTTTCAGGTAAAACCTCCGATCAGCAAAATCCCTTCAGGGGACCCGGCCCTCTTTTGAAGTTATCAAATATTTAATGATTAAATATTTTGTCATTTAGGGGAAGCGAGGGTAATGGGAGTGAGCGTTAAATTGTCGATAAATATTGTAAACAACCCATTTTGCAAGGCAGAAACATATGTTTCTACCTACATTAGTCATGTTAACTATAATCAATTGATCGCCGCAGCCAGAGAAATCTTACATCGACGATTATCGCGTTCGTACCGGGAAAGTGGGTGGTTGATGTTGGAATGTGCTCTCAGAAAATTAGATCTTACTCATAGGGTTGCCAGATGTTCACTTCTTGGGCGAATTCTTCATTGCTTCAATTATTGATTCACTAATTAGAAAATGATAATAGTGAACATGTAAAAAGACCTTTTTTAAACTCGGTTACAGCTGTCTTCGCCCTATTGGGAGTCCTGCCTATTGCTGAGTTCCGCGCATTTGTCTTAGTGTCGGCCCCAGATTTACTGGAATTGTTTCAATATTGTGCATCAGTTCCGGACTCCAGTCCAGCAATGAATACGTCCGGAATTAACGTCAGTCGCGCCGCCGTTTGCACAGGATATTTATTAACACCTCGCATATAAGCGATGTGGGTTAGTGCTCTACTTTTCTCCAGAAATGAATAGGTTAATTTTAAAAGCTGAATAATAGTGAATTGTAAGTATATTAGAATGGTTGAATATCTTCCTGTTGATCCCGTTTTTATATTGTATGAAGATGGTTCTTTTTCACATTTATTGGATTGATCCTATTTGGTCCAATAAATTTGAAAAAGAACCATCTTTCTACAATTGTAAATATAGGTATATATTGAAATAATTGAGGGCACCGAAAGAATTTTCTGTGTTATGAACAATGTTTGGATTGACTAACGCAACAGAATGGACGTTGAGTCGGTTCTACATATCTTTGACATTCCTTATAAATGTACGAAAGTTGAAGAATTATTAAAGAAGATTTATAACGTTGCAAAAGATAATCAAGCAAAAAGTATTGTCGAAAATAGTTAATCGATTGAGTTAAATAATAAGTCAAATCCGAAGAATGTTATTGTAGTAAAGTAGGCAATTGTTGATTGCTCAAAGATCATATAATATTAAATCAGATGATTGTTATATTAATATATGAAAATGTCATTGTTCAAAAATAGGTCTTATGTTACTATTCATTCCTCTCCCTCCCCCCGGTTCACTATTTTCTCGAGACATATCTGGCAACCCTACGTAGTACTCATGTGAACTTGTACTTTTCTGGAAGAATTAAAATTTGTTGGAAGGGAAGAATTTCGGCAAATCATTTGATACCAATAGTAATTTGAAACATTCTATAAAAGTTTATGACTGTCTGTGATACACTTATGATACATTTATGATGTTTACATGATGTTTACATGGTGCTTGGCAATATTGTTTGTTTCTCTAACAGCTCATTCCTGAAGTCATCTACTTACTGGGGGTTCTTGTTGTTCTAGTTGTTTTTAGGTTCATCAAAGTTTATGCTTTGTTATCCGATTTGACGTAGAGCGTTGATATGTGTTCTGAAGTGAAGTGGAAGTCGATGACCGAATCACTGATGGATTTGTGGATTGCAAATCCTGTACCCAATTGTTTGAGTCCTTTCTCGTTAATTTTAACTGCTGGTTTTCCTTTGTAGTTTCTTTAATTTACTGTATCAAAATTGTCTTCGTCTGTATATCACGTTTCTTGGATTGCAAGGATTTTGATGAGGAATTTTTGCAGTGTGACTGTAAGCTGTGTAATATTGTCCAGTTTACAGAGAGTGTTAGTATTATGTGTATCGATTAAATATGTGTTTTGTGCGTAACAAGGTTGAAGACTTCTGGTTTCCAACCAAGAATAGAGTTAGACTAGAAAAGTAGGATAGAAACGTCTCCCTAGCCCTTGCAACCTAATAGTGTTGGGGTCGGAAACACAAGAATTGACCGATTTGAAGACTGGCCTACAGGTCAGAAAACAGAAGTGTACCACAATTAATGTAAAAAATGACACACCATGTTTGTTGGAATTAAAAGATGTTTAGGGGAGTGACAGCGGACAGTTGCTCCAGTTACCTCCAGTCGCCTCTTGCGATGGGAGGAGATCCCGAGACACTATTCTAACCCGAATATTATTATTATTATTATTATTATTATTATTATTATTATTATTATTATTATTATTATTATTATTATTATTATTATTATTATTATTATTATTATTGTTATTATTATTATTATTATTATTATTATTATTATTATTATTGTTATTATTATTATTGTTGTTGTTGTTGTTGTTATTGTTGTTTGGGACAGTTTCGGTCACAGAAACAGAGCTACAACTTATATCTGGACTTACGATAAACATTTTCTTACGATATGGGCTGTTTGCAGCAGAACTGCGCGCTGTCCCATGTTCAGAACGTTTGTAGGTAGTTTAAGTTCTGTTAAGTTTTTTAGGAAGTTTTAATGACGAGGCTCTCCAACGATATCACGAGTGGATATATTTTGGTAGCATTTAATTTCCAAATATATCTTAGTTCATAAGATAAGTTTTCATATTTCGATTTTTTTTTATTTCTTTCTGTTTGATGTTGTGGAATAATGGTACTGCGATGTCTATTATTATTCCTTCTTTCTTCTTTTTATCTGTAAGGAGAATAGCTGGCCTATTGTGATCAATGGTACATTCTTTCTTTCCATTTTTTCACTTGCAAACTTGAGATTGTTTAATTGTCTTTCAATTAATGAAATACTAGTGTTTTCCTAGTTTAATTTTCTGAAAACTTCTTCCATCAAAATAGTGAAAATTTGTATACGTGCGTATCCGAAAAAAAGAACTAATGGTGCTTCACAATGGCACAGACTTTCTCGTACCAGTTAGTTTCTTAATTTCTTGGGTCTGAGCTACCTTTTTAGACTCGCCTCATACTTTTGCTAGCTGCTATGTATTGCCACACAAGGTATTTTTTGCCAATTTTTGGTTTCCTAAAAGTATAACGTGGGGTTTAAGCGTTAATGTAAATATGAAATAAGAATGTCCTTTTCACAGATATCTTTTGAGTTTTTGAAAAACTTTGTTGGAAGTCATTTGCAGCACTTCCACTCCAAAACGCAACAGTATATACAAATCGCTGAAAATGTGCATATTAGAGGCGTGAGAGATATTTCAAAAAAATACATTTGCGTAATTTTTGGAAACAAAAATAATACAGCAAAATGAATTTGATGTTATTGTAAACAGTCCAAATTGCACTACCGTTCGAGTCGAAGTCTGAAGAAAACATTCACAGCAGTTTTTGGGAAAATAGCGTTTAAATATTTCTGAAAACCCTGAATTTTGATCTCATTTTCACAGAAAACTTTTCAGTTTTTGAGAAGCTGTATCAAGACTTCTTTTGAAGCACATGAATCCATTAATGCAGTAATGTGAACAAATCGTCTGACCGTCCGTCTGTGGTCTACGCCTATGCCTAAACTGTTCAGCCAATTTTCTCCAAAATTAATATTCCTCGATCGATCTGAACGAACTCCCGGCTCTGGGAGTTTCAAAAGGATATTTTGATTTTTGAGGATACTTTACAACAAGCCTTAACAACATTTTAAAAATTTTGAAAAAATGGCTCGAATTTTTTTTAACTTTGTTCTTGGATAGCATAAAAGGGCTTAAGAGAATGATGCAGGTTCGATGAAATCCCAGATTTTTCGAAATTTGCAGAAGTACAATTTTTTGTGGGACTTTTCCCAACAAATGCAATATTGAAGATAAGGATTTTCCCTTTATTAAATGTGTTATTTAAAGACAGATATTGAAATTAAGTAATGTTCAATTTTTCGAAAATAGAAGTAGTTTGCGCGTAGGATATTTTGATTTTTTTAAACAATGTTTTTCATAAAAACTGCTCCAGATTTTTCCTTTACATTTTCTCGTCGTATTTATCTAGGAACTGTGAAAAATATGGTTCTAGTCCCATTTTAGGCAAAACACTCCATATTTTTGGATACTGCAAAAAGTTAACATTTCAAAGCAACAAAAAAATTAAGATAGATTTTTCCGATAGATAAAGTGTTTTCTGAAACATAAAAATTAAAAAGGTTATAAACATTTTTTTAAACGAGTAGTTTTCGTAATTTGTGCTTGACATTAATGCACTTTATATTTTTTCTCAAAAACCGCTGGAAATTTTTTCTTCATTTTTTTTCACGGATGGAAGAATGGACGCTTAAAAGAGTGGCGTGAATATTATTTTCTTTGGAATCATGCGGAAAATATGTGTTGTTTTAGCACCACTAGTTTTTCGTAAGAGAATCCTTTCCAAAGAAGAGGCATTTCTTCAAGGGGTGGAAATCGAGAGGGTTAGCGGAGTATCCTCTCAACCCACCTCTCCAAAGAGGTGCCGGCAAAACAATCACTGCTTTACCCGCCTATTATACATACTTTCCCTGTCAATAACACCGGCAAAATAATGTCTTTTTCTTTTGCATTTTAGGCAGTAGAATGCATTTTCGCCTGCTTATGCTAGGCAATATATATTTTGCCAGCGATTGCTATGCCAGCGATTGCCTCACCACGTGCTCCTCGCCGGGCAGCTCCGCCAGCACGACGAAGGTGCAGATGTCCGCGCTGGCGTTGTGCACGGTGGCGGTGAGGCGGGCCTGCGCGCCGAAGTAGACGGCGCCGAAGTCGAGCAGCGCGAAGGACATGCGGTCGCAGGCGTCGGCGTCGGCGTCGGCGTCGGCGTCGGCGTCGTCGCCGTCGCCGTCGCCGTCGGGGCCGGGGGCGGGGCCGAGGTCGGCGGCGGCGGCGCGCGTGAGGCGCGAGGCGCGGGTGGCGCGTGTGGCGCGCGAGGCGGCGCGGCTGGGCGGGCGCGCCGACGGGGGGCTGGCGCCGCGCTCCGAGCCGAAGATGCTGGGCGCGGCGGCGGGCGCCGGCGCCGGCGGGTACAGCAGCTCCAGGCGCGGCCGCACCACGCGCACGTGCACCGGCACGCACAGCGCCACGCCCGCGCCGCGCACCCTGCGCGCGCTCACGCCTTAAGGCCCATTCACGATGCAAACATAAGCATAAGCATGGCGTTAACGTAAAAGTTAGGACTACGTCTACAAGTGGACTCATTCACAATGCGTTCGCATAAGCATAACACGTAAGAGGTTAACTTAAGAGCTTGCAAGCTTCAAGCTTCTGTGCTTATGCTTATGTCAGACATGAGAAATGAGCCAATCACAGTTTGTTAACTCAAAATCGAGTATCGAAGTCGATAGGCGAACTATTCGTGTCGATTCGTGTGCTACGTCTCGTAGCCAATAGAAACTCTTATTTTGCGTGTGTTTATGTTCGACATTGTGAATACGCCAACTCTTCGCTTGTGTTAATGTCTATGTCTATGTGTTATGCTTATTGACCATTGTAGAAATCACGACCGTTAATAAGTAGTAGGATAGTGGATCACGGGATCGGTCAATTAATGAATTACACTAGTTTGCCAACGTTTCGGAATATTTTATTCCTTCATCAGGGCTTACTAATACATATACTGGTCAAACATAATGTTCCTCCACAGCACAACTCCAATACAGAGTTGCTGAAGCACACACGTCCATAGCAGGTTCCATAGCACACTTTCTTTCGGGCCGTGGCCATGGTCGGACCTGCTATGGACGTGTGTGCTTCAGCAACTCTGTATTGGAGTTGTGCTGTGGAGGAACATTATGTTTCACCAGTATATGTATTAGTAAGCTCTGATGAAGGAATAAAATATTCCGAAACGTTGGCAAACTAGTGTAATTCATTAATTGACCGATCCCGTGATCCATTATCCTACTGTTATGCTTATGTTTGTGATTGCATTGTGAATGGGCCTTTAGCGCGTCTCCTCTTTAGCCGCCAACACGAACAGATGCAAAGCTCACCAGACGGTGTGCACGAACTCGCCCTCGACGGCGGGCGCGATCTCGCAGCGCAGGCGCACCTCCTGGCCCGCGTGCACCTTGCCGCGCTGCGGCCGCACGGCCAGGTCGAGCGCGCGCCCGCCCACGTCCACGGCGTACGCCGCCACCAGCGACCCGCGGTTGCGCAGCGACAGCGTCGTCACGCGCACGGGCGCGCCCAGGTTCACCGTGCCGTAGTCCAGCTCCTGCGGCTGCAGGTCCAGCTGCGGCGCCGCGAACTGCCTGCCCAGCGGCACCACGCGCGTTCTCGCAACAACTCTTGGTTGGGGATTCCGGGCGCGTCTTAGGCTTAGGTCATTAGTCCCGTAAGTGTAGTGCACTGCAGCTGCGGCGCAGCGAACCGGCCTATCAAACCCTATAATAGCACGCGCTTTCTCGCGATCATTCTAACTGCTCCGTTATATCATTTTTGGTTGGCTGGTTGGTGATACCAGGCGCATTGACAGCTTAGGTCATTAGTCCCGTAAGTGTACTGCACTACAGATGCGGCGCCGCGAACTGCCTGCCAATCAATTGAGGGGCACTACAACATCACGCACTTTCTCGCAATAATTCTAACGGCTCCATTATATTATTTTCGGTTGGTTGGTGATACCGGGCGCGTCAACAGCTTAGGTCGTTACCCCCGTAAGTGTAATGCATGATTTTCCTCGGGAGAATGGTGTAATGGTTAGCGTATCGGGCTGTTCTACCCAAGTTCGCAAATTCAAACCCGATCGAAGCCGTGGATTTATAAGAGGGAAAAAATCCTTCGCACGCCTTACTTCGGAGGGGAAGTAAAGCCGGCTGTCCCGTGTTAGCAGATTTACTGCATATGAAAGATCCTCAAGCCTAAATGAATGCCTCTGAGCTAAATTCAAATTGCCTGTTTCGTCGCCCAAGTCATACCTTCTTTCTATCCTAATTGGTGAAAGGAGCGTAACGAAAGTTGGATGGTCAGACGGAAGAGCAGACCTCACGACCTGAGTCTCGCCTCGTAAAATAAGGCATTTATTCATTCATGGCGGTGATCTTCTCCCACTCGATGGCGAGATACGGTGCCGACCTATCGTCAGCTAGTGGGGTTTCCCCCTAACGAGGACTCTCCCACCAGCGGGGCACCGCCCCTGCCGGATCAAGCTCTAAGCTCCCGACCGGTCTCCCGGAATATGTGATTGTGTAGTGCATGTTAGTGTGTGTATAAGGGGAGAGGATAGGATAAGGAAGAGGAAGGAAAGATCACGCGCGGTACGTGACCCATTTGTTAGGGTACAACTCCGGCATTCGCCTCCCATTATATTATTCTACTGCGTACACATGCACAGGTGTAATCAACCAGCACAGTTTATTTTCCGCTTTGTGATTCGCTTTGTGGTTCAAACTCGAGCCGATATTTAGAAATGTAAATAGCTTAATCCAATATTTCCAACACATTTTTTTGCAATTTTCGAAAATACGGAGAGTTAGCCGAAAATCGGACTTTCATCATATTTTCACCGTCAGTTGATACGAGGAGCAAAAATAATCAAAGAATGTGGTGCGGTTTTTGTGAAAATAATGGTTTTTAGAAAATTGCATAAATTTCTAACACATAACGTAAATCTACTCGTTACTTTGAAAACATTTTACAGGAACTTAAAAATTTTACATTTTTATTTTAAGAGTTAATTTTTACTTTCTCGTCCTGATGAAGAGAAAGTATTGTAATCGTGAATATTGTAAAGTGAGTTTTTTTTGTTTTTTTTTCTTTGCAAAGATGATTTATTAAAAAATACTTTTTGAGCACTGATCTTTTTATTCATATCTGATACAATAATGTTCCGATCTTGACCCATGTTATCTCTATACTTTGCTGCATGGTGCCATGTAAAAGTGACGATTGATGGGGGGCTGTGAAAGTGATCCTTTATGGGCGGAGAGAACAAGCAAGTACATTAATCATTGAGATTTATTGTCCTTGTTATTTAAAAAAAGATATTCGGTTTCCCATTTGTTCTGAAACACCAACTTTTCTTTAGATACGTTCCGTTTTTCACTCATAGTGAAATAAACTGACGCACTCCTAAACAAAACACAGCAATAAAGCATTGACAGTTTCACACGATAACGTGCGTTACGTGACTGGACTAATCTGCGCAGACGCGTCGTCGATCACAGAAAAGATGTGATCTTAGATTTATACATTGCTTGATGTCCTAAACAAATACGAAAAATATGCATATTTGTTTCAAGAATAAAATATTAACCTAATTTTTTTTTCTGTTGTGGGTATTAAACAAGGTCGCTGGCCGCCAGTTGGCCTTCTATGGTGTACATAACTGTGTTCAGGCACGATGTTAATACAGCCCACAAATGACATCATGATCTGGATTTTAAGCAGGGTTAAAATTGCTTGTAGTTTGTCAGATTAAAATGTACAGAATTGCTGTGGAACGTCCGAGGTTAAGAATGATGTACGGTCTCTTATGGCGACAGTGTTGCCAAGCGTGGCGCTTTTTCTACTGCACTGTATGAATCGAAAGTTACGCGCGAGATGGTGGTGATGAATTCCGCAATGGGGCGGAGCGCTAGTTTAGCGCTAAAGTAGTTTGACCCAACCTTTCCAATTTTATGAAAGCGTATTTTCTTCTCTTTTCTCAAATCTAGAACTATTCCTATGAAATTCCCAAAAGCAGGAAATGTTTCTGTTAAGCTTCTCACGTCCTTTGGGCTTCAAAATGTCCTTAAAAATCAGCAAGAAAAATTAATTTGAAAGTGCACCACTATTTCAATACGAAATCCAAAATTCAAGCAAAATACATAGTTGCAAAAAAGCCAAGCCTCTCGCTTCCTTTTTAACAGGGTAAAGTTATAAATTCTGTTTACCGAACAAAATATTTAACTTTCCTTTGACAACAAAATAAGTTGAACCCAAGAAACAAACTGATTTGATTCACGGAGAATCGAGCTGCTTGGCTCCGGGAAAGCGGACAGTCATCTCCCGGAAAAGCACAGAGTATGAATCGCGTTAGAGAATATATTTATAGTTAAAAGCTATAAACACTAATAACTAGAGACCGGATTTTTATGTAATTACATACGTTTTGCCTTTCTCCTTTTCGCTCTCAAAATTTTAATCTATGCGAATTGTCGCCGTCCTAACTCAATATCCATTTTTTTCGTTACATATTTTTACATATTTGTTACTATGTTACATATTTTACATATTTGGTAATATATTACATATTTTACATATTTGATACTATATTACATATTTTTGCATATTTGGTATTATATTACATATTTTACATATTTGGTACTATATTACAAATTTTTACATATTTCACTATTTTATCAAGATATGTTTTTAGTCTATCAGTTTTCTTCAATAAACTTCAATTTTCTTACATATTTTTATGAAAAGTATTATTTTCAAAAAATTAGCAATTTTTCCTTTATTATCACTGCGTACTCTTTTTGAGGTACGCTACGTGAAGACCCGGTCGGATATTCTCACAATCCGGGGAGCCTGCTTCAGTTACCTCAGTGGCGGACAGTGCGCTTCAGCGGCAGATCATTTTCATCTTCAGATGTAAAAAGTATCATTGACGACGCGTTTGGCGACCTTTAACCTTAATTTCCACCTTGGCGATTGCTGCCGTATGACACTTGATGAGAATATTCCGTGCTGCAGTGATTATGTTCTGGTCGTAGATATCGCCAGCTTCTATTGCCTCCTATTCTAGTCTGGCTGCTAAACTACATTCCTGGATAACAATTTGTGAAGGTTTTACTACCTATGGGAAAGATGCAAGTGTGCATCAACTTGTGCTTTCCAAATGAATTTTAAAACGTTTGCATTATTTTTAAAATTTGTATAGGGAATTTTTTATATAAGGAAGTTCCTACTGTGTAAATGCGCTTTATAATTAGAGTATTTTAATATTACATATTATATCCGATTTTACATATTTATTACGTATTCTTACTGCTTTCATGACATTTTTATGTACATACTTTGACGTTTCATACTTTCCCTGTCTCTACTAATAACCATTTATTTTCCCCCACTATGGAGCACTTTACCAATCTTGCGCTTAACGGTTGGTGGATCACACTACATTCTAAATTAAGTTTGCAAAGAAAAAGAAATTTAATTTAAAAAATTGTAAATTAATAAATTTACCGCAACCTAAAACCAAAATGAAAACGGTAAACGAAAGTACTTATAACTTTGACGTCATTAAAATCATAAATCACAAAAATAAACAACTAAATACAAGCGAACAAATACCAGTAAACAACCGGAACGCAAATTTTCTGAGCACAGAGTGATAAGGCATCCGAAGCACACGGCACCCTAGCTGTGACTGATCCAACAGCCGAAGTATCCCTTCCTACAAAAATTAATAAATTCTAAAGATATTCACCACGATATGTGGGAAGTACATAATGTATCGAGGTATTATTTTACTAATTGATTTGTTGTTATGAAAAACTATGTTAATGAGGTTTTAAAACAGTTTTAAAATCTTAAAAACGGGGGATGTTTATTTACCGGGAATGCTCATAATGCACCGTACTTCATTCTTAACCTCGGACGCTTTATATACAAAGTCGAGTTAGTCTCTCTAACGACATTTAGAACGTTTCTGACATCGTAATCTAGAGGATGAGATCATCTTGAACGTTCTTCTACATTTTTGCTGCTCCGGTGCTTCTAGATATTACCCCACCTGTTCAGAGACTTGCAGAAGCTGCAACTAAATGGGAATGAGAGGGTCAGAGAGAGGCAGAGACAGACAGAGAGACACACACAGAGACAGAGTCAGACAGAGAGAGAAAGACCGAGAGAGAGACGATGAGAGGGAAGGAGAAAGAGGGAGATGAAGGGCATGAACAGCCTCGCGATGAGTCAAAACAGAAATTTCGTTAAAGAACAGCTCAAATCAAAAGCTTTCTTTTTTTAAATTTATTTCTTCCCTCTCGACTTTTGTCTTTCTGGGATTTTGACGGGTACTGAGTTACATACAATGAATTTACTTGTCCATCCTCAGGCAAATGCGAGTCTCGGTATAACCCTTCACTATATTTAAAATTTCATATTTGTATAACTTGACTATGGGAAGTTTGCATTTATTGTTTAGAAGTGGAGGGGTGTGTTTTGTGGGAAATTGTGGCGAATGATTTTTATGAATTAGGGAGAATGAAAGAGGTCTTTGGGGAATCTGGATCTAATGCGTGGAGGATGATGGGCGTTTTGACCGAGATTGAATATTGGAGTGTTGGGACATGCTGGGAGGAGAGAGTAATATTTTTGAGAGGTTTGTGAGAAGGATTCTGAAAGGAGAGGTATTTGAAGCTCTCGGTGTATTTGTGAGTTTGAAATGAACCAGGGGGCTTTCTAGGTTTGTTTTAGATATTTGTTTTGAACTTTCTGCAAAATGGATAGGTTGGTTGGTGCTGTGTTGCGCCATATTGGGCAAGCATATGTCATTGTGGGTCTTATTATTATTTTATAGATGAGCAGCCCAGTTTCTATATTAAGGGTGGAGTTTCTATTGATAAACATTTTTTTACCTTTTTAAGGTTTTAAACCTTTTGCTCGTGTTTTATGGGCTATTGATTGAATGTGCGGTTTCCAAGTAAACTATTTGTCCAGTAAGACACCTAGGTATTTGGCTGGCGAAGAATGAGAAAGCCAGGGTACATCGGTGTTATTTATTTGTAAGGGTGTAGGGAAAGGAGGATGTCTGAGTGTGAATATTTTGGATTGTGATTTTGAGGGGTTGATTTTAATTGTCCATTTTTAAACCCAAAGCTGAGTTCATTTGAACGAAAGGAAGAAGCCTCGATTACATGTCAAATCCAATGTCAAATTCAATGACAGAGTTGAGTTTTTCACGGAGAGAAGTGCTAGTGTATTTTTTTAGTGTAAACCGTAAAAATCCTAGAGTATTGAACATACCGAAAGTAAAACCTGAAAAACATGATTTTTACAACAGTAAGTGGATGAATTTGGATATATTTTTACAGCGGTTGGGACTGTCTTGTTTTGCAAATTATGTGAGATAAAAGTAAGTGCTGATAAAAAGTTTGTCGTGCAGCAGAATATTGGACGAGGAAAACATGTGAAAGTTGTGGCAAAAGCGAGTAAATGTTATCACTGTCAACTTTTTCTGGGTCGAATAACATCAAATAAAACTTCTGCTACTGCTACATTAAATAAATATTTTTTCAAAGACCTATGTGAAGTTATGGTGAGTGTAAATACTGCTATAAAAAATTAAATAATCGAAAGTTTTCTTGAGCGATTTCGAAGCTTCCTAGATGAATCTATACTACATCTAAGTTACGTTTGTCATTATTATGAAGACACAATGTCAAGAATTATAAACACCGTCAAAGACGAAACTCCAGGTGTCGAGGGTAGGTATATTGCTAATAATATTGTTAGGACTATTTAACCGAATTCACCAGGCAACAACAGAGTTTTTGGGAAAAGTCCAATCATTCAACCATTTGTGAATGAACTACTTATGGACAACAAATTTCATTTGGAGGAAAAATCTCTGTCTTCAATTTTGTAGTGGTGGGAAGACTCCGAAAAAAGTAAAACTTTTGCAATTTTCTAAAATTCAGAATTAACCGCGAAAATCGGAGCTATGCCACCTTTGTGCGTGTATTTTACTCTATTCTTACAAGAAATTTAAAGAAAAAATTTGACGCCGTTTTTTAGAAAAGTTTGGAAATGTCCGGGGGGCTACTTGTAAAGAACCCACAAATTTTAAAGAATGTTTTTCAAAATTTCAAAGCTTCAATTAGAGCCGAATGGACCGGCAATTTTGGCAATTCTGAGAAAATCTTGCGTCTGGTTTAGGCGCTAGTAGTGTTCACAGACGGATGGACGGATGGACAGACGGATAGACAGACGGACGGACGTTTTAAAAACGCACTTTTTTGGTATCAGGGGACGTGTATTTCCGTTGAAATCTCGAAATCGATTTTTCGCAGCATTACATAACTTTGTCTATACTTCGTATATTACTCCGTATACATGTATGTTTACAAGAAAGTAAAATCCTTTCACCAACAGCACCTTTGTTAAAAGGGTTTTCTATAGGTATTATGACACCGTGTCTGTTAAATTAACATGAGACTATAACGTGCATGGTAATTAAAAATGTTTTAATGTCTATAAAGAAAAAGTTTATAGTGACAGACCCGGAAACGTAAAGCAGAAATAAAAACACTTAGTAATTCTCTCATTCTACGAAGTAGGAAGCTTCCGAGAAAAAGCAAGTTCTAAAGCATTGCGATCACTTACATCACACTGTAGATTCGAGCCTGCCTAGGAATGGAAACAAATCTATGTTTTCCACCAGAAATCTCCATACGTTATCGATATTTTCTACACACCAGTATTCTTGATAAAAAAACATCGACATTTAGAATTTTACCATAAATTTTGCCATGATACTCATGTTTAAAATATTAAACAATTGGCATTATTGTTGAATGATTATACCTTCCATGATTTACAGATCTCACCATAGAGAAAATACATATCTAACGTTTGTAGAAAGTTCTTGGACTTGAGAAATACTTGTAAGTCTGATAAATTAAATTGGCATTGACTTTCCAGCACTTTTTGTAGAAGGTTCGTAGCTATTGAATTACAGCGAAATAAGACTCAAGTGATAACTGCTTCACCAGGAATAAGCGCCGGAACAGGTTGAATTACAATGGTAGACCCCGTGGCCACTCGCGATTCAGTTCTGGCCTAAGATGACATCGTGAAAATCGCTGCAATCAATGCTGTTAATGTTTATGCAAAGAACAACCGTGGAGAAAGGTTGACTAGAAGGAGATTTCTAAAGGTTCTCGCTTTGCCCTTATAAAACCAAAAAGGAGAATAGCCGTGCCGACAGCAATAAGAACACGTGGAAGACTTCTACTGGGAATCCGAGGGATCAGCAGAGTCACCAAAGGACAGCGTAGGACGTTGTTGTCTCCGTAGTCGCCTACGAAACAAGAGCACTCGACAGTACTGCGTAAATTGTGTCCAGGGGTGTGCCCAGAACACATTCAGAAAATCTATGTGAGATGTTTATCTGATGCTGACATTGAAACACATTCAGAATAGGGACTTCAAATGTTTGAAGAATTCCGTCAAACTGCTTTATTTAATAATCGTAATGCAATGTACATCAAGTGCACAAAACATATGAAGCACAAGACTTCAAAAACAAGCACTCCTCGCATTTTTTTAGTATATTCATTTAAAGGCACAATACATGCAATTTTGTATAGCATTTTATAGAATTTGCAATATATCAAAGTTATAACAAATTTACGAGCATTTTGTAACTGGTTAAAGCCCGTGTATATTTTTTGAACTAAAAGACAATTTGTTCGTAAAACAATGAGAATTTTTTATAAATGTACTATTGTAAAATAATTCAATTATAAACCACGCGACCACTCGCGTTCCAATTCTGAACGCGACCAATGAAAGGTTAAATGTTGTTTTGTGTAGTGTTATATTTACTCCTGATTTTTATTCTCGTTTTTCTTCTTTACCTCAAGAATCTTACGTTGACTGTAACGAGCGTTTTGTAACAATCAGTTTTGGGCGCAACGCACTGACGGGGCAGCATTCTACAAAACCCAAAAACTAGAAACCGCAGCATCTCGTGGCTCAGAGCAAAGTCGTTGGCTTTTCACCAAGGAGATCCGGGTTCGATTCCCGTCGAATCTCATGTGAAATTTGTTCTTGGCTGCTTCACAAGGGCTAGTCCAACCCCTGTGAAGTGTCCTAAACCCCACCTCTATTTCATTCTATTCCATTCTATTTCTATTTCATTCCACCTCTATTTCATTCCACCTCTATTCATTCCCAATTCTGGCTGCTGGGTAGTGACGCAGGAGGTGCGTACGCGGAGATGCTACCTGGCGGTCCTCTTGACAACAGATTGCGACCAGACGTGACTGACAGAAATATATAAATGTATCGATATTTTAGGACAGAGGATTACTCCAATAGCGCTCAACACCCAAGAAGGGGTTAGAAGACGCGTTGCGTCGTGAGTTGACGCAACAAAAGTAAAAAAAAACTCGGGTAAATCAAGCAAAGCCGCAGACAGCGGCGGCGGCAATGGCGCTTCTGACAGTCACTTGCTTCTTTCTGCCATGGCCGGTTGTTTGGGATGGCTCTTAATACAATGCGCTAATAAATAATAATAATTATATTGGGACCGTGAAATTCGAACTGATGTCGCTGTCACTACCCCAACAAATCGTCCTGATATTCTGCTGTTGGACAAATGGAAAGAAGAAGTTCATTTGATTGATGTCGCAATTCCACTCACTAACAATGTTGCCTCTACAGAGCACAAAAATACGAAAGTACAGAGACCTAGCTGATGAAATTAAAAAACTTTGGGAAATAAAGAGAGTCACTATCCGACCCATAATAATCTCGGCTACAGGAATAATACCCCAGTCTACAAAATCTTAATTGGAAGAATTGGATACAGCAGGAAAATTAATGATGATGCAAAAATCTGTGATTTTGAACACGTGTCATTTAGTGACGAAATTCATTTGTGAAGAACTCGAACATTAATGTGAATTACCCCATGAGTTTGATGAACATTTATTGAACTAGAACATGAAAAAGCCAAAAGTACAATTAAAAATTAATTTTTATGAATGTGTGTATTTAGTAGTTGTAGTTGTATATATCTCGTATAAATTTTCTTACTTGTTTATTTGTTTTTCTTAAAATGTCTTCAAATATAAAAAATATAAAATGTAATATTAGTACCTGTAATTTTATATTATCTTAAACCCCCCATCGTGTTTCTTGCCTTGACCGAAGTACGGTGTTTCATGTACCAATTTATAATTGAGTATAAATTATAATAATAATAATAATAATAATAATAATAATAATAATAATAATAATAATAATAATAATATACTAATACTAGAGGTGCTACAGAATGGCACAGACTTTCTCGTAGCAATTTTTTCTAGTTTCCTTGGCGTGGACTGGCTTTAAGGTCTTCCTCCATTCCCTGGCCAGGTGCCATCTATCGTCACCGAAAGTCCTTTTTCTAAACTTTTCGGCAACTTAATAGTAGAACCAAAATATTACTTCAAGAATATTAAAGAACAGTAAAATCTCGTCTAAATAGAAATTTTCATTAACAATTTTGAAGCCATTTTTAAGAAAATGGCGATTAAGCTTTACTGTAAATGCGAAATTTGAAGCTCTTTCTCGCAGGAATCTATTGAGTTTTTGAAATCTTTTAAAATTACAAATATTGCACGCTCAATTGCACAAAAACTACTAAAATATTAAAAAAAGTCTACATTACCTTAATGAAAGAACTATTTATAGGTAACAAGTTTCATTTAAAGGAAAAATCAGTGTCAATTTTATAGTTGTAGGAAGACCCCACAAAAAATTCAAACTTTAATTCTGCATTCAATATTACGTAGCTGTTTCCAATAATGTGAGAATGTATGTAATGTGGTAGCACCACTACTTTGTATATTAGTATTTTCGGCATTGGGTACATTTTTGTGGCAATGTGTACACGGACAGTGAGATAAATAAGAGTATTACATGTAATTATATAGATATTAATTATAATTATGTTGTTAATTATAAATATGTTGTTTATAATATCATAAACATGTATATTTTTGCATATATTCCGGAGATATGAAAAAATTTAATTTTATGAAAAGCTATAACTCCTTTACTAATTTGTTTCGAAAAAATGATTCATACAAAAGTTGTAGGATATTTTATCCCTTTTCAAACTGAATTGAATTATTTTTCTACAGGGCAAGGCAGTTGTAGAGAAAAAACGAAAAAAGTTTTTTAAAAGTTCGTTTTTTTATAACATCGGGTTTTCACAGTATCTAGAAAGTCGAAAATTCGGGATTTAATTAGTGGCTGCCTAAATACAACATATCTAAAGATAAAATTTGTATGACCTTTTTCCAGGTAATCCCCTTTTCTCGGTACCTATTGAGTGGACAAACAAATGAATGCCGCAGTAGTGTCGTAGGGATCTCGGACTAAGGGATCGTGGGTTCGAGTCCCGCCACGGGCATGGTTGTATTTGTGTTCGTCCTTTCACCTCTTATCATCACCATATCGATTCATCTTCACAGTTACCTCCACAGTTACTTCAATGTTAACTCCAATAGTGGTCGCCAATGACCTAGATGCTGATGCAACCTTAAATAACAAAAGAAAAAAACAACAACAGACGTTTCTAAATTACTTATTTATCTTAATAGAATTGGTTTGTCATTAACTGCACTCAAGGCGTTATCACGGCTTTGTGAATTGTCACATTTCCAATTACTAACGCTATTTTGCGCTGCCGCCAAACCACGGTGTGATATATATATATATATATATATATATATATATATATATATATATATATATATATATATATATATATATATAATCACACCGTGCCCCAAACGTTCTTTCACTGCGTCGCTACGAACTCGCAGACACTGCAGAAACTCGAAAGAGCAAGAAAGGCTTTCACAGCTGTCATTACTCTCTATTGAAAAGAAACGGAACGGAGGAGGTTGCTGGCTGAAGAAGGATTTGATCATATAACGTGTCAGGAGTTATTCAAGAAAATCATCTCAAGTAGGTGAGTCATAATTTTCCTATTTACGATTAATTATTATTATTATTATTATTATTATTATTATTATTATTATTATAACTATTATTATTATTACTATTATTATTATTACTATTATTATTACTATTATTATCATTATTATTATTATTACTATTATTATTTTTCCAAAATTGTTCTACTAAAAATAAACTAATATTTCTATCACCTAAGACTTCAGCTAGTACCGCCATGATCGGTTTCCCCCAAAACAAATGTAATTTATATAAAATACAAATATATTTTGAAAAAGGACCAGTAGCTTCTTGTAAAATACCTCAACAACAAAATTAAAACATAGGTTTAGAATTCAAGCGGTCGCGACATCAGCCAGATCGATTGGGGAACATCAATTTTGGCAAAAGGTTTGCTTACACATTCGCCGCTAGCGATGTTCCCAGACGGACAGGCGTTTTGGCGTCAATCGATTTTTCGGTGTCAAGTGCCCACAAGACATGGACTCTGATTACACGTGTTAGAGAAAGTAATTTATTAATTTTAGGGACAAGATTTATACGCTTTTTCGCTACCAGAGCCCGGCAATAGGAGCTTTTTGGTGAAATTCACCGTTTTCTCCCACAGCATTACAATACTTTCTCTATACTGTGTAAGTAGTAGCAAGAAAGTAAAAATATAAATTTGCAGATTATGATATACAAAACAGTTTATTGCAACACATATTATAATTGCGCATAACTCGGAAGCGATGTGGCCTAGGCCTTTTAAATCACGTTCGCCTGTCCCATTGGGATACGACTTTATTGAGGTCAGGTGAGTTGTGACAGATCACTTGTTATGAGGGACGGGATATGGACAGATAAGGAAAACTTATAACAGGTATTTGACAGGAAGGTTTGAGATAAATTTCGTACCTGTGCCGGCGTTATAAGACAGTAAACAGTTCTTGTAAATCTGGGTCCAAACTATTTAAAAGAAATCAGGACAGGAACAAGTGAAGGATAAGTAGAGTACATGGGAAGAAAGGAAGGGTAACAGGTTGTAATTCTGAGTCCAACATAGTCCCCTTCACTTCCCCACATATTTCCCCCACCTATCCTTCACCTGCCCCTTCTCATTTTTTTCTTAGTGAATATTATATTCAAATGTTTTAAAATATAATTTTTAAGTAAATTCAAGATTAACTAGTGCTGCTAAACAGAACATGCCTTCTCGCCCGTAGTAATGGTTACGCAATACTACTTTTACCGCAATTTCTCTCCAAAAGATTACACCAGGCGAATGCCGGAGCAGTACCTTAACAAATGGGCCACGGAACGCGCGCGATATTTCCTTCCTCTTCCTTTTCCTATTCTCTCCCTTTACACACACGTACACTAACACGCACTACATTACCACATATTCCGGCAGACCTGTCGGGATCTTAGAGCTTGTCCTGGATGAGGCGGTGCCCCGCTGGTGAGAGAGTCCTGGTTAGGGGGAAACCCCGCTAGCCGACGGTACGTCGGCGCCGGATCTCCCCATCCGGCAGGGGAAGATCACCGCCATCTCCCGAGAAAAACATGTACTACACTTACGGGACTAATGACCAAAGCAGTTGACCCGCCCGGAAACACGAAAAAACCAATCAATCAATCTCTCCAAAATAAGACATCTCAATCTTTTATAAAACACCGCATAACATTAGGCCCCTGGCTCTGTAATCAGCAGCCTCACAAGATCTTCCGCGACAACACACATACATGAAGGACAAGAGACAAACAACCATGCTCACGGCGAGACTCAAACCCCCCAGCCATTCAGACCGAGGCGTTGAGTCGGCACACACTCCAGCCTCCTTGGCCATCCAGGTCGATGCCAATCAAAACTGCGTTTCATACAGCTGAATCATGTCAGCTTCATGTATTTGCCCACAACATTTTGACAAACAGCTAATTACAAACATCCTATTATTAATTTATATACATATATACATAGTTTGTTTAGAAACTTCACAGCGACGTTTCGGGGAACTCATTTGTCCCCATCCTCAGGCTAGACAATTTAAAACATACAATATTATAAGAAAATACTACAAAGAAAAAAGAACATTGCAAAGAAAAACATATATAGTACTCGATATAGTAAATTCATAGAGACTCGTCAATTTACAAGATTTTTTGTTATCATTTGTTGTTTTTTCGATCCCAATAACTGTAAGTACTATCTTAAGAAAAATTTAACTTCATATATGTAGTTGTAGGAAGACACCGAGAAAATTTTGAATTTTTTTGAATTTTCGAAAAATCAGGGTTTTTAACAAACATTTGATCTGAGCCATTTTCTTAAACGTCCTTCAGACTATCCAACAACTAAATTTCACCAAAAATCATGAAGCCGTTTTTGAGAAAAAAATTGTTTACACAACTAAAATTTGAATATATTTCACCCAAAATTACGCGAGAAATACTCAATTTTTTATTATTTCAGAATCTATCTTTAAGTAACATATTTTATTAATGGGAAAATATCTATATTTAATATTTTTGTTGTAGGAATACGCCACAAAAAATGAGACCTGCTATTTTTTGCAATTTCCGAAAAATTTTGAAAATGTCCCGAAACTCCATGTGAAGTCCCCCCCCCGAGTTAAAATTTCGGGTTCAAATTTCAGGGGCTGCGACACCAGCCAGATTGATTGGGGAATGTCAATTTGGGAGAAAATTGGGTGAATGGTTTTGCCACTAGTGTGCACAAACAGACGGACGGACAGAAGTTTTGTCGTCAATCGATTTTTCGGTATAAGAATCCACAAAACATGGATTCTGGCTACCTCGCCTGTTAAGAGAATTTTTTTAAAATGTAACAAGGATTTATTAACTTTTTCGGTACCAACGCCAGGCAATGAGAGTTTTTCTGCCGAAAATTCGCTGCTTTTTTCCGCAGCATTACATAACTTTCTCTCTACTGTGTAAGCGGTAGCGAGAAAGTAAAATTTATTGGTGCTACAACAATGTACTCAGATATATGATAATCGCGAAAATAAATATACAGGATTTTTGGGGTCATTTTCAAAGTGTATTAAACCCAAAAATGATTTAAACGCGGGAAAGTTTATTGTTTTAACTATAGCCCAGCAATCGCAGAAATCTGAAAAAATTCACAACTAATATTTAAATAGGAAGTTGCGACTTTTATTTGGTATCTGTTCTAGAGTTCTAAGACTCAGTAAATATTATTATTTGTTATTTTTTAAAATATATTTTTGCGTTTGAATTTTGCTCCGGAAAATTATTAAAAAAATGTTTTTCTGGTAGTATATTTTTTTCATATATTTTTTAATCAGATAAAATAATGTTAGTTTAACTAAAAATTTGTTTTTGGCTTTAGATGGGTGGTTGTGGTAGGCGGAAGACTAAGAAACCTTTCAATTTTTTTTATGTTAGTCATACTTAAGCTACTCACGTGTAATTTGGTTTCAGGGATCTTTCCACGATCTTATCCAGGGGTGCTATGTCATGGGGAAGCAACCTTGATCAATTTTAACTAAAAACGAAAGATATTTTTTCATTAATAATGATCCTGGACGATTAAAAATACATTTACCTAAGCAGCAATGTCAGCACACCAATGCTTAACGTCATTAGTTTCTGAATTTACTACTGAATGGAAAGAGAAGGGGTATAGCTGAATAGAGTGGTGAAAAGTGCCCCCAAACCTAATCGATAATCGCGATTCTTATATGAAAGAGAATAATAAATGCCGGTGATTCACAAAAATGCAACCTCCATGGAGAGGTGTTGCGGAGATACGAGAAACGTATTTTTCATGTTTAATTTTTTCTCAGCTTCTATTGCATGTATTGGACAGAAAAAAATTACAGAGACGGGTAATAATAGTTAAATTTGTAGGTATTTTTGTTAACCAAATTTGACGTCAAATTCATATATAAATAATAAATAAATGTTTGAAATTGGTTTACGTGATAACGGAGTACTGTCTCAGTTTTCCCCCTACAATGTGTCTTATAAGGTCTTAATACCTTTTACGTCTTAATACCATTATTTCCGCTATTAAGTGTCTTATAGTGTGTTTTAATATCTTTTAGGTTAATGGGAGCGATACCGAAAGGGAGGTAACGAATCAATAAGCGATTTTGCTATGCGGAAAATTGCTACTTTTAAAGCTTGCGAGAATACGTATTACGTAAATGAAATAATAAAGATAATAATTTGACAATTATAAGTCAAAACCTTTTACGAAATTCCCTACCAGACACATCATAAGACTCAGTGGAACGCTTGAACAGATTCGACCAAACTGCAGGAATAAAAATGAACCGTATTGAAATAAATAGTTTGCAAAATGAGAAATCGGGAAAGGCCGATTAATACAGAAACAGATGGAAGGTAAAGGGGGTATAAACAAATCATATCCTAAACGTAAATCAGAACCAGTTACGCCTAATCGTCAAAAGATCGCGGAAGAATGTGGAAACTATCCCCGGAAGAATAGAGAAGAAAACCTAGGGAACTCCTTGAAGTTAACACAATAGTAATTCACGAAACTTGAAATTAATTTGTTGCGTCTTCGCTTTGAGCCACGAGCGAGAGTTTGAAGTACGTAGGTGGTCTGTCTCAAACATGGAGGGAGCTATAATAGTTACTGCAATTGACTGTATAATAGTTTCAGTAAATGATTTCCTAAGGGTAGGTCTGGTCAACAAAGGGGAGCAAAACACCTGTGTGATTTGGAAAGGAATATAAATGAATAGAGAGAGAAGGGCTTGTAGATACTGGGGTGAATATTTGAGTTATTTCGCAGGAATTGTACGAGCAGATGAACCCCGGAGCCGAAATGGAAGAATTGCCGACGCGAACATTGGATATTCGCCTAGCTAATGGTAGGCGGGTAGAGACATGTAGTACAGAGAGACAGTAGAACTCGAGGTACAAGGAACGATGATTAGGTTCACAGCATTAGCGATGAAAGAGTTATTCGTATGGACGGCCCAATAGTTATTGGTATGGACGGCTGAAGAATGTGTAACGATCGACACAATACGAAGGTAATATTACGACAGGACCCAGGGCAACAACATTGCTTAGTTGTTGCAAACCATAACCCCCAAGCGCTATAAACAATCGATATTTGGGAACAGTCAGTCGTTTTCTGAGACCAGATTTGTGCCCCAATAGAATGATCTACGGATTTAAGTGGGAAAAATTGTGTAGGGGCAATTTGTATATAAGGATCAGTCGGACAAAACTACTCATTGAATATTCTTTAATATAATAAATAAAATAATAAATATTGAAGTAACATTTGCATGTCTAACCAGAATGAAATTTATTTCCACTATCCCTGAATATAATTATAAATAGTGAAAACTTAATTCAACAAAAATTATAGCAAAAGATTTTAGTAACGTGCTGAAGACATCAGCACGATTACATAAATGTTTACATGAAACTTCGATGTTGTAAATCACCTCAACGCAGATTGAGCGTAAATAAACACATAAAACGCTTACATCCACATCAGAGATATAGAAAAAGTGTTTCAGAACACAACCTTGTTTCACAGCTTTCTGAGTTCTTAGCAGTTATTTGCTCCTACGTGATTTTTAGCGCTAAAATCTGAAGACATTCTCGCTTCTTCTTTAAAAGTCAACAACTTAGCACTTAAGACAAGTAATACACACAAACATTGGGACTCGAACAAATCTCCCCAAGGTTGTTATGAGATCAGCTAACTTCATTTTATTGCAGTAGATACTCATCTTTTTGAACAAACAGCACCTATTAAATGTTAACCTTGCGCCCAATTTAGATTTCTTAGTAGGAAAGCAGATTTTATCTGCTTGTGCTTCTTAAAAGCTCATCCGGATTAGTGGGGTGAATTCCTTTATGTTCCCAACGGGATTCAAAATATTATACTTAAGAAAAATGAGTGTAATACATTAATATGAGTGTAATACGTTAAAGATGAAATTACAACGGACAACTGCTTTATTTAGTACCTTTCAAGTTTCTTAAAAACTAATTCAAATTTGATTATATCCAATTTGTGTCAAAAAACACTCTAGGCACTCACAAAATAAAGATATTATTCTATAAATTGTCTCTAAAAATTTGACCTAACATGAAACTTCCGAATTTCCGTCAGAACATTTCTCTTTATTCAGAATATTTTTGTGATGGCTCGCCCTGCAGTGAAATTCAAAGAAACGACTTGTCGGAGCTCCTTTTGTGGTAAAATGACAGTTATCCCATTTTTATTTGCATTTTTGTTGTGGAGTGAAAAACAAATGTAACCTAACCTCTAAAACTTACTCATTTCCGCGACCCACAATTTGTCTAAAACGAACCTAGTACGAAGTTTTGCGTCCCTTTTGTCCTATAATTGACTAACAAAACAACTCCTAACAAAAACACAAATGATCATATTCTCAGCATTCATTTTATTCGACACGCACAACATCTGAACTGAGACCGACAGTGTCAGCTGTGAGAAGCGCGATACTCTAGAAGGATTTTCCTAAGGATGAGCCAAAGTGACAGTTCGCTAAACAAGTGAACATCACATGTAATTCAGAGAATTATCTCTCCGCCGCGACAGCTGTTCAGCCACGCCTCTTCGTAAAGTGCTAATGGCTCCCGTGAAAACATCCCTACGAAGAAGTCTTAAGAGTTTCGCTGAGGTATATGCACGTACGCGAGTCCGGAAAATATTTAAATTTAATTGCGTATGTGGAAAACCGCTTAACATGCTCTCACAATCACTAAAACAAAACTGCCACGAATGTAAATAGAAAGAAAAATGATTTTAAGCCGGAAACATGTACACCGGTACGCATTCCGCATTCAAGTCTCGGTTTTAAAATAAACATAATATTTATCACACAAAAAGTAAATTTAATGTAATGTTTATAGAGAGAAATATTTTTTACAGAAAATTGTGGACAAAAATTTTGGAGCCACTTTTGAGAAAATAGCGTTTCAGCGTTTCTGAAAATGCGGAATTTTGAGCTCATTTGTACAGAAAACGGTTGAATTTTCGAGTATCTTTATTTGGCATTATTTAAAGCACATGTACTCATAAATATAATAATGTAAAGAAATTGCCTTTAATGTAAATATTACCGACGTGAGAGACAAGTCAAAAAATTTCATATTTAAAATATTTGAAAAAACAGAATAGAGCAATATGACGTTTATGTCATGCTATAGGGTTTGTTTGGCACTAACAATACCAAACATTTAAAGATAAACTTTGGAGCCGTTTTTGAGAAAATCTTGTTTTTGTAATTTTTTTTAAATTGCAAATATTGCATGCACTATTGCACGAAAACTATTAGTATTTCCGAAACAATGTACCTAACCTTGTTGAAAGAACTATTTATGCACAAAAAATTTCATTTGAAGGAAAAATCTGTCTTCAATTTTGTAGTTATAGGAAGACGCTGAAAAAATTCAAACTTTTGCAATTTTTGGAACTTTAGAGTTAATGGTAACAATCAGACCTATGCCACCTTCATAAACGTATTTTACCCTATTCTTGCAAGAAATTTAAAGAAAAAATTTGGAGCCGTTTTTGAGGAAATTTTGAAAATGTTCGGGGGCTTCATGTAAAGTACCCCCAAATTTTAAAGAATTTTTCTCAAAATTTCAAAGCTTCAACTAGAGCTAGATCGACATAGGTTTCTTCAATTTGAAAAAGATCGTAAGTGTGGTTTCGGCGCTAGTGGTGTTCACAGACGGACGGACAGACCGATAGACGGACGGACGTTTTGCTTCCAATTGATTTTTCGGCATCACAAAACAGGGATTCTGGCTACACCACGTGTTACAGGATTTTTTCTCTTAATTTAGCAACTGGTTTAATGCACTTTTTCGCCACCAGAGCCCGTCAATGATTTTTTTCCGAAAATCTGCCGTTTTTTCGCGAAGCATTACATAACTTTCTCTATACTACGTATATTACTCCGTATATACGTACGTGTACAAGAAAGTAAAAAGTAACATAAAAATCGCTGTACTTGATGTATTAGACCATCATTTTCGTTGAGACGAATAAAACTTCAGGTAGTTCAATACAATATTAATAAAGTCTGTCATATACCGATCTTCTTGCAGTATTCTCGATCATGTAGTATATAGTCAGTCTATGCCCAAAATGTACGACCAGTAAAATCAGTTTAACTAGCGCGTTTTTCTCGCTCCCTAACGCATCTCACAAAAATTAAAGTTGTATTCCTATATATTTATTACTAGCATCATTGCTTTGACATTGATCCTAGCAGGCTCTATGGCCTAAGCCTCGCCATTAATAAAGAAATTATTATTATTATTATTATTATTATTATTATTATTATTATTATTATTATTATTATTATCCTACAATTAAAGTTTTCATTATTTGTTTTCGAATGTTTTAATGCTTAAGATTAGATCGTCACTCGAATGTCAAAATAAGCAAGTTGCGATGACACTTACGTCTCGATGGCGTAAATTTCGGGATGTCCGTCCACCATCACCGTGAAGCTCTCAGGCCTGATGCTGTCAGAGTGGCAGGAGTACTGTTGCAGCGTGAGGATGTCGTGATGGCACAGCCCCGGCGCCAGCGCTCCGGAGAAACCCGGATTGCCCAGCGAGAAGAACTGCGACACACGCCAGTGAAACACTCGCCGAATATGCCTTTTCACATGGCGTTGGGGAAAACGGGAATGTATCCCAGGCGTCTACTGAATACCTCCGCCCGCCCGGCCCACCCAGTCCCACCCTCCCCCTTCCACCCCTGTCCTTCCCACCCTACCCGTCTTCGTCTCGTCTCGTCCCTAACCGTCCATTCCGCTCCTCCAGCCCTGCCCGCCAACCCCACCCCTGGAGGCGCTAGTGATGTTTGAACCTCACAGTGTACTTTTTCTACATCTAAGTCATGGTGTGGTAGAAATTGCTCCAGGTGTTTCAGATTTATTGCTTGATGATACCTTCATCAATTTTCACTTTCTCGCATACTATTTACGTAGTACGGTAAAGAATTGGAACGTGGCAAGAATCTGCGATTTTCCGACAGAAAATCTCTTATTGTGCATGGATGATACCGAAAAAGAGGGATAATCTTGTTCTAAAGCGAAGTAATTTACTGGTATTATTTGATTGGTGATTCCGGACGCGTCAACGGCTAAGGTCATTATTCCTGTAAGTGTAGTGTGTGTTTTATCGCTTGGAGGTGGCGGTGATCATCCCCACTGAAGGGCAAGGTCAGGTGCCTATCTACACGTTGGGTTTCTCCAACCAGGTATCTCCCATCAATTGGGCACCGCCCCACCCGAGAAAAACTCTCATCTTCCGACTGGTTTTCCAACATGTGTGATAGTGTAGTGCATGTAACTGTGTGTGTAAGTAGGGGGTGAGAGTAGGACAAGGTAGAGGATGGAAAAGTCGCGTGCGCTCAATGGCCCGTTTGTTGGGGCACTACACTGACATTTGCTAAGTGGTAGCTTCTCATGTGAGCAGTACAGTTCCGAAGAGGACCGCAATATGTCGGTGGAAACGTCGACACCTCAATCGTCAAGGCATCGCCTGGACAGCCCAGATCAAGTCTCTCCTCTATGCCCAAAGTATCGGGCCACTGCCACGACCAGCAGAGTCCCGAAGCAGAGAACCCGAACTAAGATCCGAGCGACTAAGGGTCCCCTTCCCATCTCCTCACTGCCTTTAACTTGAGGCTATTGGCGTAGGTATCGCCAGGACCTAGGCTACCCGAAAGAGGTGGTCCGTGTTCCATTTCTGAACTTTTATATGTGGGATCCGGAGCATTCATACGAACTTCCTGGGCCCAATCCAGACTAAGAGTGGGCACCGTTGATGCAACTTGTGGGTTACCGCGCAAGGTCGGTAACACGGAGCTTAGCAGATGCCTCATTGCCTCCACCTTGAAGCTAAAGATGTGGGTAGGGTCCGCGTGGACATTTCTCCCCCTTCAAGCTAACGATGTGGGTAGGGTCTGCGTGGACATTTCTCCACCTTGAAACTAACGATGCGAGTTGCACCGTAGGGTCTGCGTGGACATTTCTCCACCTTGAAGCTAAAGATGTGGGTAGGGTCCGCGTGGACATTTCTCCCCCTTCAAGCTAACGATGTGGGTAGGGTCTGCGTGGACATTTCTCCACCTTGAAACTAACGATGTGAGTTGCACCGTAGGGACCGCGTGAACATTTCTCCACCTTAAAGCTAACGATGTGAGTTGAACCGTAGTGTCCGCGTGGACATTTCTCCACCTTGAAGCTAAAGATGTGAGTTGCACCGTAGGAACCGCGTGGACATTTGAGGGGCACTCACCGCGGAGGTGGGGCCGATGACGGACACCTTGACGGAGCGCGTGGAGATGTTCTGCAGCACGAAGCGCAGCGCGCGGCGCTCGCCCTCGAACACGTTCCTGAAGACGAGCGTGGCGGGCGAGAAGCGCACCCCGCGGCGGTCCGTGAAGGTGCCGTCGGGCAGCTCGGGCTCGGCGTCGCCCTCGCCTCCGCCGCCGCCGCCCGCGCCGCCGCCCGCGCCGCCGCCGCCGCCGCCGCCGCCCCCGCCGCCGCCCACCAGCGACGCCACCGCCGCCGCCAGGTTGGTGGGCGTGAAGAAGCGGCCGGCGGGCGAGCGCGGCGCGCCCGTGGGGCTGCCGCCCGCCGCGCCCCACGCGCCCTCCGCGCTCTGGCGCGCGCTCGCCGGCGGCCCCGCGAACAGCACGATCGACGGCGGCCGGATGCGCATCCGCTGCGCGACAGGCGCCCACACGCTCATCGCTCCGCCACTTCAATCAAGCTCCCGACTCAATGAGTGGCCCTCTCTCTTTTTATCTCCTCTCCTAGGAAGGAGTTTTAATGTCATTAAGTTTGGGATACGCGAGTACCGACTCAGCGCTTCGGTCCGAAGGGTCGCGGGTTCGAGTCCGCCTTGAGCATGGCTGTTTGTCCCTTGACTTTGTATGTATGTGTTGTCGCGGAGGGCCTCGCGTTCTGCTGACCCCAGATCAGAGGAGCCCGCAAGTGTGTTGGTGTCTAGTGTATGGTCGAATATGCGTAAAGGGCAACCGGCTGTCGGCTGGATAAAAGCCCTAGGAAAAAAAAGTTTGGGATACGATTCGTCACGCGGAATGCGTTGACAACGAGGAATGCGTTGCGAGAAATGCGCGAGGTGAAATGTGGAAAAACGAAACAAGGGTCACTTATGGACCTCCACACACTTCAAAGAGTTTTCTCGTTCACCTCTGCGGAGGCGAAAGGGTTTCTCGCTCGAGGTGGTCAGCGAGCGAGTTTTCACGGACCCATTTCTACTTCTTCACTTATTATATGACATTTAGGCCTTCGCTACTGCAGGAAAACACTACGAACTGAGTGAGGTTACACTATTTAGCAGTAAAAGACGTGATAAACAACCTGCTTTTCACTTGTTTACTTGAATCTTCTCTTTAAACGGGAATGAACAAGAAAAAACTTGTGTGAAAGATACTCTTACTTGAATGAAACCAGTTCATAATGAGCAATATAAAAATAAAAAATTGAAGCAAGAAACTTGAAGTGGTACTTTGAAATAATTTAATTAATTCATTATTTTCTTAACTCGTATTTATTAATTATAAACGAATTTATTTATTGTGAAGTTTATTCTGAATGATTTGTATGCAATGCAGTAATGTATTTCTCTTTAGGCAATTCGAACTAATTAAACAGATGGTTTACGATTATGGGAACAAAACAAGGATTTCACGGATTAAAGTTTCACAAGAACATTAAATAAAACAAGAAATGGGACTCGCAGGTGATCTCATAGCTAACTGCTGTCCCACTCTCGGCTTGTAGCGCATAAAGGCATTTCAAGACATCGAATAACCTATTTGTGGTGTGTACGCAGCCTCGCCGGCCTCTTTCCACATTTCTGGCCACGCGTCTGGCCACGTGTGGTCTGTTGCGAGCCCAACGTCCGTGGTTTGATTGATTGATTGATTTGTTCGTGTTTCCGGGCGCGTCAACTACTTCGGTCATTAGTCCCGTTAGTGTAGTGCATGTTTTCCCCCCGGGAGATGGTGGTGATCTTTCCCCGCGGGATGGCGAGATCCGGCGCCGACCTACCGTCGGCTAGTGGGGTTTCCCCCTAACCTGGACTCTCCCACCAGCGGGGCACCGCCCCAGCCGGGACAAGCTCTAAGCTCCCGACCGGTCTCCCGGAATATGTGGTAGTGTAGTGCATGTTAGTGTAAGTGTGTGTGTAAGGGAGAGGATAGGACAAGGAATGGGAAGGACAGATCGCGCGCGGTCCGTGGCCCGTTTGGTAGGGTACTGCTCCGGCATTCGCCTGGTGTTGATCGGAGAAACCACGAAAAACTACCGATCAGAGCAGCGGGCCGCTAGAATTCTCCTCCAGACAGCAGCTGAATTCGACCTAGCTGAAAAGCTAGTGTCAAAAATCCTGCCGCCGTCAGGACTCGAACCTAGGACCTCCCGGTCAGAGGCGCTGCAGTGACATCTGTTGATGCACTGAGCTACCGCTACCGGTACAAGAAATGGGACTGGCAGGTGATCTCATAGCTAACTGCTGTCCCACTCTCGGCTTGTAGCGCATAAAGGCATTTCAAGACATCGAATAACCTATTTGTGGTGTGTAAGCAGCCTCGCCGGCCTCTTTCCACATTTCTGGCCACGCGTCTTTCGGTGTGGTCTGTTGCGAGCCCAACGTCCGTGGTTTGATTGATTGATTGATTTTTTCGTGTTTCCGGGCGCGTCAACTACTTCAGTCATTAGTCCCGTTAGTGTAGTGCATGTTTTCCCCCCGAGAGATGGCGGTGATCTTTCCCCGCTGTATGGCGAGATCCGGCGCCGACCTACCGTCGGCTAATGGGGTTTCCCCCTAACCTGGACTCTCCCGCCAGCGGGGCACCGCCCCAGCCGGGACAAGCTCTAAGCTCCCGAACGGTCTCCCGGAATATGTGGTAGTGCAGTGCATGTTAGTGTAAGTGTGTGCACAAGGGGAGAGGATAGGACAAGGAAGAGGAAGGACAGATCGCGCGCGGTCCGTGGCCCGTTTGGTAGGGTACTGCTCCGGCATTCGCCTGGTGTTGATCGGAGAAACCACGGAAAACTACCGATCAGAGCAGCCGGCCGCTAGAATTCTCCTCCAGACAGCAGCTCAACGTCCGTGGTGCTACATCTAAAAGCATGGAGGCTCGCCTGGATGGTGGGCGTGGACTCCATCTCGTCGCAGGACGGCGCGCGTTGGTGGGCCATGATGTAGCGGCTGAGGTTGGTGTCGCTGCCGCCGCCCCCTCGCGACGACGTGCCGGAGGGCCGCCGCTTCAGCGTGTCCACCCCCGCCACTTCGTGCGCAGCTCGCCCCTCGTGATACAAGCACTGCGGGTTGTTCTCGGCTTTGCGGTGCACGGGGCACCCGTGTGGGTCGAGCGTTTCCCCCAACAAGTGAGGAACCGGGATGTCTTCTTGGGCCTCGTGGGGTTCCGCGTCTGATTCTGCGGCAATTGCGTGCGCAAGGCCTACTTCTTCTGATCGCGTTTCGTCATCTCCCTGTGGGCGAGCGTTATAATTAGTATAATCATTAACCAGGTGCAGGCCCACTAACTGACGTGGTTCAAGTTTTTAAGCGATAGAAAAGATCGTTTATAGTGAACTGAGTCCGTTATGGGAGTTTTTTTTTTTTGTTTTTGTTTTTTTGTTGTTTTTTTGTTGTTTTTTTCTCCCTTTCAAATTTCAAAATTTAAGTAGTATATGACTTATTGTAGGGATCACAGAATTTTGAAAATGTGCACACAATTCACTTTTCCCCATAGCACGTCATACGCAGTTTTTAACTGTTTTTTGACGTAAAATAAATAAATAAATAAATAAATAAATAAATAAATAAATAAATAAATAAATAAATAAATAAATAAATAAATAAATAAATAAAAATAAATAAAATAAATAATAAATAAATAAATAAATAAATAAATAAAATAAATAAATAAATAAATAAATAAATAAATAAATAAATAAATAAATAAATAAATAAATAAATAAATAAATAAATAAATAAATAAATAAATAAATAAATAAATAAATAAATAAATAAATAAATAAATATATGTACAATTGGTGTCAATACTTTGCGTAATAGCATTCAAGAAGAGTATAAATACGAAGCTTTGATTTTAATATGAATTCCCCTGCGCCGTATTTTTCGTCAAATCATTTGTTTCTCATATGCAAACGCGACGCCGACTGTGAAGAGGCATTCCATCTCACTATTTGTCGGTGGTGGGTTGATAGAATCGAACAGTACTACGAAAAGATAATTAAGTCCACGACGAAGAAATTCACATTTGAGGTGCAATGAAGTTCTAAGGTCTCCAAATTTTCTTTCTCACTGCTGAAACTATTGAAAACTACGGCAGAAAAGCACATATTTTCTCGTATTAATGGTACATTTTGTCAAAAACAAAAATAATGAAAAATTTGAAGCTATTTCATTTTTGAAGTGTATTCCCGCATTCAGGTATATTGATTTAAATCCGGTAAAAAAACAGTTTTTTTTATTGCACATCAATTAAGATTTTGAGCATAAAAGTGTTGCATCCACCGGGGGCAGTTTTACATATTTTATTCTGCTACTCCCTTTCTGAACAATAACAAATATGTTCTTACAAAATGATTTAAGGTATGTGTCCACCTACGTATGGAGAACTTGCAGCTGTTTTTTGTTTAAACACGACCTGTATTGATGTAGTTAACTACGTTTTGTTTTCCTGATCCATTTAAATTTGTTAACGTGTTTATTCGTGAATAATCACGGTAAATACCATTACTCTCATTATTTCGCGGATTAGTTCCAAAGTACCGGTGCTATTTATTGAGCAAGTTGAAACGAAATGTAAAGCGGCAAGATTGTTGCGAAGAGGGAAACTCCTAAGAAGAAATCATTAAAAGCATCCCAGGGGAATGGGTTCAAAAATAGAAGTTCGAAAAAACAGCAGCTACAGGGGAGTCCGGAATACACAACGGCCCCTGGAGCAAGCCTTCCCAAATTGTTCCAAGAAAACTCTCGAATTGCACGACCCTTCATTGTAAATCCAAATCATAAAGATCCCCAACGCATCGGAGACATTTGACGAACCAATACCAACCATGTTAAATATCAGAAGAGACCCAGAATGACTTCAAAATGCTTATCCCAGAAGAACTACAAAAAGTAGGCAATTCTCTTTAGAAAAAAAGACCCAAGGTCTCGCCGGGATATATAATGAAATTTTGATGACGACGGCGAAGGCGCTGATTGTGGGATTATGGGAATTGTGGTAATTCTGATGTGGTGGTGTTGACGTTCTTATGAGAAGAAATAAAAGAGGTCATCTTCGTCAACATATTATTCGTCAATATATTATCTCAGGAGAAGGTGCAAAGGAAACTTCTCGCGAGAGCATATTCTAAGGGAAACTAAAGCACATTGATATGTTTTTGTATATATTTTTTTATAATTAGTTTGGTGCTCATAAAGCAGAAATGTGGAGTTATTTTTCCATGTGATGTCAGCAAAACTAATGTGTTATTAGCAGACACAGTCGTTTTTGTGATATTTCTACATGAAAATAAAAAAAATAAATTGTTTTTGTGTCAATGTGCCCCATCCCCAGTATATATTGATGCACCTCATGGGACACTTTGATACGTCACGGGCAATTTTGTCACGTTTTGGAAAAGTGGGGAAAAATAACTGCCTCTGCATATATTCCATAAAAATGATTTAGCAAATTATTTTATAATTATTGAAAGAAATTCAAATTACCCACAATTTATTTTTAAGCCATGTCAAAGCGACCAAAATCAAAATGAGACTATTTAAAGAATTTCAAGTTATCCACAATTTATTTGAAAGGAATATTAATGCAATCAACATTCACATTAAATGTATAACGTCCTGATGTTCTTGCTGTTCCTCGTCTGATTGTTGGAGGCAACTTTTTCATATCTGGCACTTTAATCCCACCATTATCTTCGACAAGAAAAGTTACCAGATTTTCTGTTCATAAACTGGACGAGAAAGTAGTCACCATCATGAGTTTTTCTATTAACTTGACCTGCAAAGTAAATAATCGATCTCTTATTTGCAAGCCGCATTATAAGGAAGTTATCAACAATATTTTGGCCAAAAGTATCTGCTTCTTCCGTTGATTCCTCTTCACCTTATGGGTCACATATTTAAATTCATGGAGAGTCCCACAATTGTCCCAAGGATGTTTGAGATTCTTCTGTTGAATTTAATTCTTCCACCTTCTTACTCTTCTTCTGTCGCTTCAAAGGTTTGATGTCTTCTACCTCCACCAGCATTCTTGCGTTTTTTTTAGTTCTTTGTCTCTATTCCATTGCTGTGCTTCAGTTTGTTTCTCTTCTTTAACTTTCCTCATTTCGAAAAGCCTTACTTTCTCTTATTATTTATTATTTCTAATTTATAGAAACAAATATTAAAAATTATTGGTGGGAAATTATTGGATTAAGGAGTGTATGGTAAAAATAATAAGAATAAAAGGTAATAAAAATGAACTAAAAAGAATATAGGTTGTTTGAAGCTATCATGGAGCACATTGATATGCATCAATGAGCCCGAACATAGCTGCATCAATGTATCCCAAGCAACCATTTTAAATATGAATCTCTCATTCCACACATAATTTACCTAACAAAAAACGGAGACTGTAACAATTTGCCTGAGACAAGCATTGATCCCTTTCCTCAAAGCTTGAGCAAATATTTAAAAATAAATTATATTTCTAGATGTTGGTATGTATATTATATCTTTAATATTATTAAATAAGTAGTCTCCTATGTAAAGTATGTTGTATTATCACTATTATTATTATTATTATTATTATTATTATTATTAATTATGTGCAGTGGCGTGTAGTGCAGTGTTGCGAAGTTGAGGGAAACGAGTGTGTAAGAAACAAATTAAAACTCAGTGATTAGCAGTGTGATGAAGTGAAGTGAACTGTGGTGAGGTGGAGTGCTATAAAAGCCTGCACGGTGAAATGTTCATGTTAATTTGTAAAGTTTGTAAATTTGGTAAAATTTTGTATAGTTGTTAAGTTCTGTAATGTTTAGTAAGCGTATTCTGCAACCAAGATCTCAAACTTATTTGCAGAATTAGTAATAAATCTAACCTAATCTAAAAAGAATGAGGAACTAACAGTAGTTTTTACTAACCAGGGAGTGTATTCTTTTCTGTTGAAAATTATGAAACAGCTGTATATTACCACCCTAATTGTACTACTAATATTTACTTTTGACCAATACAAACACTAAATCACCCGTTTAACTTCATTAAGACCGTCGGTAGATAGCTGTGTACACGAAAGCCCTCGTTTGGAGCTGTTTGCAGTAGACCAATGTGCCTACTAGACACGATGAGAAACTTCTTCGATATCCTAATATTATAATGTCTACAGACAAGGCTAGAAGAAGCAAGCAACCTGTCCGGGGTGCCGTTCTCTATCAGTGCCTTGATAATTTCCTCTCATTTGGACGGGCTAAATGCGTTGCTTATACCGAGCGTTAGAGGAGAAAAGAATTTTTTTGCCCCCTCCTTAGCTTCTCTTGAATTTTATAGACTGTATTGATGACATCGTCTGTCAATCTATTCGAAAACCATATTGCTTTATTACCCGTATGCTAGACTAGCATTTTATGAGGCATCGGTGTCGGATTCAGTTTGCAATTAGGTGTACAAATGAGACCAAGACTTCTTAGAGCTCTTCTTTGAACCTAATAACATAGGGCTTACGCTTACGAGTAGATCTTGTGCGAAAATTCTTGATTTCATTATGCCTACTAACAATGTATTCATTCGACGAACGTGAAGTAAGGTCGGATTTTTGATGAAGAATAATTATTGCATAATGAGTTCGCAAATATTTTTTTATGAAATAGCAGTTTCGGGTTTGTACAGTCTGATTTGATATTCCGGTTTGGTTTTTAGGCAAAGCACTGCATGGTAGGCTTAATGAAAGAATCCGCCCGTGGAGCTTGAAAGCCAAAGATCCATGGAAAATGAGTCAACCGCGGTTTCACTGATATTACACCAATAGGTATAATCCCCAAATTCGTTTCAAAGTAGACACGGCGACCTCAATTGGTGCGACATGCCACCTGGTTAATTGTGACAAGTTTGCACAGAGCACCGTTTTGCTTTAAAATTTAATTCATTTGCTTTGCCCAGGATTTTCTTCCATTTCATCTTCAGATCCTTTGTCTCTTTCAGTTTCAGCTTCACTTTCTCTTTCTTCATTTTTTTTTTCTTCTTCATCTTTAATTTAAGTACCACGACATCTGAGCTTAAAAAGTGGCGTTTATCTTCTCTACCTCATTCGACGAACAATTTTGAAGGTTTTTAGCAGGGCTCTGATTTGTATAGAATTGCATATTTGTTTTCTCGCTGGTTGCAAACATTTCTCAAATGATCAGGATTTCTGGAGAATTTTTAAATATATTTATTGTCCATATTTACCCATATTAAAGGTATACTTAATGATTTCTATTTAAAGAAAACACAAATCATTGCACATTTCTACATTTTATTTGTTATATATTTTCTTTATTTATATTCTTTCTAAAATATTCTTGGATAATTATTTTTTAACTTATAATGCAATTTTTAAATAGTGTAAAGGTAGAACACATTTAATTTCATAAGATATTGCGTGGTTCAAGAAGCCCCCATTACTTATAATTAGAGACAGGATTTCCATGCAAATGCATGTTTTTATTTAAGCTTCGTGGTGATTTCAATCTTTGTAACAATATGTTTCATGGAAAATTCATGGTAGTTTTGTGGAGAAATTCATGCATAATGCATGGTTGGACGTTTTTTAAATTAATACTGCATATTTAGACTTTTATATAGCATATTAAATACTTTCTTATTATTTCTTTGCATAATTTGTCAATATTAAAACTGACGCATATTTTGTATAAATAGTAGATTGATCTGGTATCCAGATAGCATGCAGTTGTCTTTGGTACGTTTTGACATGCTACACATTTTAACCTTCCGGTGCATTACTTTGAGTTGCGACGCGAGTACACGTGCGGGGATCAACGATTACGAAATGACTTATCAACGCCATATTATACGTCGCAAAGGATTCGGAAGATACCCGAAACCAAAACTCAATATCATTTGACAAGTGACAAAGAGGAAGGAAAATAAACAAGAGCAGGCTCTCAGACTGTTTGCGTGCCACAGAGGATTAACAGAAGTTTCTTAATTGTTAAATCAAGTAAAATGGCTTCTTCTATGGCTTCATGTGCAACACTTCTCAAACAAAGAATTGTAAAAAAGAATTGTCTGGAGTTTTTTTCTGAGTTTCAAGAAATTATTATGTAGAAACTGTTTGGAGCATTGTTGTATGTGGTAGAATGCATATTCCTTCCATACATTTTCTCGAGTTTCAGCATTTTATCTCAATTATTTTAATATTATTTAAAAAATTATAAATCATTGAGTATTTCTTATTTTCACTTTCTTGTGTACGTACTTATATACGGAGTAACATACGTAGTATAGAGAAAATTATGTAATGTTGCGAGAAAAAACGAACAATGTTCGGCACAAAAAAATTCATTGCCTGGCCCTGACAACAAAAAAGTGCATAAAACCAGTTGCTAAATTCCCAAAAAAGACTCCTCTAACTCGTAGTGAATCCCTATTTTGTGAGTCATTGATACCGAAAAATCAATTGAAGGCAAAACGTCCGTCCGTCTGTGAACACTACTAGCGCCTAAACCATCCGTACGTTTTTCCAAATTGAAGAAACCCCTGTCGACCTTGCCCTAGTTGAAGCTTTGAAATTTTGAAAAAATGGGGTATTTTACATGAAACTCCGAACATTTTCAAAATGTTTTCAAAAACGGCTCCAATTTTTTTCTTTAAATTTCTTGTAAGAATAGGGTAAATACAAGTACATTTATAAAAGTGGCATAACTCTGAAATATCGAAAATTACAAAAGTTGGAATGTTTTTTGGCGTCTTTCTACAACTACAAAATTAAAGATAAAGGTTTTTATTTGAAATGAAATTTGTTGTTCATAATTATTTTTTTAAGATTGGGTTTTTTTGAAAATTTTATTCATTTTCGAGCAATATAGCGTGCAATAATTGCAACTTTAAAAAATAGCAAAAACAATATTTTCTATGATTGATTGATGACATTTTCTATCAAAAATATGATTTTTGATATAATTTATTTATTTTATTTGTTTTTTGATAAGGAATCGCCGATAACATTCAGCGTTCTCAAACATTTTCCCCGCAGTCTTGACTCTAAAACTGCGCTATTGCATCGCTTTAAAATGCTCTTGTCTATAAATACGGGCAAAGAACAAAAGGGCCTGCGTCTATGCAATCCAGAACTTCCTGTGCATTAGTTTTGAGCGCGAGTAGAACAGACGACTGGTTAGGAAGGAAGTTGGTAATGGCACGTGGAGCAGGCGATATCGCCCGCCCACGTCGCATCTTTGAAAGGTCTCCCGTGACCTTGATAACCTTCGCCACGTTGTAAAAGAACCTCAAGATCTCGGCTGAAACCACGAAGATATTATAAAAGAAGGTCATCTCCTTTCATGCTGCGTGGAGCGGAGAGACCCTCCCTGTTCATTGAAGCGCCAAACTACACCAAGATGATTGTGGAAAAATCTGGTGCTTACCTACATAATGCGAAATTAAGAACAGCAGTTACGAAGATCTAGGTTTATAGCCGGTTGTTGCGAAATATAATGCGACTGATGGCGTTTACGTTTTTCATTAATTATAAGGCTATTTTTACAGATTTGGCGCCAAAATTGTGTGTACACTTAGTGAATGGTCCAATGTAAGTTTGTCTTGTAAGTTTAGAGAGAAAAACGCAATTGCCTTATATTACCAATTCCTTTAAACCTACAATTAAATAAAATGATTTATGTATAGATATTCGCTCGTTTGATGGTAGGTCATCCTCGACATATCCACACTATCACATTCCACGATTACTCTGGATTGCAGGTGCAACAACAACCTTATCAAGTTGCGCCGAACAAACTCGCGTAGGCACGAGAAAACTTTTCCGTCCGTCCTGCCCCTGTAATCTTGTTTCATTTTCATGCATACCATTTTATCAGTATTTCTCATTATTTTTATTACCCATTCCTCGGTGTGTCAGCGAGTGAACAGATGCAATTTTTCACGATAACAGAACAGTTACAAGTGAGAATTAAGTATATGTAACATTAAAAATTGACAAAACAAGTCAACTAATAAACATTCCTTTAAACCGAAATAGATGTACTCGTATTTTTTCGCGGAGTGTCAACAGACAGAATTCCCGGAAAATATAGTTATTTTATGTAGCCATATTTGTTTTTGAGAAACGAAAAATTTCAGGACTGATAAGCAATAATATTGATATCAACATTTTGGTTTAAAATGTTCTGTATGTTAAGGCAAGTCCAATCCTTGACGTGAGGAAGTTAAGACAAGTGGAGGTGTTCCCTTCAGGCAATAAAATGTATTCTTGCTGGAAACGGAGATGATCGATTATGTGCATTATATTCAATTATAATTCATCAAAGATCTCCTCCTAGGGTTTCCTAGCAATCTCTTTGAAAGTATCATATATTTTTATTAATGAAGTTTATTCGTGATTGATGACTTTTATTAAATACATCAATCTTAAATTTTAAAAAAATGATTACGCTGTCTAATTTTAAACATATTTGTATATCCAAACTCTGAATTTGGGCCATCTTTTGAAGAAATGGATAACAAGTAATTAAAATGTAAGTGTCCGATTTAGTTGTAGTTTCTGAGTTAATACAAGTATTTTCTAGATCAGAGCTCTAGAATGAAAGGTGCAGGCAAAAAATCTGAGTGCAAACACACGAATAAGTCATCCATGACTCCACAGTGACCACAGGTGAAAACTCTACTGTGCCTCCTGGATTATCGATTCATCGAATAGTGAAATACGTTCTTACCTTATAGTGCATCACAAGTTCAACATTCTTTGTTCCTTTTGAAGTCATGCTTTCAAAATGGGTTCTCAGGCACTATAAATCGAGAAAATAATCACGAATATACACAAGAACTCACGAACCTATAATCGAAACACGTTTTCTGCGAATCGCATTTCCTTTCCTAAATCGTCATGTATTTCAACCGGCCATTGTCTTCCATGGCCAACACATTCTTTCCTGCGTTTGTGACAATGGCATTTAAATCTATGAAGCTGCAGTACGTTTTCATATGAGAATCGGGAGGGCATTTTACAAAGAGGTATTTGTGAAATTATTTGTCAAACAGACGGGCAAATACGCAAAAAATACTTACAAACCATAACACATGTCTTAGAATTACTTCATGGAATATATGTTTTCTTTAAACTGCAACACAGTAATCGTAGTGTTTCTTATTCAGGTTCTTCTGGTTTCGTAGAAGAAATGAAGTGTACAGGTATTCAGTAGTTATCAGATAACACCTCAGAAAGTATTCGGATTCTGTTATTGACAGAGTTCAAGACCGAATAAGAAACAATTGAAAATTAAAATACAGTATTTTTCTTCATTGTTATTATGATTAGCGTCATTTTCTATTTAAATTGTAATTTGATTCGAAAAATATTTAATAATTTGAAGTCACTTACACAGTGACATCTATGAGTATTTTGTCGTGGTCTGTACAACATTGTATTTTACTTGTAATTTCGTATGAAATTATTTTATTTTACCATTTGTAAAACAGAATTCCTTTTCCCGATTGAACTAACGTCATGTAAAAGTGCGTTTAAACAAGAAGGAAAGATGCCTTTTTAATTCTGCTAAGTGAAGTTCAAAAAAACCAAAGAAAACTGGAATTGAAAAGAGGTCATTAATCGAGTATGATCAGCTGTCAAGGAGGCAAAGGACCAAACCGATAGAAAAATGCGATAAAATAATAAACGCTGAATAAGGATCTTATTTATTGATGAAAAACGTATCCGACTTTGGGACGGTTGAGAAACAATACGTGTACTTCCCAGAAGCGACAACACTCGGACACTTTTCCGGGGATAACGCCCAAAACGGATGAAAAATCCCACTCGAGATGGAGGTAATTTACCTCAACAAGAAAATGATTTATTATTATTATTATTATTATTATTATTATTATTATTATTATTATTATTATTATTATTGATATATATTTTTAATCCCTCGCCTAGTGGGGTGTTCTGCAGCAGGACCTTTGAGAACCAAAGAGCCTGCTTCTCGAGCGGTTCTGATTCGACGTGAAGTTATATCATTAAGAACTGCCTCCCGATGTGTGCAGTGCTCAGGAGAATAGACTTTTGCATTGTCTGAATGTGCCAGTTTTTAAGACCAAACCTTGCAGACGATGAAGTTAGTTCTTCAGAGATTCATTCCATTTGCAGAAATGACCACAGGAACTACATCAACAGAAACTAACCGCCACATATCGCTCAGTTCAATAGCCAAGACCTGATATTCCCGCTTCTTGGCAATGGAGGCAGCTATATTTCGGTCTCAAGGGATAGCTAGGTCGACAATAATCCCTTTAAGAGAAAACTTGTGGACCCACATTATATCTGGTCTGTTGACTTCGACCCTGATATCAGTGGTGACTGCAACATTCCACAAGTGCTTCCACCGTTTGTCTCCAAAACTGAATCCGGTTTGAACTTGTAGTATAAACCTCTTTCTGTACCATCTTTGACTTTGCAGCCAGGGCCTTATGGACTACCGCAACAACGTCGTTGTATCGACTCAGGTTTTTTTTTTTGTGCCAAAGCAGAGCACCCGTCCATTATGTATTGGAGAATTTCGTCAGGTTGAATGCAAAGGTTCTCTACACTCATCTTTCTCACTCACATAACTTTGGTAATTGCAAGAGGAGGTTACTTCGTCCAGAAAAGAAATTACAGTCTTCTGTCTCAGCAAAGAGGCCAGGTTTTGTTGCAGACTGACGGCCCCATGACTTCCGGATTATTATTATTATTATTATTATTATTATTATTATTATTATTATTATTATTATTATTATTATTTAGCGAGTTTTAAGTTCTAATAATCGTTTCTCGCACTCTACTCGCCACTTCTTTTTATTCCGCCAGGCATTTTCTTTTATTCTTTTATTCTTTATTGTCGAATCGATGACGGTCGTACAAGATTTCCTCGTCCTTCCTCGTTTTCTTCTTTCGAAAGAGTTCTACTCAAAAATTATTTTGGTATTCTGTCAGTGTGCGTTCTTATTAGATGGCCATTCCTTTAGAATTGTTTTAATTCTACATTTTCGATCACTTGTCTATCTGAATCATCATAAGTAATATCACAGCACGTCCAGTGATATTTAGTGAGTCTATTTCACGAATTAGACATTGCATGATTTCAATGGATAATTAAAATCACAGGAAATACGAAAAAGAAAAATATTACTCAAAATTGCTACCGCAATATGTGAAACTTTCTTTTGGTTTCGAGTTATCACTGCCTCCTGGAATAACTTATAATCAAGTACACCATGAATAACAGTTTAATGCAGAAAATGATTTCAAATACATTTCTATTTTATTATAACTTTCAAAAAACAATTATAACAAAGATACTTACAAGAACATTTATTAAAAACACAATTATTAAAGTTGTAGGAAGTTGAGTTTTCATGCCTTTGTATACTGTGGTAGTGTTTGAAATGGAAGATGTACTACAAGCTGAATTAACAGAGGGATTCGTCAATTTGGAATGGATTGAGTGCACGTGTTCGAATGGATTGAATGCACAAAATCCTACGCGTGGTTTAGGATTTAGTTGAAATTTTGAAAAACATTCTTTAAAAATTGGGGGTACTTTACATAAAGATCTCCCGGAATGTTCAAAATTTCAACGAAAACGACTCCAATTTTTTTCTTTAAATTTTTTGAAAGAACTGAGTAAAATACACTTTTAAAGGTGGTATAGGTCCGAATTTCACGGTTAACTCAGAATTTTCGAAAATTTGCCAGTTTGATTTTTTCCGGCGTCTTCCTACAACTATGAAATTAAAGAGAGATTTTTCCTTCAAATGAAATTTGTTGAACATAAATAGTTGTTACTTTAAGGTCAAGTACATTTTTTTTAAACTTTTAGTAGTTTTCTCGCAATATGACGTGCAATTTTTTATATTAAAAAAATATACAAAAATTAAATTTTCTCAAAATCGGCTCCAAATTCTTTGTTTAAATTTTTGGTAGGGTTAGTGCTAAATACGATGACATAAACGCCATATTGCTCTATGGTTTTCTTTTTTCAAAAATTACAAAATTTTAATTTTTTCACTTGTCTCTCACGTCGGTAACACTTATATTAGAGGCGATTTCTTCACATTATTCTATTTATGAGTACATGTGCTTTAAATATCATATAATGTTACTCGAAAATTCAACAATCTATTCTGTTAAAATGATCTCAAATTTCCGCATTTTCAGAAACCCTCAAACGTCATTTTTTCAAAAACGCTCCAAATTTTTTCTTCAAATTTTTCCAGCGGACAAATTTTTTTCTTTAAATTACTTGAAGTGTAATATATTTATAAAGATTGTACCTTTCCACTATTAACCCTGAATTTTCGTAAAGTACAAAAATTTTAATGTTTTTGGTATCTTGCAACTACAATATTGAAGATAGCGGTTTTTCATATGAAATTAAATTTGTTCTATACAATTAATTATTTCTTTAGAGTTATGTACTTTTTTGTGAAAAGTTTATTAATGTCCGAGCAATTTTTTAAATTAAATTTATTTATTTATTTATATTCAGGTCAAATATATAAATATTTATAAGAAAATTTTGAAAATGACCGGGAGTCTTTATGTAAATTGCTCCCATATTTTAAAAAATGTTTTTTCAGAATTTTGTAGCTTCAACTATATCCAGATGAACAGGGGTTTCTTCAATTTTGAAAAAATCTTACGCATGGTTTAGGCGCTAGTAGTGTTCACAGACGGACGGACGTTTTCCTTTCAATTGTTGTTTCGGCATTAAGAACCCACAAAACAGGGATTCTGGCAACACCACGTGTTAGAGGACATGTTTCTTTTATTTAAGCAACTGAATTTATCCACTTTTTCGTTATTAGGGCCCGGCAAAGATTTTTTCTGCCGAAAATCAGCCGTTTTTTCACGTAGCATTACATAGCTTTCTCTATACTACGTATATTACTCCGTGTATGTATGTATATATATATATATACGTATACGGACAAGTAAAAATGACGTAAGACTAATTTTCGTTAAACTCTGTCTGAAAATTGCAAAAGTTAAAAATAATAAGAGAAAGTATATGCTGTTGTAGTTCCATTAGTTGTGTGATTACATGGTGTATATAAGATTTTATACCTGGGACTCTTTATTCATGTGTTTCTTCTCAGTCGTGGGTTGAAATATCATTGACCAAACTCAGATTCCTCCGCTGGTATTTACCTTTTTGCAGCCACAAAGCGAAGAGAAGGTGTTCCGGCAGAACCTTCGCGCGCCGCTGCGTTATATCAGTGTGGCGTTTTTTGCGCAATTACCTTGGTTTGCGCTTGGATCACCCGCACCGCTGTCAAGGACACAATAAATGCAGCAACGGTCACAGAGGGTGCAATTCTCAATTTCATGTTCTGAATGATACTTCGAAGCCTGCATATTTCTTGACACAATTTCGAAGGCAATTTTTCATAACAAAATTAAGTAGAGAAGTAAAATGATTTTAGAGTAGGACAAAATGTGTAAATGGAAAGAAAGGTACAAAAGTTAAATTTAAATTTGCATAATGTGAAATAGTTGTGAGTAAAGCTTTCATTTTTACTTCTAAAATGTTATATAACCCAGTAGAAGGTATTTCAGAAACATGCCATGCACCTAATTTGTATCTAAATAACTTTACTGCACCTAAATAGACCTATTTAGACCCCTATTTCCCAATCTTTGTACACAAAAAACACTTATTTTGAATGTACACATTACATGCAATATATTGTTTACAGTTAATCAGCGTGAAAATTATGCACTTTGCTACACTTTTCTTCAAAATAACCTGCCTCTATTTTTTACATCAGGAGAAGAAAAGCGAAGGAGACCCATTGTCGTTCATTACCAGTTATCGCGAAAGATCTGTCTTTTTGACCGGAAATCTTGCCAATGTCAAAAGTGCTTTAAAACGAACACCGTTAAAATCTGATGTATTTAGTATGTTGCTATTTCACTTCTAACATTTGTGCACTTCTGATTGCAAATCTGATGTTTTCTCAACCGATGCGTTAACTATGATCTCGATCACGTTTACCCCATCGTTAACTCAAGGACATCTTTCAAGCAAATCCTGTAGCCCATCGCACTGCATAGAGTTGTTGAATTGTGTTGCATATAGTATCAGAAGTAGTACGTGAATAAAATGTCGCTAATGAATTCATATTGTTGATGAAGAAGTAGCTAACTAAATGTCCTCCAAATGTTGTTGTATACAAAGAAAGCACAGTAGATCTCTATTTACCACCTCGGGACGTGCTGAGGAACGTGGAGAAAGGTGTGTTTTATGCTGAAAACTTTTGTTTAAAAAATAATGAAATTCGTAAGTTACATTGACGGAGATCAATCTGTTGCATCGGAAAAGCTGAAAAAACTTTTGCGCAATATAATTTTCGAAAGAACCCTTGTGTGTTCACTCCTTCAAAGCCCTTGAGGCATCTACTAATGTACTAAAGGAGGGGCATCTGCCGGCCGCTGAACAGTGGTTAATACATAATAATAGTGGTAATACGCGAGTCTCTCTTTTCTGCAAAACAAAATACGAAAATAACGAATCACGTGATTAAAGTTTACTTTATTTCAAGTTAGAGTAAAGAATGATTCAAAAAGATATATTTCATTCTACCATTGCCAAAGGTTCTATAAATGTAATCTGTTCTCTGCTAATAAGCTGATATCAGTATATACTGCTAAAATTTAAATCAACTGTAGATCAAACTCTAATGCCTTTGTAATATGTGAGGAAATTATTTCACAAATTAAAAATTACGGTGCAATAAAAAAATTATATTTATTCACAAAGGCGTTTCACCGAGTGCGGTGTGCTAGAGGTGGAGTTTAGTCAATTAATAAAGGGCGTAGAAACAGTCAAATAGTAAAGCGTGTTACATGCATTGCCAGAAACTGAATTTCATGATCCTCACCAAATGCGGTTAGTACACCAAGTGTCATCAGAGCCAACAAAAATCGGAATAAAGAAGACATCGGAGGCAAATTCCCTGAAGACTTTACAAACAATAATATCAACACAAATAATTTCTGTTGACAATTACCGGGTATATAAGACGCGCCCGTATATTCATGAAGAATTTCATTTTTTAGTTGTAAATTTTATACTTGATTTTTATTTTTATGAAGGGAATGTGAATAGTAAACTATGAAAAGCAATTATCTTTTCTTCATATTCCACCGGAATATTATGACATTTTTCTACAACGCACGGAAAGACCGTATCTTTTCATAAATCTTCTACACTAGGACGTTGACGCAACAAAATTTTCAGAATTCTTTCTTCTTGCAATACTTTTATCTTCTGTAATAATCAATTTTGTAGAAATAAAAATTCTATTTTTAAGTGTACAAAAATTTGATTTTTGTAATGCTATATACTACATTCAAACAGTTACATAAATTTCCATCCGTTGTATAAGACGCATTCTATTTTTTGACGAGTTACTGAAGGAAAAACGTGTGTCAAATACACCGGCAAATACGGTATTGTTAAATCAATTATTGTAACCTCATATTGCACGCTGTTTTTCATAAATTACATCTGTGAAAAAATGTCCTTGAAAAGTGCGAGCAAAAATGCATTTGGAACTCAGTAAATCGTTTCTATATAAGCATAAAATAAAGAAGTTATTTCAAATCACTTTCCTTCATTTCTTACCTATTTTGGTTTGGTCTTGTAATGTTTGATTACGTAAATGTGCACTACTTTCTAAGATTCCATGGCTCCGCCTGCTTTGATATTTGTCAGTTCTTTCAGTTCACAACACGACTGACCTCGCACCAAACAAGACGAACTCCGAACAACCCTTCTCTCTGAGAGAGGAGTTGCTACATGTTATTTGTGTCCAGCCGTTAAACACCTCACAGAAACAACCTTCCAGTGAAGGTACCTGGTTATTCGAATTAATTACAATCCATTTGAGAGAACAGCTTATATGTACGAAGTGATTACAAAAGCTAAAGTAATCGGATTCAAATATCCTTAGCAATTCGGGCCATTCTTTAAATAATGAAACAGACGGACAGACGTTTTGTCGTTAACCGATATTTTGATTTTGGAGCTTATTTAACATGAAGCCTCAATATTTTTAAATTTTTATCAAGATCGCACGAATATGTATTAAACTTTGTCCTCGAATAGTGAAGAAAACGCTTAAAAGAATGGCTCAAGACTCATTTTTGTTAAAATTCCTATTATTTTGAAAATGGCAAAAGTTTAAAAATATTTTTCAACGACTTCCTACAACTATCATATTGAAGATTTTGATTATTTTCTGAATGAGATCTGTTCTTCAAAGACAGATCTTGAAATACCGTGATATACAATTTTTCAAAAATATGAGTAGTTTCGGCATAATTTTGCGTGAAATATAGGTAACTTTTACCCAATTATTTTTGGAAAGTTGGCTCCATTTTTATCCTCGTGAATATCAAAGAACGATAAGAAAATTGTTCTAGTCTCATTTTCGGCGAATTGTGTATTTTGAAAAATTGCTAAAAATGGCAAAAAGTTAACGTTCAAATTAAAGATAGAAATTGAAGATAATATTAACTTGCGTACTAATGATAGAGATCAGAACTTTAATGAAAATCATCAACAATGTTTTGAAAATACGAGTAGTTTGCGTAATTTTTGCTTGAAGTTAATGCAATTTATGAAAAAAAAATATTTTCAAAAACCCCTCCAAATGTTTTCTTTAAATTTGTACCAACGATAGAACAAGGGACATTCAAAAGAATGACGTAGGACTCATTTTCTTTGAACTCTTTAAATTTTTGAAAATTGCAATAATTAGCAATAGTGGGAGTAAGTGTGTGATATTGTTAGTTCCTTTGGTTTCATTAAAATGCAAGGTGGAATCTGTTCGAGAAAATGTACTGTTGTTTACCTTATAAAATGAGGACAAGGAGGAAATAGTGGCGCAGGGACTGTGAGCACCGCACACACGCGGAGGCAAACACTGCGGGTTCGAGTCCCGAGTATGGCCTGATTGTTTTCACCCAATGGGCCTGGCATGCTAGACTTCTCATACCACCATGCATCCCATCTAAATTACCTTCTGATTAATTATCATTTATCTGTCATCATGTACTCGATCATTCTTACACTCGGCTAACCGTTGAAATGCAATGACACTCTACCACTATGATCTTCTGTCCATGAACAGGGAACATCATAGAACGTAAGCCTCATTTTCTCTGTCCATCGCCATCACGCCTTCAGAAGTGAGTATTGCCACTCAACACATTTCTTTAAAAGGATAATTATTGAAAGAATAGAGAATTCATGTGGCCTTCGTGGGTGATGAAATAAATTCTGAGAGATATCGATGGTGATTCCATGATTAAATGAGGTGGTCTACCTCTTTTATCTATTACTCCACTACTAAAAGTTGAAATCACTCATCCTTTACTTAGGGTTCGTCACAACCGTATTCTAAAGCGCGATAGCTGGGCAGCGACATCCGTGCCTATCCACCATCGTTGACTGGGAGGTCCCAGGGTTCGATTTCTGATGGACGCGGAGTTTCGACTCAAGCTACGAGAATGAAGCTGGGTGGAATTCAGCCGCTATTTGAAGGAAAATTCTAGCGGCTATAAGGCTCGATATTTTTTCGTGGTTTCTCTGCACAATACCAGACGAGAGCCGGATTAGTATCCTAACAAACGGGCCACGGATTGCGCGTGATCTTCGCTTAGTCATTATTGTCCCGTATTCTCCCCTTACACCCACACACGTTTACATGCATTGCGCGCCCGTATCTAGCGAGAAAGTAAACAAGTTGAGTTGCTAATGCTGATTTTGGTAAGTTTAGAGCGTGAAGGAGTCAATGAGAAACAGTAACGTTACAGTTTTTAGTTTTCGAATTTAGAATACAACGATGGTCTCGGTGACACTCTCATCCCATTCATTATTGCAAGATGACATTTTACCAGCGAGACGGGAACATGTAATGAAAAAAATCAACGATGATCATTGGTGATGTCATGATCTATCATCATTCACTACCATATAGTATTTCAGTGTTATACCTACCTTTTGCGGCTGTCACAGGCAACCAATCTTTGACGAATTGCATTGTGACTTTAAAAATGTGAAGTATTTGTTGAAGAAAACGCATCTAAATATTCATTTCAAATGCATTCCGCAACCCAATAGCATTGCCAAACTTTATTTAGTTAAATAACTTCTAAACGAAGCATTCTAGGGCCTCGAAACAAAATTTTGAAGCCGCCGGCCTCAAAGAAACGTTTCTCACACCGTAATCTACAAGCTAAGATACTTTTGAACATTCTATCACATTTTTTCTGGTCTGACGCTTTTCGGTATTATCCAATACCACCTATTTTACTCGGCGCTGGAGGGATCTTTGTTTGTGACGTCACGCTTAGAAGGCTTAGATGTCTCCAACTCATCTGTATATTGATTGATTGATTTTTTCGTGTTTCCGGGCACGTCAACTACTGTGGTCGTTAGTCCCGTTAGTGTAGTGTATGTTTTTTCCCGGGAGATGGCGGTGATCTTCCCCCGTTGGATGGCGAGATCCGGCGCCGACCTACCGTCGACTAGTAGGGTTTCCCCCTAAGCAGGACTCTCCCACCAGCGGGGCACCGCCCCAGCCGGGACAAGCTCTAAGCTCACGACCGGTCTCCCGAAATATGCGGTAGTGTAGTGCATGTTAGTGAAAGTGTGTGTGTAAGGGGAGAGGATAGGACAAGGAAGAGGAAGGACAGATCGCGCGCGGTCCGTGGCCCGTTTGGTAGGCATTCGCCTGGTGTTGATCGGAGAAACCACGGAAAACTACCGATCAGAGCAGCCGGCCGCTAGAATTCTCCTCCAGATAGCAGCTAAATTCGACCTAGCTGAAAAGCTAGTGTCGAAAATCCTGCCGCCGTCAGGACTCGAACCTAGGACCTCCCGGTTAGAGGCGCTGCCGTGACATCAGTTGATGCACTGACCTACCGCTACCGGTCATCATCTGTATACTTTCTGTGTTCGCCGTGGTTTGCGCCAACTGATGATGTTAATAGCATAATTATTAATTCAATATTATGCAAATAAATCTAAATACTCTCGGAGCCACAATTAGAAGTATTAGAAGTTGCTTGATACCGATGAAGATTGCTTTTTATGTGTATAGTGCAGCCGTTTATTTATCGAATTTAAATATTGACATTCTTGTTTCTGTGGAAAATTTGTGATATAACTTACAGTACTCATGCACTTGGTATGGTACTACATCATATCTACTAATAACTAAACGCTCATTTTCTTCTTCTTCTTCTTAAATCTTTTTGTCAGTTTTTATTGCTCACCTCTTACATCTCAATCTGCTAACTTAAGTCAATATGGGATTTTTTCCCCTCCATTGTTTACATCTTTTGTTGGAAACATGTTTCTTCTTGTGAGGATTATCTTTATTGTTTTTCTTTGCCAGCTGATACACATTATTATTTTGTCTGGAAGTTGATGGATTGTTTTCATCGACGTCCGATACATGAGTTGAAAATTAATAATTTTTTAAAACAATAGCGCGAGAGTTGATTGCTGGTTTTGTTTTCCACATTGGTTTGGATCCAAACACCCGTTTTCTTTATAGGATTAATTTTCCCGAAAATAAAACACTAGAATATTAGTATATCAAAGACATGAAGTTAAAATGATCGTAAGTGCTGGTAATATGCCCATCTCCTTTCGCTATATTGACATCAAAACATGTTATAAAATCTCTCCCACGTTGGTAAAACACTGGGCAAATTGAACGGCATTATTCTGGATAGATTTCTCATTAAATGCGCTAAACGTTTATGTATGTAGTCAAATGCTGAATCCTCCCGTAAGTGTAACTAATGTTTGATTGATTTTTTCATGTTTCCGGGCGCGTCAACTGCTCAGGTCATTAGTCCCGTTAGTGTAGTGCATTTTGTTTTCGGGAGATGGCGGTGATCTTCCCCCGCTGGATGGTGAGATCCGGCGCCGACCTACCGTCGGCTAGTGGGGTTTCCCCCTAACCAGGACTCTCCCACCAGCGGGGCACCGCCACAGCCGGGACAAGCTCGAAGCTCCCGACCGTTCTCCCGGAATGAGATATTGTAGTGCATGTTAGTGTAAGTGTGGGTGTGAGGGGAGAGGGTAGGACAAGGAAGAGGAAGCAAAGATCTCGCGCGGTCCGTGGCTCGTTTGTTAGGGTACTGCTCCGGCATTCGCCTGGTGTGGATCGGAGAAACCTCGGAAAACTACCGATCAGAGCCGCCGGCCGTTAGAATTCTCCTCCAGACAGCGACTGAATTCGACCTAGCAGAAATGTTAGTGTCGAAAATGCTACCGCCGTGGGGAGTGGGAACCTAGGATCTCCCGGTCAGGGGCGCTGCAGTAACATCAGTTGATGCATCAGCTCATTTTTACAGAAAACACTTGAGTTTTTGAGAAACGTTATATGATACTATTTAAAGCACATTTACTCAAATACAATAATGTGAAGGAATTACCTCTAATGTAAATATTACCGACGTGAGAGAGAAGTAAATAAATACATTTTTGTAATTTTTCAAAAAACAGAAGAATATAGGAATATGACGTTGGTGTAATCGTACAGGTTTTTTTGGCACTAACACTACCAAAAAGTTTAAAGAAAAATTTTGGGCCGTTTTTGAGAAAATCTTGTTTTTGTTATTTTTCTAAATTGCAAATATTGCACGCACTATTGCACGAAAACAAATAAAATTTTCAAAAAAAAAGTACTTGACTTTAATGAAACAACTAAGTATAGACAACAAATTTAATTTGAAGGAAAAATGTATGTCTTGCATTTTGTACAATTTAATTCATAGTTGTAGGAAGACGCCGAAAAATTGAAACTTGGCAATTTTGCAAAAATTCAGAGTTAACCGCAAAAATCGGACGTATGCCACCTTTATAAGTGAATTTTACTCAATTCTTACAAGAAATTTACAAGAAAATATTTGGAGCTATTTTTGAGAACATTTTGAAAATGCCCAGGGGTCTCCACGTAAAGTACCCTTAAATTTTTAAGAATGTTTTTCACAATTTCAAAGCATCAACTAGGTCCGGATGGACAGGTGTTTCTTCAATTTTAAAAAATGCTACGTATGTTTCAGGCGCTAGTAGTGTTCACAGACGAACGGATGTTTTGAAAAAAGAAACAATTTGTTGCCATCGGGGGACCCCAAAACGTGTATTTCCGTTGAAATCTCGAAATCGATTTTCCGCAGCATTACCTAACTTTCTCTATACTACATATATACGTATGTATACTGGAAAGTAATTAGAGGTGCTACAAAATGGCACAGACTTCCTCGTAGTAAAGTTTTCTAATTTCTTTGGTGAGGACTGATACTATACGGTCTTGCCCCTTCATGCCTGTTGCCATCTATCGCCACCCAATGTAAATTTTTTTTTAATTTTCTCAACCCTTCGGTTTCCAAATAGTGGAATTGAAATATTATTTTAAGAATATTAAAGAAGGCTAAAACCTGGTCCTAAAAGCAATTTTCATTGAAAAATGTGGAGCCGTTTTTAAGGAAATGGCGTTAAGCATTACTGTAAATGCGAAATTTGAAGCTCTTTTTCACAGGAATCTATTGAGTTTTCGAAAAACTTCATTTGAAGTAATTTGGATAACTTCCACTCACATTCAGTTTTGTAGCTGTAGGAACACGCCGCAAAATTCAAACTTCTGCAATTTTCAAGAATTCAGATTGAACCGTGAAAATCGGACATATGCCACCTTTATATGCGCATTTTACTCTATTCTTACAAGAAATTTAAAGAACAAATTTGGAGCTATTTTTGAGAAAATTTTGAAAATGTCCAGAGGGCTTCATGTTAAGTATCCCAAAATTTTTAAAAAATGTTTTCAAAGCTTCAACTAGAGCCAGATTGACAGGGGATTCTTCTATTTGGTACGTGGTTTGGTACGTACTATTCACTAGCGGAATTCCATTCACTAGCGGAATCAAACAAAAAGAAAGTCTCTTCGTTATCTTTATCTGTATTTGAAATATTTTAAGTGTTTCCTTTTTTTGAAATACACGTATTTTATATATTTAAATACATTTCAAAATACGTGTCCAAAAATCTCAAAAACTAAGTTTTCAAGTACAAAATGTATTTAAAATACGTATTTCAAATACAAGTATTTAAATACTGCCCAACCCTGTTAATTTACTTATACTACCCCTCTCATATCCTTATTTAGTACAATTTTACTTTGAGGAATATCCTAATTTCTAAATTTATATTTGATGTAGTCTTTTTCGAACGTGCGACTGTGATAAACTTAAATTTACTGGTATTTTTGGTAGTCCATGACTAGCCTATCCAAATTAGCCTGCAATATTTCTCTATCACTTGGGTTCTTAATTTCCCGATAAATTATACAATCATCAGAAAATAGACGTATTTTTGATTCAATTCTCTGCCAAGTATCATTAATACACATTGTAAATAACCAAGTACACTTCCCTGTGGCACACCGGGCGTTACGACTGCCGTCGAAGTGAAATTTGACGCAATTCGCACCCGAGCAATTCTTCTTTGTTAAGCTTACTAACAAGTAGTGCATGTAAGTGTGTGTGTGTGTGTGTGTGTGTGTGTGTGTGTGTGTGTGTGTGTGTGTGTGTGTGTGTGTGTGTGTGTGTGTGAGAGAGAGAGAGTAAGAAAGGGGTGAGGAAAGAACAAGGAGGAGGAAGGAAAAATCGTGCACGATCGTTTACTAGGGCACTGCTCCAGCCTTCGTCTGGTGTTGATCAGGGAAACCACGGAAAACTACCGATCAGAGCATCCGGGCGCTACAATTCTCATCCAGAGAAAGGCAATGTAGCTCGTGTCGAAAATCCTGCCACCTTGGGGACTCGAACCCTCGGACCGCCCGGTCAGAGCCATAGAGGGCAGGCGTGCATGCCTTCCGCGTGGGCAAATCCCGTGGCGAGGCGAGGTGTTTTCCGAGGCGCGTCTGGTTTTTATTTGTGAGCGTGCGGCGCCGTATTGCGCACCTCGGGGCGAGAAACTCGGGTGGAGGTGTTTGGTGGCGTCGCGCGGTTTCGCCACGGCGCGTCGCTAACGGAACCCACCCCGGCGCATTCCTTGGCGGCGGCGGGCAGTGCAGGCGACCGGCCAGTGCGCGTCGGACCGCGGGGATGGCACCGTCGCGCGACCCGCACCACACGCTGGGCCTCGCCCTCGCGCCCGCCCACCCGCGCGCCCGCCGCCCGCCCGGCCACGCCGCCCGGCGGCGGACGGCGGCAGACAGCAGCGGCGGCGGCGGTGGGGGCGGCGGCGGCGGCGAGAGGCAAGGTCTGCAGATCCAGCGCTCGTATAAAGCGTCGCGACGGAGGCGCGCCGCCGCCCACCGCCGCTCGCCGCCCCAGCTGCCACCCGCCGCGCGCGCCCGCGCCAGCGCCAGCGCCACGCCCACCCACGCAGGTACTGGCTCTTTATTTATTTATTTATTTTACGTCAAAAAAACAGTTAAAAACTGCGTATGACGTGCTATGGAGAAAAGTGAAATGTGTGCACATTTTCAAAAGTCTGTGATCCCTACACTAAGTCATATACTACTTAAATTTTGAATTTTTGAAAGGGAGGAAAAAAAGCTCCCATGTAATAAAATCTATTTTCAAGGATAAAGAAGCAATAAATTTTGAATTTTGAAAGGGAGAAAAAAACAAAAAAACTCCCATGTAAAAAAATCTATTTTCAAGGGTAAATAAGCAATAAATTTTGAATTTTGAAAGGGAGAAAAAAACAACAAAAAAACTCCCATGTAATAAAATCTATTTTCAAAGATAAATAAGCAATAAATTTTGGCTCTTATTACTTCCTGCCGCGACAACATGGAAACGATAATTTGAATAATTGTATTTCCCACTGAATTCTAGAAGACGTGCACAGAAAATGAAGTTACATTTATGTCTTCTCTGCTGCTTTTGCTCCTAACCGTACGAGTGGCTTTTGGTAGCTTAAAGATTCGCGGCTGTGGAAAGTGCGAGTGGTACGAAGTTCTTGACCTCCTCGACACAAATTTGCGAAGGCTAGTTCCTCGAAAATGACTTCATGTACTTCTTCTTCGTCTCGGACTCCTTATTTTAATTCTTTCTTACTTTACCTTGTTCTCCAACTTCTTTTTCTCCAAAAATTATTCTTCTCCCCCTACTTCTTGCTGTCCTGCTCATCGCATTCATCTTCTGCGTCCTCCTCACCTCACTTTCAGACGTCCCTTCTTCTTCCTTTCACTGCTCTTCTCTTTCTTCTCCTCTGCCTTCTTCTTTCGCCAAATCCCACACAAGACGTCGGCGACGAAGTATGACTTACGGCATTCTTGGGGAATTATGAATTATGGTTTCGATTATTATATTAAATCATCTCAACACCTTCTTTGTCTTCCACGCGACACGGTGGGGGAAACATCAGCGCTGAAAACGGTTTCTGTATAATCGACTGCGGTATTTAGAAGGTCTAAGAGTTCGACAATCGATCAGCTGATTAAACATAACATTGATAGAGACAATAACTTAATTACTTCTCAGTTCGTATTCTTCTGGCACGCACAAATCTCGGATCATCCCTTGTCGGCAACGTTTTTCTTCCGTCATGTTCGCAATACATACACCTAATTAATTTTGAGGGTGTTACATACACCTGATTCTTTGATTGTGTTTATTTCCCATCTCTCACGAGCGTTTTATTTGTTCACTTTTGTGGTAAGTTTGCTATCATTTTCGCATTTCGTAATTTGTCAATCTTCAAATAATTGTTGCAAAATTGTAACTGTAACCGATCTTTTTTATCTTTGGTCATTATTACTTTCTCGTATATATACGTATACATTAAATTAGTTCAAAGAATTGGTCGCCCCGACCGGGAGTCGAACCTGAGCCTTCTGGCTTACGTCCAGCTCCTCTAGCCACTAAGCTACCGAGACAACCAATGCTTTGGACAGTTTTCTCGATCGCAATTATCGCTCCTAACTTGTATATAATTGTCACCTTCCCGTCAACTTTTTGGACGCACTTACGATCTACGAATATGTTGGATAGCTTTACGTATGCGGAACATGCTAACTATGGTTAGGGCTAAGCCACGCCATAGGCTTTGCCAATGGTTAGTGCTAATTGTACTGTTTAATGTGACGTAAAGTTCATTTGGTGTATTCTTTTGTTTTTTCAAAATTTACATAAATGTAATTCTTGAAATATCTCTCACGCCGTTAATATGCAAATTCCTATCAATTCGTATACATTATTGAATTTGTGAGTGGAAGTGCTTCAAATGTATTCAAATGAAGTTATCAAAAAACTCAATAGATTGCTGTGAAAAAGAGCTTCAAATTTGACATTTACAGTAATGCTCAATTGCCATTTTCTTTCAAACCGGCTTCAAATTTTTCAATGAAAATGTCTATTTTGAACGAGGTTTTACTCTTTTTTAATATTCCTGAAGTAATATTTTGATTGTACTATTAGGACAACAAACAGTTGTGAAAATGTCAGAAAATGTACTTTGGACGACGATAGATGACAGCTGGCCAGAGAATGGAGCAAGACCACGCCAAGGAAATTAGAAAACTTTACTACGAGAAAGGCTGTGCTATTCTGTAGCACCTCTAGTTGTTTCGTGTCTTACTGACGTATAATAATCCGTAAAATCTTCTGTCCATTGTTGAATTTGATTCCTCAACTCAGATTCATTCTCCAATTGTTCCGTAAATGTTCTTGTTCTCTGTGATAAAGACTGAAACATGACATTCTGCACTGATTCTCATCGAAACACTAAACATTTCTTATTGTAGCAAGAATATAAGAAAAAGCTAGAAATGGATTTAGCTACACACTAGAGTTATTTCATTTTATCGTCCTTGAATAAATAATATTTTTAGAATATATTTTACTTACAAGTAGAAAAGATTAAAAATGGAAAATGATAGGGCGTGAAATAAAAATAATAATAATAATAATAATAATAATAATAATAATAATAATATAATAATAATAATAATATGAGTACATTGCAATGTGCCATCTTAAAATCTGTTTTCCTCTCAATACCCTCCATGAGTATATATTTCTCGAAGTTATCTGAAGACTTCTTTCCATGAATGTTTTACTAATGGTAAAGAAGACAGGGGAAGTGAGACAAAGGATGTAAGATTCATATCACAAATAAGAAGATAGCTACTATTGCATTAACAACTGAGAAGTTAACGAATTACGTATATCTGAAAATGAGTGTTCTCTCTATGCGCGTAATTATCCCTTGAAGGTGCGGAATCGAAACCCCGTCTCTCGCAACACAAGAGAACCATGACTGATTTAAAATAGGGCTCGAAATTAATTACATTTTTTAAGCTTCAATATTAATTATTAAATTGATCCTTCTAAACTTTTTGGTTCGTTGTGCAGATTAGCTTTTTTGTACAATTAATTTGGCCACTAGAATTCATGTGTGTGTGTGTGTGTGTGTGTGTGTGTGTGTGTGTGTGTGTGTGATCTATCAAGAAAAAAGGATATTTGAAAGGAACAGGATGTACATAGTATACGCGAAAAAAAATAGAAATATGTAAGTACCTGGAGGCGACACTTTCAGGAGGAAGTGAGAAAGGAATCCTGTTTTGGGTCACGCGCTACCACACGAAGGGGTACCGGTTCGTCTCAGCTTTTTATGTTTTTGGTTTTAGGAATTCCAGAATGTACTTCAGAAACTTTACTATTAACTAATTGCGATAAACGATTAACATTGTTATCATAACCTCATTATCATTCAAAATTCCTTGATTCCTCTTAACTTCAAAAAAGTACTTGACATACAGAACTTACCTACTAGTCAATCCCTTTTCGAAATGTTTTCTCTTAGGTTTTTATTGATTTGTATCTGCCAACTGCAGATCCTAGCCAGGGATTTCGCGACAAGAGCGATTATTGTTTTATCAACAGCAAATATATTGTACACATTAAATAGTAAATGTATTTCAAAGGTGTTATAGACGTAAATTAAAAATAGTTACTTTACCGAGCATAATGTGCTCGGTGCTAATAATGTGCTGCGGTTTATTGAGGAAGATGTTTTTCAAACCATGAATGGTGCCATTTGAAAAGCCTGCAGTGATTTTTTGCAATGATTTAAATAAATTCGGAGAAAAATAAAAATCGAATTTTCTTTTATTCTAAAATTTTGGGAGAGGATATTTCTCTGATGTCGAATGACACGTTCCTTAGCCACCCTGAAGCCATATTTGATAACCCCGCGACACGCTGACTGTAAAAATGTCACGATCGATCAATGAAGCAGGTAGCAGTAAGATTGTGACAACCGGCGCGTCGAAGGCATCTCAAGCCTAGCTTGAGGATCTTGGGGTCATTAAGGTATACACTGAAAGGCTTGGGAGGCTAGGTTGCTAATCTGTCTCCTCTGCTTCATCGTTCCTTCAATGATCGTATAGATGTACAACCGACGCGAGACAAACTCGTCAAGCCTCGCTTGTCAAAGAGATCTTAGCCGTAAGGCTAATTGCCCGTAAGGGCAATTCATCTACTTCCGTGTCTCTTTAGCAAGAACTGCTTGGGCCGCCTGCGGGCGCGCAGACTGCCGAAATGAGCGGTTTTGTTGCTGGCGGCGTCGTTCGCCTCGGTGGTGGGCGTGGCCGGGAGGTAAAAAGCCAGCGGGAAAGTGGCCGGCATGAGCTGAGGCGCCTGCTTTCCCCGCCGGCATCCGCCCTCGGCCACTTTTCACCGCCGCGCGCGGAGAGAGGACAACGGTCGCGCTCTTTGCCGGTCTTTCCTCTTCGTTCAGCTCTTTCCTCGTTTCTTGGCTCTTTTCTTTCGAATAGTGGCAATTCTGGTTTGGTGTTGTTGACGTTCTTATGAGAAGAAATAAAAGAGGTCATCTTCGTCAACATATTAATTCCTTTTCTTTTGCCAACATATTAAATATTCTTTTCTTTCGTCTTCCTTGCCTTTTCCATGTTTTTTCTTCTACTTCCTCGTCTTCCCTCTTTCCCCGTCTACTTCCCATCCGCTTCGTTATACACTTTGCGATTCAATTCGCCGTCCATTTCGCCGTACATTTCACATCCGTCTTCTCTTCCTCTTCCGCTTCCGTAACTTCTTCCACATCTCCCTTTCCCTTCCCGCCTTTCTTCAACTTCATCTACTTTCTATTCTTTTTACATTTGTCTCCCTTTACTACAGTATAGGGAAGAAAGTATTGGAATCACCTCGACCATACGATATCGAATATCAATCGTACAATCTTTGTTCTTTTCTTGATTCTTTTCTGCTGAAACGTCGCATTAATACTGTTCCAAAGATTATTACGATCATTGCTGGCAGAGAGAGAAAACAAGCAATTTTCTGCCCCAAAATCGATTGGGTAATTACATGGATGAATGTTCGAATGCAATGTGACACACATAACTCTGTTAGATTAGAAACTTTTGAGCAAATATTTCGTAAATACGTCAGAAGTAAGATCTAGATGTGCTGTTTATTAGATTATTAAAATATTTTAATTGGGAGGGGGGTATTTTACGTGAAGCCCATGTGACATTTGCAACATTTTCTGGAAAATGGCCGGAAAATTTTTCGTCATTGTATTCTGGAATAGAAGAAGTTCATTTATAAGTATGGTATAGTTCCAATTTTCTTTCAAATCTCTGATATTTGGAAAATTGGAAAATTGTTCTATTTATAAAACAAAGGGTTTTCGTTTAGAAAGAAGAGTTGAGCTTTGTACTCAAGCACATTTCGTGATGAAATTTATGGTAAAAGGAGGTGGATTCCAAATGTTTTATCGCTCGCTATTATCAACCGGTTTTAAAGTATAGACCCTAAATTTTAATCAAATCAAAAACTTAATGAAATAAACGCTTGTGTGACATTAATTCTTCATTATTTCATTGAGTAAGCGGTAACTGATTTATTGTAAGCATTCGACATTTCCTCTTCGAGAAAACATGCAAGTGTGAAATTATGGTTACCGAATTATCGTTTTTTAAGTTTTAAAATTACAATAAGTGCTTTCAAAATCAAAGATGAGTCAGTGTATATGAACGCAAAGGAATTTCTACGATATTTCAGTGCAACATACATGTCCATATCTCTTATTACATACGATCAGATTGAGTATATTATATAATTATTCAATATTTTATTACTTCGGTTAAACGCACGTGAGATATGGTCGAAGGAGATTTACGGCTCGTAACAGCAACCCGTGTCTTCATCGCTTGTTGGAGATTTGAGCAATCAAGGGGAATGAATATGACTATGGATTGATTGATTGATTTTTCGTGTTTCCTGGCGCGTCAACTGCTTTGATCAATAGTCCCGTTAGTGTAGTGCATGTTTTTCTCGGGAGATGGCGGTGATCTTCCCCCGCTGGATGGAGAGATCCGGCGCTGACCTACCGCTAGCTAGCGGGGTTTCCCCCTCACCAGGACTCTCCCACCAGCGGGGCACTGCCCCAGCCGGGACAAGCTCTAAGCTCCCGACCGGTCTCCCGGAATATGTGGTAGTGTAGTGCATGTTAGTGTGTGTGTGTGTGTGTGTGTGTGTGTGTGTGTGTGTGTGTGTGTAAGGGGAGAACATAGGACAAGGAAGAGAAAGGAAAGATTTGGTAGGAAACTGCTCCAGCATTCGCCTGGTGTTGATCGGAGAAACAACGGAAAACTACCGATCAGAGCAGCCGGCCGCTAGAATTCTCCTCCAGACAGCGACTGAATTCGACCTAGCTGAAAAGCTAGTGTCGGGACTGGAACCTAGGACCTCCCGGTCAGAGGCGCTGCAGTGACATCAGTTGAAGCACTGAGCTACCGCTCAGCTCCCGGTATGACTATTGATGATTGGCTCCAAGAAAGAGAATGATGGCTAAATGGGGTAGGAAGGATTGCGTGCGTTCCGTCGGCCGTTGCTACGGTCAAGGGCACGTTGTCTTGGCTGTCCGCCTAATGGGCGCCCCTGATCCTATCACCATTGGAAGTCGAACATCGGCGTAACAGCCAACATTGGCCCAGTGCATCAATTGAGCTCACTGCAGTGCCTCTGATCGAGAGGACCTAGGGTTCGAGTCCCGACGGTGGCAGGGCTTTCGACACTAGCTACTACACTACTGGTTGATGCGCCCGGAATCACTAATAAATCAATCGAAGTCGAACACAACAGCCCCCGGTCTATGAAGATCCAATTGCTGGTTTTTTTAAACTGGATTTCATGCTTACATTTCATGTTCATGAAATGCGTTAAATTACTGAGACTTGGTGATTTCTATCACAAACACCCATTTACTATACAAAACCATCATACGACCTCTATTATTATATGCTTGGCCCGATGTTCGCATTCGGCGCATCAACATGCATACAGAAACATGTGTATTTCAATCTGGCAACAACCCATGATAACAAAAATGTAATGTCACGGAGGTTTCTCGCAATTTAAAAGAAATGAAGGGAGTGGCAATTCTGGCTTCAGATTCGGATTCAGCACGTCGATATAGTACATAGAAAAAACGTGTGTCAAGTCTTTGGGACTGACAACCCTTTTTTGGGGGGTGCCTGTGGTTTTAGTCACTCTAATATCGTCAAAAAGATGGGTATTGAGAAATAAAGAAAAAGAGCAGATGGATCTTTTATGATTGCAGAATGTGCATTAGAGCTACTCCGGAACAAATTTATTCCTTGGAAAATATACTGCTTGTAGATGCGGTCTTTCTTAACCTTGTTTTATTTTTCTGGTAATACTTGTTGTATAACGTATGTTTCGTCAAATCATATTCTGTTTGCAGCCAACAATTGTTTTTCACTGAACTCACTATTTCCTTGAACAAAAGAAAATCGGTAGAGTGCTAGTGAAAAAAACAAGAGATAAACCCGCTCATTAGTTTTCATGGAAATAGTTTAAATATATTTTTTTCATACTTCATGCGAGAAACAGACTCTGCAAAATAAACGAGAGTGTAATCTCGAATCACGTCACTTCGATGTAAAAAAATCTGAAAACCAATGCGTCTACTTTCGTTTTGAACCCAGCTGCAGGCTACCGCCACAACCACAATTGCGGTCATCAGCTCGGAGAGCTTCGCGGCGGGAGAGAAGTTCATCGTAAACTGGGGACAGCAGAGGCAGGAGGAAAACGATCAGAAACCTCTGCTTTTCTTTGTGTGAAATTGCAAGATTTTGTAGTTCTCTCAAAACTGAGGAGTTGTGGTTTGCCAGCATTTTCCTTCCACAATTCGGTAACAACTGAAGTCAGTTCTTTGCAACGTGGTCGACAGCACTATCACCAAAATTACGAATTGCGACAATCTTCATGGTACAATTTAAATTTAAATAGTGTCACGCAACTGCATTATGTACTCAATTATAGCATGTTGATTATTCATTTTAAATTGTGTCTATAATTGTGATAAAATAAACTTAATTCAAGTATCATATTTTAAACATTAATGTGTTGACATACTTAACATACCTCCAAAATAAATATTTTTAAAATATATGAACTGAAGGTGCTTATTAGTATGTACCGTTCATATGAGTGTTTTACTTATTCTGTAAACGTGATAATAATTTTCCATAATAAATAAGAGGTTTCATGGGGAGCGAATAGGACATGAAAAACTATTCAAGCCGTTTCAGAACTCCAAGAAGTTGCAATTTGGGAGCTTCTGATCCGTGTGATAATGTAGACCTCTTTTATGCACCAAGGAACGCAGCTTCTGTTGCTTAATTAAAATGTTCACGCAACATTTTAAAAATATAAATTAAATGCATTACTTAAGAAACGCATTAACGAACATAAAGATATTACTTTAACTTTTGTTCGTTAACAATGTACCATTAATCCTTACTTTTGAAAGCAAATTTCTGCAGGAGAGGTATATTTAAGGAAAATAGAAGAAATACAGAATTTGGGAAGTACTAAAAATGCTGCAGTCGTCGCTGGAAAGAGCACATTTATCTACCAGGGCAAAGAAACGGCCGCTGATTATTCAACAAAAATACTTCTTTGAATGTACGAAAAGAAATCCTACACAATCAAAGGAGAAAGCCAGTCAAAGCAACATCCACGGTTTCACAGTGTACGAAACTTTTACACTTAAGAAGATTACAGAAATCGCATTGGTTAATGAGACTTGATAATTGTCCATATTTTATCTGATTAGCTTCAACCAAATGAAAGTAAAATGATTTGATTGAGGTCACAAAATATTCGTTTTAAATTGAAAACAACTCTGTTTTTATTCCCTACGTTACACGACTTCACTTTTAGGTTAGGCTTAAAATGAGAAAAAGTTAATGACATTGTGAAAAAATCCACGCCAAAAATGTATTTTTCATTATTTTCTTATTGAAATAGAGCCGAGACATAGTCATGTCCACTGGGGTCTCAAGAAATTTAGCGTCTGTAAAATGTTCGTAAAGTGTTATTTGACCTTGGCTGTTGTAGTTTTTTTCTACCAATGCTTACACGTGGAGAATTCGCACAATTTTTTGTCGTGACGAATCAAATGTCTATGCAACATTCCATTTATGTTTCGCATTCAATACCTTTTTCAGCAATTGCTGATGGGTTACGTAATAGACTTCACCATTGACGGCTCCCAATTTTTTCTTAAGTACTTACTTACACATACCTAATAAAGAGTTTTCTGAAACCTTTTTAAAAATATTTATTAGTCCTTGTTCGACAAAAAATTCTCTTTCAAGTGTATGAACAATTACAACAGCTTGAAATAGAATGAAAGGAACTTAAAAAGTAACCTCTAAACAAGCTATTCACACACATAAGTAGTATTTTAGTTCAATTTTTGAGAGTCATAATGATCTTAAAACTATACAATAGTTATAAATAAAAAATAATACATGAAAATGTATAAAATAATAAAAAGATGACTATAGAGGATGTAATAGGTCTTTTGAATACTAACATGATTTAATTCGCGTAAAATGATTGACTGTTGCACCTAGTTGAAAGAGAAACAGAAAAAGAAGGAAGAGAAGCACGCAATTTAACTGAGGGTCAAAGGATCAAAATTTTAAAGAATATTAAGTTCGTGTAATATTTGATCATTTCTAATAAAGCAATTTGCTTTCAATACTTTTCTTAAATATTTATTGTTTTATAATCTCTAGTTTGTGAGTATGATATTTTGCTGCACCATCCCAATTGGTGAATGCATAAATAAACGATGGGTGAATTATATTCTTACTCAATGCAGAATCTAAAGAGAGGTGAGAATTTTTATTCATTTATTTTATTTATTTATTTTATTTTATTTATTTTACGTCAAAAAACAGTTAAAAACTGCGTATGACGTGCTATGGGGAAAAGTGAATTGTGTGCACATTTTCAAAATTCTGTGATCCCTACACTAAGTCATATACTACTTAAATTTTGAATTTTTGAATTCAGAAATGGATATAATTTTTAAAAGCTTGACATTAATTTTATTATTACTGTTGTTGTTGTTGTTGTTGTTTTTGTTGTTGTTGTTTTTGTTGTTGTTGTTGTATTGGCATTTTCCGGCCACGCTCTACGTTCTCTTCCGAGGCCAAGTCATGTTCTATCCTGGAGAGAGATTAACGTGGGTAATTATGGGAATCAGCTTTTCGACTGTATCCCTTCGTAAGACAAGGTTGTTAAGCCTCGAATTATGAATTATGAGGTGACAGGATGATTATGATGACGGTTGAAGGGACAATCACAATTACAACCATGCCTTAGCAGGACTCGAACCTGCAGCCTCCTCGGCGGCTACCGCACCGGCGCCGACCTGCCGCTCGCCAGCCAGAACAGATGTATCAACGCCATCTTCCGCGAATATGGACTACACTTATCTTTCATGAGCATTGGAACGATTATTATAGCGAATTGCGATTACAAATGCTAGACGTACGCTCCTTAGCATTATTATCTGAGAGTAGAATGAGAGAAGGTGGGAGAAGAATTCTTCCACGGTTCCTTGACACCCCTTAAACGGCCGCCGCTTCGTGCACATAGCAGGAAACAATGACAGCTGATTTGACCCTCAGAGTTCCAGTCCGCACTTAGTAACTTGCTTTCGACGTCTCAGCTCTGGCGAAGCGTTGAGCAAACAAAGAGTGCATCATTCTCAGGAAAACAAACGAGTTCGTTCTGCCCGCTCATTCTGTTGTAAGCACCAACTCAACTTCCTTCTATCGTAAACGTCTCCACATTGCAAGGTCACTGTCACTTTCAATTAATGCATTTGCTGGACTTTGTGGCCATTATAAATATTCCTCTGTTGTTTCCCGTCATACCTTATAGATTGTCTCTTTGCTTTCGTGATTGTTTTTGCATCTCCCCAAAAAATATAAAACAAGAGGTTGACCTTAACTCCCTTCAACATTTATCGAAATACCAAATGCCTTTGTCATTGATCATAGCGTTACAAGCAATAGAACATGCTTCTGGCCTATTAACCTCATCACATCGATGTGCGATCAATCAACGAGATCTCAAAACGCAAACATGATACGAGTATACCAACAACGCCACATATAGTAAAATGAAAAATATAACAATATAATTTTTGACAAATAAATTAATTTTTTTGCTTGAATATTTTATAGAATTGTAGTGTAGTCGCCATTCGAAAGTTTTTCTCAGGCTTTTGGACTCATGCTGAAAAACCTCCTTGTATACTTCCCGTGAAAAAATATTTATTTCCAAGATCCTTTCATCAGTTGGAATATATATGATTTCAAATACCTTATGTAAATTATGTATGGAAATATAAAGTTCTGCACTTATAATACACGTAGTGTTTTAACTTTTGAGTATTCAATTCAGCAAATACTAGTTATTCAGATTAAACATGATTAAGGAATTTATTAACAATAAAAAATTAAAATTCAAAGAAAATAATAAAATCAAATCACCTTTCCCTTTAATTGCAGACCCATTGAAGGGACGACTGGGCAGAATTCAAGGAACAATTTATCTGAAAGCTGCCTCTCTCATAATTATAAACTTTATAGTGACGTAATGTGATTATGTCATTTGCTAAGTCATAAAAGTTTTCGATTTCCTTTCCTTTCAAATACTTGTTCATTTATTTATTTTCTGACGTGAGTGGCCTTGACCATACTGTGACAAAGGAGTGCTCAGAATCGGAAACGGCGTTTTTTTGCACAATATTACAATAAGAGAACGTCTTTACTCTCTTTTTTTATGTTTGTTACATTTGAATAGCTTTTTCCATAGAAATTTAACCTTTTATTTTCTCCGTTATTGTGCCATATGCTGAACCAATATATATTGAAAATTGTCTCTGTCTCTTTAGATGACACTTTTTTTTAAAATATTTTTTGAGATATTTCTATAATGAAATTCTAATTCCAAAACTTGATAAATGCCAGAAATCGTATTTCATTGAAAGTCTCTTGTTTATACACGTTTAATATTATTGCAAATTAAAAGAGATATTTTGCATTAAATTTATCTCTCAACATAGTGTTTTGTTTTACTTTTTACTTCATTAGAAGAGTACCGGAAGGCATAGTTATCATTTTACTTCCTCGTATATTTACTATAAGATATACTCGTTATACGTAGTATAAGAGAAAGTTATGTAATTCCGCGGAAAATAGATTTCGATATCTTAATGAAAATATAATTTTTGAGATCTTCTGATTCCAGAAAAACGTTTTTTTAAGCATCTCTCAGTCCGTGTGACTGTCCGTTTCTTTTTGTTTGCCGTGGTCTGTGAGCAACACTAGCGGGTAAGATGTTTTTTTCCAACATGAACGTTTCCCAATTGATCTTGGCCATTGACTGAAACGAATTCTTTCAATTTTGCGGGTACATCTCATGAAATTCGTAAGGCATTTTCAAAATTTTCTCAAAATGACGCCAAGTACTTTCTTTAAATTTTATACTAAACTACAGTGAAATACGTCTATAAAGATAGCATTAGTTATATTTTCACTATAAACTCCGAATTTTCGAAAACTTTAAAATTTTGTTATCTTTCTTAGATCCCTCGAACAACTACATTATTGGTGACAGAGACTTATTCTTCAAATGAAATTTGTTCTTCACAATTACTTCTTTAATTAATGACGGGTACATCTTTTTTAAAATATGTACATGGCATAACATATTAGTAATGTTTGTGTAATTTAGTGTGAAATAAGGGTTATAAAGCATGATTTTTCTCAAAAAAATAGCGCCAATGTTTTTTCTTGTAAACATTTTCGTATGGATAGACCCATAAGCATTGATTAGCATGACATAAACGTCAATTTAATATAACCTTTTGATATTTCAAAAATTACTCAAATTCATTTTTTTTAAATATCTGGCATCATTATTATTTACTATATTATAGAAGTTTTTGCTAGGTTCTACTGGGGGCTATCCGAGGCTCTTCTGCATTAAATCTATTCCTTAATCCTTCCATAATCCCTTTGGCTGATAGGGAACTGTGTGTGGAATGTGCAATTGATGAACTGGCTCCCCACACTCAGAACAATAGTACAAGCACCGAGTGGGCCAAGAGATACCATGGGCACAGAACCCAGAAAGGCCAATGCTTAATCAGGGGAGAGCACACAGTCTTTGTTATTTTGTACCACCACTCGTTTAATTCTCTAAAAATGTTGGCTCGACGTTTCAATGACCATACATGATTATTTCATGAAATAACGAAACAATTATCATAGTTTCTAGAAAAGCCATAATTTTTCTACGGCTTAAAAATGGATCAAAACGAAAGAAATTACGTAAGAAAATGAAATAGCGGAAATTTGAAGCAGATTATAAGAGAAATCAGAATATCTGGCGCAAGATATTGGGTTTAGACAAAATATTACAGGTGATGCATCTCCAGTGAATGAATTCAGAATTGGTGTCGCATATGACGTTAAGGAAGAAAATGTTCTCACTAGTGGAGAGAAAATTATCGGCGAAACGGGACAGACAAAATAAAATGTAGATTATGGTAATGAAATATAAAACTATAAAAGGTATTTGTCCACTGCTCCCCCAGGTTTCGCCACAGTTGCCCTCGAAAGCTCCTTGCGGAAGTGGGTCGCAGCAAAGACCTTGTACCAGAGTCACATTGCGTCAAATCAAACAAGTGAAATCCTGCAACGCGTGAATCCCTCCTTTTAGAGTGATATAATTGTATGCATGTGTTAACAAATAAACTGTTTTCTGCTTACATGGATTTACTCTATCTTCAAAGCGAATCTTAACCAGTGCTTCTTATTGTTGTTAGAAAGTAGAACTGGAATCAACTGACTCAAAAAGCTTCATTTGATTATTTCTCAAATTTTGAATTTTTTTGTCATGCGCATAACCTCAACTTAATATTTTCCTTTTCATTCGTCCATACTTACTATATGTTATAATCTAAATAATTTTTATTAACTGATCACTCATTCGAATACATTTTAGCGTTTGTTTGCAAATACTACATTTGGCATTATTAAACTCAGGTGAAATATATTTCCTTTATTTCTTCCACTTTCTTATAATTATTAAGCTGCACAATTCCACAAATTTCATATAAAACAAATTAACCACGATATGTCAATTCTTAGTATTACTTTTAGAATTCAAAGTATAACATTGATTAATAACAATCTTCGTCCATTTTTCTTTATGGAGTTAGTCAACAATTCTAAATATGGAGCTACGAGTACATGCAGGGACAGAGTAAATTTGAAATCCTTCCAGATATTCTAATACATCCCCCCAAAATTATTTAGTAATTGCAACATTAAAAGAAAGAATGAAGTCTCAAATATCTTTCAAACTGCTAGTAGATAGTAGAATCACAACCCCTTCATATTAATTTGTCGTTTTGATATACACTCATAATTATCTTTAAAAGTCTTCAATCATTCATCAGAATGTTTAATGATTGTTTTTCTCCTCCCTTTATTAACTTATTTTTAATTACAGGTGGGTGAGCAGGCCCTGAGGTCTAATCCTCGCAGCAAATAAAGACATTAGCATCCTCATTGTCATTATCATTATTAACAAAAGTTACACCAAAATTTGGTAAAGGCTATTTACTTTTTGGTTGACTTGGAATTTTGTCTTTCCGCGCCAAACTTTAAATTCACTTATCAATTACTCTGTACTAGTATGTATTGATTGCTTTGTCTTTTTCAAGAATCGAATACTATTTAATATAATCATATTTAATTCTTTAAGATTAATTATATTTTCAAACATTAATAGTCCACCTTGACACATTCATTGCACACATGAAGGTAACGATTACAATGTTTTTCAGTACTCAGTCGTGGAAAACAATACTTCCATTTATTGATTGAAGAGTTGCACTTTGCGGCAGGCGCTGGGCAATATCGAATTAGTCATGATATTTTAGAGTATGTGTATAAATAAAACACCGGAGGGCGAAATGAATCAACTGGGCTGCCATTTAGCACTTCGTGAATGATCCAAAAAGTACATAATTGTACAGTACCGCAGCCTCCGGGTCAATGACCCCCATCTCGATCATATTTTCGACCAGTTTCCCTGATCCATTGAGCAAATGCTGAGTTTGCCCCTCGTTTTGCTCCTGGACATAAATGTAACTTCATTATCTATTCACGTCTTCCAGAATTCAGAGGGAAATACAGTTATTCAAATTATCATTTCCATGTTGTCGCGGCAGGAAGTATTATTCCTTGACGAAGGACATGATGGATAAGAGCCCAAAATTTATTGCTGATTTATCTTTAAAAATAGATTTTATTACATCCGAGCGTGTATGTGTGTGTGTTTTTAATTCAAAAGTGAAGTAGTATATAGCTTAGTGTAGGGATCATAAAATTTTGTAAATGTGCACAGAATGCACTTCTCCACATAGTACGTCATACACAATTTTAAACTGTTTTTGACGTAAAATAAATAAATTAATTAATTAATTAAATTAATTTTCAAGAATTCGTACGAAAAGTAAAAATGCTCTAGTCATACGAATGTGTCTTTGGCGTATTCACTTCAAAATTAATTTCGCAAAAATGTGCATTCGTTCGCCAGACTCACTTTCTGTATTAGTTAACATATAGTATATGTTATCGAACAAAAAACAGAAATCTAGCAATCAGAGCAGTCGACCGGTAGAACTCTCCTGCAAAAAGCGGCTATCTGGCAAGTGTCCTGCCGCTCCGACGGGAGGGGAAGCTTAGGGTCTCTTGATCATAAGCAATGCAGTGACATCAGTCAATACCCTGAGCCACCCAAGCCGGAATTTTACTATGGACTTCTTAGCGTTTCTTCCCCCTAAAAATAGAAAGTTCGAGATTTTGCATTTTTGTTGTAGGGGATATTTTCATGATCGTTTACGCAGGTGTTTGATTGCTTGCAGCAGCTCCCGTGACGCAGAAGCCCGAGATGGAGCCCGCCGCCAAGGACGCCACCCACCCGCTGTGGCCAGAGCCCCTGGACGCGCGCGAGTTCATCGACTTCGCGGGCGCCGCCGCCGAGTACATCGCCGATTACCTCACCTCCGTCCGCGAAAGGTACGCACCGCGCCGCGCAATGCACACGCCAACGTAGAAAATGTTTCCGGGGGCGTCTACTGCTGTGTTCATTAGTCACGTAAGTGTGGTGCATGGTTTTTCTCCGGTGAGTGCGGTGATCTTCCCCCGCTGGATGGCGAGATCCGGCACCGACCTACCGTCGGCTAGTGGGGTTTCCCCCTCACCAGGACTCTCCCACCAGCGGGGCACCGCCCCAGCCGGGACAAGCTCTAAGCTCCCGACCGCTCTCCCAGAGTATGTGGTAGTGTAGTCCATGTTAGTGTGTGTGTGTGTGTGTGTGTGTGTAAGGGGAGAGGATAGGACAAGGAAGAGGAAGGACAGATCGCGCGCGGTCCGTGGCCCGCAGCGCCTCTCACCGGGAGGTTCTAGGTTCGAGCCCTCACGGCGGCAGGATTTTCGACACTAGCTTGTCAGCTAAGTCGAATTCAGTCGCTGTCTGGGGGAGAATTCTAGCGGCCGGCTGCTCTGATCGGTAGTTTTCCGTGGTTTCTCCGATCAACACAAGGCGAATGCCAGAGCAGTACCCTACCAAACGGGCCACGGACCGCGCGCGATCTTTCCTTCCCCTTCCTTGTCTTATCCTCTCCCCTTACACACACACTTACACTAACATGCACTACACTACCACATATTCCGGGAGACTGGTCGGGAGCTTAGAGCTTGTCCCGGCTGGGGCGGTGCCCCGCTGGTGGGAGAGTCCTGGTGAGGGGGAAACCCCACTAGCCGACGGTAGGGCGCCTCCAGATCTCGCCATCCAACGGGGGAAGATCACCGCCATCTCCCGAGAAAAACATGCATTCCACTAACGGGACTAATGACCAGAGCAGTTGACGCGCCCGGAAACCCGAGAAAGTGAATGAGTCAATGTGACGAGGCGGGGGCGTGTGCGCAGGCGCGTGCTGCCGGCCGTGGAGCCGGGCTACCTGCGCGACCTGCTTCCGGCCGCCGCCCCGGAGCACCCGGAGCACTGGCGACGCGTGCTGGACGACGTGGAGCGCGTCATCATGCCGGGGGTGAGTCTCTTTTCCTTTTTTTTACCATTTAAAAACAAAAATTGACCATATACCTTTGTAATCAAGAGTACGATAAACATGAAATGTGTATGAAGGAAGGCCCGGTCCGTGCGGAGATTGTGCAAACAGCATCTTCCACTTTCACAACTGAGAAGGTAAAAGGACATCGACTCGCCCCGATCTGTTTCCTTTTCAATGGAACAAGTACAAGACAGAATGAAAAAGGGTGACCTCAATGGAAAACTGAGACAACAGCAACTATTAACAAATAACAACAAAAACTATTCGTTTTCGTTTGAAGTAATGCACATGTTTGAAACCGTATTTTTAAGTACTTTCTGACAAACCAAATTTGTTTCGGCTATCTTTTTCGGTGATTATTATACGGTTGCATTTAAAAACCAAAATTGATCATAAATATCTTTGTAATAATGAGTACGGCAAACACGAAATGTTTGGTCCATGCGTCGATTGTGCAAACAGTATCTTCAACTTTCACAGCTGAGAAGGTAAAAGGACATCGACTTGCCGTGCATAGAGACTCGCCCTATTTAAAAATCAAATTGAATCCCACAAAAACAGCTATTAAAATATTTACTTTAAGACCCTGTACCCCTCCAGCACCACTCCCAATAAATAATCAACCCATTAACTGGCTCCCTCCAAATAGTATCGTGAAATATCTTGGTCTAAACATGGATACTAAACTGAACTGGAACCAACACATCAGTAGTAAAATACAGGAAGCAAAAAATAAGATACATCAACTAAAACCCATCATTAATCGATCTGCACATCTCCCACTTCCAACCGCCATAACCATCTACAAAACTATTATAAGACCACTCTCCTTTTTTTATTAAATGTTTTTTTTTACAGAGCATACATAGTTCACTACATAATACACTTTACATATGTATTGAATGGCTTACATTCTAATTTACCTAAAATTAAACTACGAACTAATTTGGGTGAGAAAGTCTTCTCCAGACACCTCTAAAAACAATGTATTTCGGAAACGTTGACTAGGAATGCCTGGTATGGATCTGTTTTTTATTCTGGTTCAATGAGGAGTTTTCCGGAGTCTGAAATTGTCTAGGTATGGAATTTGAGGTATGGAGTTATAAAACTGGGTTGAGAGATATGTCATATGGTGTTGTATGGAGTCAATTTGGAATTCTTTGTGGAGCTGTGAATTTGTGACAAACCAAGGAGCATTTGTGATAGTTCTGAGAAAATTGATTTGGACTATTTGGAGCTTGTTCTGCTTTGTTTTTGCATTTAATAAAAAAAAGGAGGAGTGATCTTATGATAGTTTTGTAGATGGTTATGGCGGTTGGAAGTGGGAAATGTGAAGATCCATTAATGATGGGTTTTAGTTGGTGTATCTTATTTTTTGCTTGGTGTATTTTACTATTGATGTGTTGATTCCAGTTCAGTTGAGTATTCATCTTTAGACGCGATTTCGATGCGTTTCTCTCCAATGAAAAGTACGCGTAGTTTAAATCTCAATCATTCTCAATTTTTCATAACTACCAACTCAAAATTGTACGCTTTCCCTTAAAACACCAAAGCAATAAAATCATTTGTTATTTAGATTTAGACGAAGAATGTAGCTGTGGACAACATTCCTCCCTTCCCTCCCGTCAGAAACCGCCACTGTCTAGAAGGACTGAAAGGGCCAAGAGGAAAAGTATCTAAAACTCTCAACAACGTTAGCACAGTTGAAAGGAAGGTGTACGATGAAAACGCGGAAATTTTGCACTGAACTGATTAAGTAAATCGAATTTGCATTTAGGTAATACACGTCCACAGTAGTACAGCAAGCAGAATACATGTATGGGCCGTTCTCACCAACAGCCCGTGTGCAGCACACAGGAATGTGTTGGGTACCAACAAGTATATTTCTCAGTGTACAGGTGCTACTATGCTCTGATTTGAATAGGGTGACTTCTGACATATCACCAGGTTATCCGTTCAATACCCAAAATTGAAGTCCCAATGGATAACCGCGTCCAGCAGATGACCCGTCAGAAGGCACTCTGTTTAAACGAAAAGCGTCCTCCTCCTGCTCCTCGTATTTTGTGAATGTGGTGTGTGTGTGTGTTTGCGGCGCAGATGACGCACTGGCAGTCGCCGCACTTCCACGCGTACTACCCGACGGGGTCGTCGTTCGCGGCGATGGTGGGCGAGATGCTGAGCGCGGGCCTGGGCTGCATCGGCTTCTCGTGGGCGTCGTCGCCCGCCGCCACCGAGCTGGAGACGCACATGCTGGACTGGCTGGCGCGCCTCCTCGCGCTGCCCGAGCGCTTCCTCAACGCGGCGCCGGGCCCCGGCGGCGGCGTCCTGCAGGTGGGCGGGGCGCCACCCGCAGTCTGGAGGAGAATGCCAGCGGCCGGCTGCTCGGAGCGGCAGTTTTCTCCGATGAACACCAGCAGTACCCTTACAAACGGGCCACGGACCGCATGCGACGCTGTCCCGCTGGTGGGAGATACCTGGATGGGAAGATCCTGCAAACCGATGTGTAGAATGGCGCCGGTAGATGACCATCCAGGTGGAAGAACATCGCCACCTCCGACATAAACCTGCACTATACTTACGACACTATGACCACAGCAGTTAACGCGCCCGGAAACACTAAATAATCAATCGATTACCCAGTGGGAGGGGCGTATCAATGACGGATCCCAACAAGGTTTTTCCTTTATTTTTGTTCAGGTAAGGAGTTGCTGTTTAATGGCTAGAACCTATATTATTAGAACCTTTGTTAACCATAAATGATAATTCAGTCTTTCAACGCGTATCGGATGTTTTCTCAACTATTCGAATAAGTCGTCATGCAAAATCGTTTTGCAGAAAACCCAACATTCTCTTACAGCTAGGCCTGCCCTTAAGTACCTTCAAAATACTTTATATTAGTGTTCGCCGATATAGAGAACAGTAGCTCATTCGCGCAACATAGTGAATGTTGAACTACTTCAAAAAATAGTCATGGCCTACTGAGTTCCTGCGGAAGCTGCAAATATATATAAAATCTTCAATATTAATAAAATCTTCCAGAAAATGAATGTAGTATACTGCCAAATGCATGTAGCGTTGGTTCTTAAAAATATAAAATTTTCCTTCAGTTATATTTCCATTTGTTCTTGGGGTTCCCCGTGACACCATCTCCTCATTGGTGTTCTTCGAGTATTGAAGAGGCATTTATATTATTTAGAGTGCCCTACCCCACAGGTCTTCTGACTTACACGCTCCAAATTAACACCACAAGTTGTGGTTGCTCAAACAACGGCGTCAAAGATATTTTAAAATTCAACTCGCTAGATTAGAAGTGACACATGTTCCGCAAAATTGCTCATACAAAATCTTCCACACTCATTCGCGTAAATACACTTCGCAAGAGGCAGACATCCGCCCATTGAAAACTTTAAAGCGCTTCGGAAATTATAAGCTTTTTTTGTCGTCGGCCTAGCGCCGATGATACGTTTGTCTTTTCTTTTGTCTGCGCTTGTACCACCGGTCGCAAGTCTCGGCAGTAGTCGCGAACGAAAGACCTCTGCTCACTGCAAGGTTGCCAAATCGGAGCTCAGATGTGGCGACCGCTCCTGGCCTACGGGTTGCGAAAAGGTGTAGTACGATCACAATACAGAATACGTAGAGCCTGAGGCATTCATTTATATCTTGTACGTAATCAAACATTTGACATAAATTCTTGAAAAGTCGCAACATGCTAGGGCAAGGGTCACATGGTTTCTCTGCCCGCTGCATGTATCCCGGCGTCCAAACTTCCGACAGCCGCTGCGCACCTCACACATGCAACATGTGCTTATGACCCTTGACGGAGCCAATACTTTGTTGTGGTAATAGACATGCACGCAAAAGAGCGTAGAGATGCAGAAATGTGGTATGTGGGTCTGACGAATCAGAAATCTCTCGTTGTACTTCCGAGCTGCAGCGCTGGCGCTGTTCCGACTTCTCTAAATATGTGGTACATATCAGTCATTTCAAACAAACCATATCCAAAATTTTAGGCTAATTTAAGGCTAGTTAAATGTTCCATTTCAGACTTTTAGGCTCTTTTGTATTTCCCAAAACCGTGGGCGCTGCTTCCTTTAGACTAAAGCAAAACTATTAACATTGGTTCTTAGGGGGCAAATAAACACCAAAATTAAAAAACTGTAGAAAAATTTGAAACCCCACCCACAATTTAAGTATAATTTAAGGCTCTAGGAAAAAAAATATTCCCGCATATATATTTGAAAAACCAGTTTTATACTATGAGAAACAGATAACATTGCTTATGGGCAAATAAACACCAAAATAAAAATATTACAAAAAACCTGAAAACCTACCAAAATTTAAGGCTAATTTGAGTCTTTACGAAAAAAAATATTGCGGCATTCTTATTCCAAAAACCAGGGCTGTACAAAGAGGAACATAATATACCTTCTTAGTAGTCGTAGATCTCAATAGTCGTCTTTTGCTGTTGCTTCACTACGAAATTTAACCCTGCGGCACCCGTTTTAGAGTTTTGGAAGTTGTTACTTGGGCTGTGAGCAAGAATTGCAGAATGAATCAACGCCAGGTGATTTACTTCCAAAGGATAATGAAGACACCAGAATTCATATCACTTACTAACAGACAATGGGAGGTTAAAATAATCAAGAGCTGACTCTCAGTCCGCTTGAGTGTGCAAATTAAAGAAAGAAATAAAAATTAAATGAAATAAAATTGTCGAGAAAAAACAAAATTTATATTTAATCAAATTTTGCAAAATCGCAAATAGCAACTCAGAATTCGGAAACAAGTTAACCTCTAGTGGTGTCACAAAAATTTTTGATATTAAAATATCTTTGTAATGAGGATTTCGTAGGCATTAGTGCAGCTGCCGAGGAGGAATTTTATAAAGTGTCTAATTCGAATCCTGATTTGAAACATCTCGCTTCATGCTTCAGGGCATCGCCGTTAGGAGCGTGTCGCGAGAGCCGCGTTCAATATTAGCGTGGATCCCTCCGTCGAATACATTGATTAGTTCGTATTCCCGGGCGCGTGAACTGTTGTGGTCATTATTCCCGTAAGTGCAGTGTATGCTTTTATCATGGGTGGAGGCGGTGTTCTTCTCCTCCAGGATGATACGATCTGGCGCCGGCTTGCGGGATGTTCCCATGCGGATATCTCCCACCTCTGTATACTATCCTCATCCCTTACGTGCTATAAGTAATGAGGATAGAACAAAGAAGAAGAAGGAAATATCGGGCCCAGTCAGTGGCTCGTTTGTTAAGATACTGCTCCGGCATTCGTCGGAGAAACCACGGATAAGTACCAAACAGCAGCCGGCCGCTAGAACTTCTCCTCCAGGCAGCGGCTGAACTCGACCTAGGTATCTAGCTAGTGTCAAATATTCTACCGGCACGGCGACTATGACTTTTTTACGTCAAAAACAGTTAAAACTGTGTGTGAAGTGCTATGGGAAGAAGTGAATTCTGTGCACGTTTTCAAGATTCTGTGATCCCTACCCTAACGCATATACTATTTGAATTTTGAATACAGAAAGAAAATGAGCGTTTTTTGCAAGGATTGTTAACAAAAGTATTCCTTCCCATGTAATAAAATCTATTTTCAAGTGTAAATCAGCAATAAATTTGGGCTCTTATTCCTCATTAAGAAAATTTTCCTTCGTCAAGGAATAATACTTCCTGCAACTACATCATGGAGAACGATAATTTGAATACGTATATTTCCCACTGAATTCTAGAAGATGTGCACAGATAATGAAGTTTCATTTATGTTCAGAAGCAAAACATGGGGCATTTGCTGAAAGGATCAGGGACACGGGATGAAAAACCTGATCGAGATGGGATTCATTTGCCCAGAGGCTGCGGTACAATACTTGTTAAGGTTGTTTAGAATTATACAATCCAAATGGTAAATAATACATTAAATATCACTGTTAAAATTAATGTTACTTTTCTTGTGATGCTCAGTATAGTGTCTAATTGTATAGAAACAGTTATGCAGCAGAAACGATTTCACTTGGGATTTAAACTTTTCTATTGAATTTAATCGTTTAATGTCATCTGGCAAAGTGTTGTAAAATAATGTACATGTATTGTAAGTGAGTTTTTTGTAATGAGCTGTTGATATTGTCACCTGATGAATATGATTTCTACGTCGAGTGTTATAGTTATAGACATCAGCGTTTCCTGAAAATATATTCCCGCCCTTAAGCAGGTCATATTTGACAAAAACCACTGACTCATTAGTCAACAGACAAAGGTAATGGTAAAATTCCTAGATTAATGAAGAGAGGCTTACATGAATCACGTGGGTGGGATTTGGTTATTATTCGTACAATTCGTTTTTGTAATCTAAAAGTCTGGGAGCTATAAGATGTATTTCCCCAGAATATTATGCCATATCTCAGACGGGAATGAACATTCGCGAAATACACATATTAATTGCTGCTGTAAGATTTCGTGAGTTGAGACAGGTTTTCATTATTTATTTCATTCTGTTAACAAATTCCAATTGAATTTTCGTTTTAATTTCGGTGTGCGCAACTTACGTGTTTTTATGAATCCCTGGGCATTTGTAGAGCTTCTCTGCTTCCAAGGCTGTTACAGTCTCTCTTGACATAGTTTCGTATTCTATTGCGCTGATGAGTTTACCTTTACTGATGGTTTGTATTTCACAATTTTCTTTACCAAATTGCAATCCTATGTCGATGGAGAATCTTTCGGTGTCATGTGTGAGCTGCTTAAGTCCATGTAAGGTTATTGAGTACAGCTTGATATCGCCTATGTACGCCAGATGACTTACATTATATTTCCATAGGCCTTTCAGTTCATATTGAGGTTAACAAAATTTCTCTACATTAATTTATGGCAAAGATCTTAGCGTCCGGCTTGCTGGGTCAATGGGTCACGATATATTATAATCCTTATTACCTTTATAATGGATAATAGGATCCGCAGACTATACAGCGCTGCTGGGAATCTGAAATAGAATGATTCTATTCCTAGTTCATTACTGTTTGGATTGACTAAATGAAAGATCACTTTCTTTTCTGAAGAACAAAATTTAACAAAGTTTATTGTTACCTATTTAGCAAACAATTTTGTGAATTTAACAAAATGATTTTATGTTGTGCCTTGAATCAAGATATCTTTGAATTTACAGTTTTATACCGCGGTTAACTTATCTATTCTTCGTTGATATCCCTCGTAGACTTCTCAGTCGAAATATCTTGCGAGCTTGCCGTAGTCCAAAGTCCCAAGAAATCCTCTTCTGCCCCTATCCAAACTGGTCTCAAACTATCAAAATTATCAGTCCCGATTACGTCCTATGACATAGTCCCGAAATTTATAACTCGATTACCACTCCCGACAAAGTCCCAATTTATGCATCAATATTACTTCCACATGCAATATCTGCAATATCATTTACTGTCCTTAAAATTTCACGATCTGATAACCCGACTCTGACTATCTGCACTACACTCGCTCCCTCTCACGAACCTACGATCAGTTCAGACGCGCGATGCCGGTCAGAATGAAATCTTCCTGCATGATTCACCCCTCGAAGACTTCGTATTAAACTACCTTCCTCTTTTTTCATAACATTTGACCGTCCTTCTCTCACCCAGCCAATCCATGCGTTCGTTATATTTTGGTGTAGCTGACCTTTCGATCGTCTAAACTTCTTCGCCCAATCCCAAATTTTCTACTTTCGGCATCCAGCCACCTCTTAATGCATTTTCCACCATATACCTACAAATAAATGTTTGTTTATTTTCATGTGACATATCGGTATGTCACAATATACTACTCTCATATTTTTAAACAAATGGGAGAGGGGATTCTTGGCAAGACAAAACAAGTAAGGACTGAGACTATCACCCTGAAAGATGTCTCTGTGAATTCTTAATGTCTTGGTGACGATTATTTCATTATTTGATGACATATATATTGTTGTTTGCCAGTTATTCATTGTGCACGTCAGGAATCTTACGATTTTCTAATATTATACATTTTTAAAACATACAACTTCCAGTCATGTGGGACCATGTAGAATGCCTTCTTGTAGTCAATAAAGCAAGTATGGAGATCGCGCTTTTTGTCAGACACCTGAGACATGATGATACTCTCTACCACAAGCAGCTCCTTGCAACTAAATGAGCCCTTACAACAGCCTTTCTGGGTCTTCGAGAGAATATTCTTTCGTTCGTAATGTTGTTCTATGACTAACTTTAAACATATTGTTATGATTTTGTAAAATGCATTAAGGCAAGTGATATGTCGAAATTGTCCGGGGTCTGTGGTATCACTTGTTTTTGTCTTCGTGAAGATCGATACCTTCTTCAGGATAGTTCTGACAATGATTCATGAGCATCCGAATCTTCTCATGAAGACAGGTCAATCTTTTGATCCAAAAATTATGAGGCCCATCTGGATCAGGGGATTTTCAATTTTGTAACCAGTTAATGGCCGCTTTTAAGACTCCTATTGATATATCAGAAACTTCCAGATCTTTGATCTTGTTTGAGTTGTTTGACACTTCGCTCAGCCAGAAAGCATTAGATTGGAGATGACCTATCTCCACATGCGTGCCATTTCACTTCCCCTTCGGAAGGCTTCTAGAAGAGCAATATTAGATCTGAGTTTTTCAATTCTTTCTACCCGCCTTCTCTTCCAAGATGGTATGTACTCTCTGTGATAAGTCAGCTGGGTTTCGATAATTTTTCCACCACTTAACGATTGTCAGCGCTAAACAATAGACAAGTTGTTCATACGTTGTAATTTGCCTGACTTCGTTGACAAGTATATATTCATTTGTCAACTTAGTTAAGGTTGCCAGTTTTGTTGAGTTGTGTTGTCTTGGAATTTTAGGTCTAAAGTGAGGAACAAATTCCCAATTCGTGGCTTTTTCCTGTTCATATTATTGTTTAAGGTGTCCAATTAATCGGCCATCGTTATCAATTAGATTTTCCGACTCTGCCAGGGATCTATGAGATGATCGTGGCATTGTGTTGGAGTCTACATCTTGTGTCTGTAATTCAGAGATTACACTGTCTGATTCTGGAGCTTCATGTCGTTACGTTTCTGCCAGGACTTCGCCATTAATTTCCTGTATTCGAATGTGGGAGATATACTTTCCAGACATATAAATTAATGCTCTTCGATCAGTAATACTCTGTTCCCTAAGATGGTATAGTTGTGGGTATTGTTTCAAAAAAATTCTAGAACGTTTTTGCCAGTAACCTAAACAATTTGTTCTGCAACGGATGATATGGCGATAAATTCTGGCAATGACTTCGTTGTCAACTGTCCATTGTAATCTCCGCCGTTGTAGGCCTGCTTGACTGGTCCCGAGTAATGTCTAAGAAACACTATCAGCAGGTGAAGGGGCAATCACAAATACGACCATTCCTAGCTAGGACTCGAACCGCAGCCCCTCAGCTCAGACACTGCGTCGCGACGGCTGCCGCAACCGTCTGTGCCACGCGACCCGCTTATGATTATTATTATTATTATTATTATTATTATTATTATTATTATTATTATTATTATTATTATTATTATTATTATTATTATTATTATTATTATTATTATTATTATTTGTATGTCAGCCATTACTGGCCACTTCTCTTCCGAGGCCTGATTTACGTGTGTCATAATAGGGACCAACTTTTTTCTGTATCTCGTCGCAAGACAAGATTGTTACTCCTTGAATTAAGAAGTATGAGGTAATAGCGATGAAGGGGCAATCACAAATACGACCATTCCTAGCCGGGACTCGAACCTGCAGCCCCCTCAGCGCAGACAGCGCGTCGCGACGGCTGCCGCAACCGTCTGTGCCACGCGACCCGTTTATTATTATTATTATTATTATTATTATTATTATTATTATTATTATTATTATTATTATTATTATTATTATTATTATTATTATTATTTATAATATCCACGATCGTCCAGAGTTTCAAGGGAACTCAAGGCCAGAGCGGCAGCAAATATGGTGAGTCATGCAATTTCTTCTTGTTCCGCTTCAGTGACAGCTGAGGTTCCGCTTCGGTGACAAAGTGAGAGGATCTTACGCACGATATTAGTAGTTGCCCCATAGCACGGCCTTCGTCATATTTCTGAAGTTCCATTCATAACGATGGAATTTCGCCTTCAAAATTCCCCAACCTTCAGTCGTTACATGAAATAACCACGTGTACATTATCGACTTTTTGAAGCTCGTATAATTGCATCCGTTCAATTGCAGGTGTTTGATTGTTTTCTTGTCTGCAATTTTTGTTATAATGACTATTATCAATTATGATCTGTTGGGATTGTGATACCTAATACATTACTATTGTCCTGCGATTGGTTTTGTGGAACACGTCAATATCTGGTTTATTGGCTTCCATTGTTCTACCAGTAAAAATGGTGGTATCCAACAAGGTTTTTATTCTTTCATTTGACAGCAATCCAGTAGGTACTTGTAGTAAGGCAAACTAACTTTACCAGGCTCTATCTTCTGGTAAAAGTCTGGTGGATACATTTCTGTCGTGTAAATAATCTATTTGTGCGAACTCAGAAAATTCACTGAAGATGTGTTGCATAAATTTGGTGGTCTTCTTGCACAGGCGACACTTTTCACCAATGTTTTCATTCTCGGTGTATCGCCTGTGGGAATTAATTATAATCACAAATCCTTCCGTCTATCAAAAAGTCCAGCGGTTCTCAATTAGTCAGTTGATTTCTTTTTATTCATGTGGTCACTTCGAAAGGCTGTAGCAAACCTGCCATGAATTTCCTTTGAATTCTACTGCTCGTTTTGCTCATTTCATAAACGATCATTTCATTCGAATGTGGTCTTCTTGACGCAGCTTCAGAGGTGTGTAGCCCTGACCTTGATCACAGATGACTACCACAGATTCATCGAAGATATTCTGTGGGTCCTTGATACCGAAAAATCCATGAACGGCAATAAGTCTGTCCGTCCGTCTGTGGCCAACGCTAGAGACTAAACCGTTCAGCCGATTTGCTCCGAAATGGATATTCCATGATCAATCTGAACGATCTCCAAGCTTTGGGAGTTTCAAGTGGATCATTTGACATTTGAGAGTACTTTACATGTAGCCTCAAGAGCAGTTTCAGCACTTTCTCAAAAAGTCTCCAAATTTGTTTATTAAACTTTCTTCTTGTGTAGCGTTAAGGACGCTTAAGAGAATGGTACAGCCCTCATGTTAGTGGAAATACCAGATTTTTCGAAAAATGCAAAAGTACAATTTTTTTGGGCGTCTTCCTTCAACTTCAATATTGAAGATAGAGATTTTTTTCCTGAATGAAATCTTTTCTTTAAAGACAGTTCTTGAAATAAGACTATGTACAATTTTTCAATAATATGAATAGTTTTAGTGTAATTTTGCGCAAAATGAAGGCAATTTTTAAATTTTGTTAACATTTTTCTCAAGAATTGGTCCAATTAGTTTTCGATATTCTCCTCGTATGTATTAAGGGCCGGTAAACATATGGTGCTAGTCCCATTTTCGGCGAACTCTCCGTAATTTCGAAAAGAGAAAAAAATAACATTTCAAATCTACAAAATTGAAGACAGAGATTTTCCCTGAGGCTAAGACTGTTCCAAAAAAACGGCTCTTTCAAAAAGGTCATGTACAAATTTTTGAAGAAGCGAATATTTTTTCGAGTAATTTAGGCTTGAAATTAATGCAAATTATAAAAAAAACATTTTCTCAAAACTGCTCCAATTTTTTTTCGGATTTGTTCCATGGGTAGAAGAACGGACCCTTAAAAGAATGGCATGGGTCTCATTTTCGGTGAATTCTGCATTTTCAAAAATTGTAAGTTTATAAATAATGCGAGAAAGAATGCGTCATCACTAGTTCCTATTGTTTCATCTGCTTTTGCTAGGTGTTGCCGAAAACCTGGTACTTGTATTAATCTCCACTAAGGAGATCTTTATTCCCTAAATCGTCTATGAATTGGGATCCTTCTAAATTCTGGAATCCACCTCTCCTCACGTGAGCAAGTGAACACTTCTCCAGCGAAAGGATTCTTGAAAGCTTATCCATAGCCGGAGGTATTCAACACCCTACTCAAAGAGTTCCGTGCAAGATAAGACCAGAGCAGACTTAAGCTATCTCTTTGAAAAAAGCCTCTATGAATTATCTCCCAGCTAAGCTGTTTTGTAACTTAATTTCTCTCTTATAACCAACAGCGTTCTTTGCCAATTGACCATGAATATCGGTATAAAATTAATGATGGCGAGATTAACCTTTTAGAGTCGAAGGGTTTGTCGCAGCCAAAAGAGAGGAATAGAGTCAATAGTTTCCTATACTCAATCTAGTCTCCTGACGGGTTATATGACATTATTATTATTATTATTATTATTATTATTATTATTATTATTATTATTATTATTATTATTATTATTGCTTTTGTTGAGGTTTTAGTAAAACTATAAAGTAATAGTTAAGTAATAATTATGTAATTTCTAACTAAAATTTTATTCCCGTTGTTTTACTTATCTTTATAAAGTTATTGAATTTGAATTCCACCGCGTGTGACACGAAGCGTCTGCGAACAGGGATCTGCGAGCGAAGCGACGCTGGTGGCGCTCCTGGCGGCGAAAGAGCGGACTGTCCGCCGTCTGCTGGAGGAGCAGCCGGGGCAAGACGCGGCTCTCCTGAAGACGCGCCTCGTCGCCTACACGTGTGGTGAGCAATCGCAAGCATTTTCACATAAAACTCTTTTAGCATCTACGTTCTTCACTACATTACTAAACGAAGATTCGTTTCCCTAATGACAAACCGGGAGCGGTAGCTCAGTGCACCAACTGATGTCACTGCAGCGCCCCTGACCGGGAGGTTCCCACTCCCCACGGCGGCAGGATTTTCCATACTAGCTTCTTAGCTAGGTCGAATTCAGCTGCTGTCTGGAGGAGAATTCTAGCGGCCGGCTGCTCTGATCGGTAGTTTTCCGTGGTTTCTCCGATCAACCCCAGGCGAATGCCGGAGTAGTACCCTACCAAACGGACCGCGCGCGATCTTTCCTTCCTCTTCCTTGTCCTATCCTCTCCCTTTACACACACACACTTACACTAACATGCACTACACACCCACATATTCCGGGAGACCGGTCGGGAGCTTAGAGCCTGTCCCGACTGGAGCGGTGCCCCGCTGGTGGGAGAGTCCTCGTTAGGGGGAAACCCCACTAGCCGACGGTAGGTCGGCACCGGATCTCGCCATTCAGCGGGGGAAGATCACCACCCTCTCCCGAGAAAAAACATGCACTACACTAACGGGACTAATGACCAAAGCTGTTGACGCGCCCGGAAACACGAAAAAATAAATCAATCAAACCAACTGATGTCACTGCAGTGCCCCTGACCGGGAAGTCCTAGGTTCCCACTCCCCACGGCGGCAGGATTTTCGACACTAGCTTTTCAGCTACGTCGAATTCAGTCGCTGTCCTCTCGGTCAGAGGCACGGCCGTGACATCAGTTGATGCCCTGAGCCACCGTTGCCGGTCTAAAGGAGCGTCGTGCTTGCAGACCAGGCCAACTCGTCGGTGGAGAAGGCGGGGCTGCTGGCGTCGCTGCCCATGCGGCTGCTGCCGTCCGACGCCCAGGGCCGCCTGCGCGCCGACGTGCTGCAGAGGGCCGTGGACGAGGACCGCGCCAGCGGTCTGCTGCCCTGCTTCGTGAGTACCGCTCCCTAAGCGCAGGGACGTCAAACCGTGCCCCGCCCGCACGCGCTATACAAGGATTTTTCTTAAAAACGAGCCAAAGCGTCAGTTCGCTAAACAAGTGAACATCTCATGTCATTTAGAGAAGTATCCCTCCGCCGCGACAGCTGTTCAGCCACGCCTCTTCCTAAAGTCTTAGGTTATGGCTCCTGTGAGAAAAAAAACTCGTGCAGAAGCCTAAGAGTTTCTATGAGGTATATGCACGTAGGCGAGTCCGGGAAATATTTAAATTTAATTACGTATGTGGAAAATCTCTTAACATGCTCTCACAATCAGCAAAAGAAAATTTCAACGAATGTAAATAGAAAGAAAAATGATTTTAAGCCGGAAACACGTGCACCGGTACGCATCTCACATTCAATTCTTTCTCGGTTTTAAAATAAACATAATATTTATCAGCCAAAAAGTTAATTCAATGTAATGTTAATAGAAAAAAGAATTTTTACAGAAGAGCACATAACACTGAACTTCCTAATTTCAATTATTTCTCGTGGCGCACTATATTTTATCGGACGAGGCCATCACAAAAGGATGCGTGGAAGCCATTTGCAAGTTAGCCAACGAACGAATGCAGGAAGGGCGTGTAATGGACACAAGGAGCACAGAACCTTGAGTTGTGTCGCCGGCACGAGCTGTCGCTTTGGCTCATCCTTAGGGGAAGGTGTGCGTTGTGGTTCGCAGGTGGTGGCGACGCTGGGCTCCACGCCCACGTGCGCGTTCGATCCGCTGCCCGAGCTGGGCCAGCTGTGCCAGCGCGAGGGGCTCTGGCTGCACGTGGACGCCGCCTACGCAGGTCAGCCTCACAACACACTGCACTCCACTGCTTCTTATACCTTTGACTTAATTTTACAGGGGAGCAAAAAACAACTTTAAACTAGATGAATGATATTCAAACAAAACATACACACAAATACTTTCGTTTCTATATCACCGTTTGAATATCATTAACCTCTGATTTAATTCAGTTAAAAGTTGTTTCTTGCACTCCTGTAAAATGAAGTGTTTATGACTTATCAGCTTATTCACCGGGATCAAAGATATTTGACATATTTTACTAGTAAGTACTTTAAACGTATTACAAAAAGAATAAAATGATAACTTTAATGATACAATTGATAAACACAATTTTGTTTTGAACCTTTTACAGAGTTGACAAATGACTTGGAGAGCCCCCTCCCCCGCCTAGTGTATAACAATTTTACAAATAATCAGGTTAAAAAGGGGGAAATCAGGGATTGAGCATATTTATGGAAATAAAATGTTTTATTACGTAACGTTATGAGGCCCCTTTTATAATGTTTGAGGGGCTCACGGTGCCCTCACTCAATACGCGCATGCCTGGGGTGCCAAATGACGGGGTGTGGGGGATTTTTTCCGCCCCCCCCCCCCCCGGCGACCCGCGTGGTAGTGGTCAGGCTGCTCTCCGCCGCTAAAATCGGGTGTCGAATCTCGTGCGATTTACATGGAATTTCTTGTGGACAAAGCAGGTTCTCGGCTACTTTTCTACGGAAGTCGTAGGCTTCCGCGGCCGGAGTCATGTGAATGATCTTGTCTGTCCGGGTGACGCCGCGTCGAAGGCTGTATTGCCGATGTTTGGACCATCTTTTCGTGGTCTTCCTCAGGGCTGGTCTGCCCTGGGCACTGGTCTTCCGCAGTGCAGACAAGCCCTCAGGAAGACCACGAAAAGATGGTCCAAACGTCGGCAACACAGCCTTCGACGCGGAGTCACCCGGACAGCTAAGATCATTACTTTTCTACGGGTTATCCCATTTCCCTTACCTGTCATTTCACCAAAGCTCAAATATTACATCATATATCTTCAGAAACATCTGACAAAATATATTCAAAACCCTCTCAACTATAGCCATAGGGCATCGGCACTGGCATCAAAATATAAAATGTTCTTCCCCGTAAAACATTTGGTATACCCTGCAGGAAATGTATTAATTTATCTTTGTCAGGGACATAGGTAATTTATTTATTTCTCTTCTATCCCCATTTATGATTTCCAAGCTTTCATGTATTCATAACAAGTTCATTTTTTACGTCCCTCTTGAGAAAATTGCCAATTTATTTCCTGACCTGGCCACTCTGAACAGCGAGTTCCTGTCTGCTATTACACGGTTACGACTAGTAATGAGTAAAACTGAATCTAATTTCCCAAATGTTCCGGGGTAGTCAAAATGACCTGACGTATTAGGAAATGCATGCGCTCTCTTAAATTAATCTTTCTGTCATGAATAGATGCAATTCATATTACTTTTGCCGTCTTGCCATTTACATATCAGAAGTCGGATTTTTCTGGAGTTAGTTATTTTGTCCAGTACCAGAAATTTGAATCACATCTCAGTTTCTATTGCCAACAACTGACAACAGTATTTTGACTTATAGCATTTTTAAGAACGTTATTAATTGTTCAATATAGGGCTACTTAGGCATTATTAATGATGACAAAATACTGCTAAACCAAAGAAATTGAATGAATCATGTTAGAGAAGTCAAATGTAATACAGTAAAATCAAGCGAGACACGAACAATAAACAATAATTTTCTTAATTAGTGCCACCGTTTTTGTGCTTTACACATTTTTATTATTTCTTTATTAAATGTGTTTTATGCGCAAATGTTTGCAGGAACGGCGTTGCTCTGCCCCGAGTACCGACACATAGCGGAAGGAGCGGAGCTCTCCGACTCCTTCTGCGTGAACCCTCACAAGTGGATGCTCATCAACTTCGACTGCTCCGCCTTGTGGTAGGTTCCGCTCTCAGGCCTCCAGTGCTCTGCGAGTGGCAGCTGAAAAAAAACCACTAGCGGCGCTACAACAGCACATGCTTTCTCGCATTTTTGTAACTACTCGCATTATTTGCAGCACATTAAACAGAGAAGCAAGGATAATTTCACACATTCATTGAACATACAGAACTAAATGCCTTCCAATATATCACATTATGAATGGATACGAAACTAGGGTACCGTTACGTAATGTCCATCTTATACATATACTGCGGCGGCGATGGTGTAACGTTAACATATCGGACTGTTATACTCAAATTTGCGGGTTCGAACCCGATCGAAGCTGTGGGTTTTTCAAGGGAGAAAAAATCCTTCGTACGCTTTCCTTCGGAGGGGAAGTAAAGCCGACTGTCCCATATTAGTAGATTTACTGCATGTAAAAGATCCTCAAGCCTAAATGATGCCTCTGAGCTAAATTCAAATTGCCTGTTTCGTTGCCCAAGTAATACCTTCTTTCTCACATGGTTTTTGAAAGGAGCGTAGCGAAATTAGCGTGGTCAGACGGAAGAGCAGGCCTCATGGCCTGAGTCTCGTCACGTAAAATAAGGCACATTTTAAGCATATTTTGTTTAACAAACTCCTTCGATATTTCGAATGGTTGAGCCGCAATAACCACTCAAAAGTCGATTTGAAAAAAGGCTTTCAATGCAAAAATTTGCATTTCAATACATAAACACTCCAGAAACATGTAAATTGTGTATTATTTACAAAAGAAATGAATGTATTTTGTTCACACAGAAAAATTAAATGAAAAATAAAAAAGCAATTGAATAGTGCAAATTGAATTGTTCAAAAATTGTTCGAACTAAAAATCAAAGTTGCTAAGTGTTATTCTTTGCTTTTTACTTATTTCGTTCCTGAGGTACCGGAACGCAGTTCCGCCGGGTTCCGCCAAAAATCAAGTCCTTGTTCAATCTGATTCTGAAATGAAATATGCAAATCTAAAAAATGTTTTTCTAATCATACTTTTCATGAACTATCTTTCTAAAACAGAATTACGTATTGCTAGAATTATCCTCTAGATAGATGCTGAATTCGACCTAACTACCTTGCTAGTGCCGAAAATCCGTCACTGTCGGAACTACCGTCGATTTGAATTGACCGAAATTTAAAAAATCAGAGGTAGTTAGCGATCGCGCTGGTTTCTGTTAAAAGATAACTAATAGAAATTCTATTAAGTTTGAATGCTATGTCTGCAGGATTACTCTTCCAAAATATAACTACCAATATTTCTCCAAGTTTTGTAAGTTGTTATATTTCACTCAATTTTTCATTATTTTACCGTTTATTCCATAATTTTTTTACGATATTGCTCCTCCTTACACGACAATTGAGCTTCCCAATGTACGTCATGCCGACGCATTGTATTCAATGAAATCTGTTATTTGTCCTCAGGGTGCGTGACTCACACCAGCTGGTGGAAGCGTTCACCGTGGACCGCATCTACCTGGCGCATCACAAACAGGGACTGGCCCCGGACTACCGGGTAAGCACAAGCGATTATGTACGCACGTGTGATCGGGAGCGGTAGCTCAGTGCATCAACTGATGTCACTGCAGCGCCTCCGACCGGGAGGTCCTAGGTTACACTCCCCACGGCGGCAGGATTTTTGACACGCTTTTCAGCTAGGTCGAATTCAGTCGCTGTCTGGAGGAGAATTCAAGCGGCCGGCTGCTCTGATCCGTAGTTTTCCGTGGTTTCTCCGATCAACACCAGGCGAATGCCGGAGCAGTACCCTAACAAACGGGCTACGGACCGCGCGCGATCTTTCCTTCCTCTTCCTTGTCCAATCCTCTCTCATTACACACACACTTACACGAACATGCACTACACTACCACATATTCCGGGAGACCGGTCGGGAGCTTAGAGCTTGTCCCGGCTGGGGCGGTACCCCGCTGGTGGGAGAGTCCTGGTTAGGGGGAAACCCGGTAGCCGACGGTAGGTCGGCGCCGGATCTCGCCATCCAGCGGGGGAAGATCACCGCCATCTCCCGAGAAGAATCATGCACTACACTTACGGGACTAATAATCAACTCAGTTGACACGCCCGGAAACATGAAAAAATCAATCAATCAATCAGCACGTATGCATCAATATGTTGTAATTGTTGATTCCAATGCTGCTGCTGTTGTCGCTGTAGCCTAACATTCATGTTCTATTATTGTTGGGGGACTTGAGTTCTAATCATTCTTGTATCGAAACTGATGTACTTTTACTGATTATTCACTGGTCTATTATTAGCAAGTTCTGACGTCATAAACGTCATTTCGATCGTCTGTGAATGAAAGTTATTCGACCCTTCAAATAACTTACGAGGTCCTACTGAATCTTTAGACACTTCGACCACTAAAGCTCTTTTTTTATTAGCAAGTTCCGACGTCATAAATATCATCTCGATCATCTGTGATAAAAAGTTATTTTACACTTCAAAAACTATACAAGGTCCTACTGATTCTTTTGACACCTCGAACGCTAAAACCGCTCGAGTACTTCACGAGTTACGTAGATAAAAACCCAACAGGAATACCTTGCCCGACCTTGCTCCGCGCATCTTGATAAGAGCAACGCGGCTCTTACAACCTGAGCTCATGTCTGGCAATTGCAATCAGAGCTTCTATGAAAATGCTAAGCATTCTACAAAACTAGTAAAATTCATCACGTACTTCTGAACTATCTTCCAAAATCAATTTTCTGAACTCAGTTACCATGACTCGCTATGCAGATTGTAACCATTATTGCTAGAAAAACACCTTGGCCAAGGAAACTAGTGGCGCTACAAAAGCACATATATTCTCGCGATATTGTAAATAGCTACATTATATTAAAATATTGCATTTTCTTCGCAACTAGCACCTCAGCTATTACTTGAAGACGTCCAAATCAACCAAGAAGCGAGTAACGCCTTGTTGCCAGCGCAGCGTTGTCAAAACTATGCACATTCGCTTGGCGAATAATATTGATATTATTCGCCAAGCGAATGTGCATAGTTCTGTGTAATGTGCATGTGCATAGTTGCCAGAATTGATTCTGGCAAAACCGCTTATTTCCATCTGCATTGAGATTTCAACTTGTTTATCGGTTAGTCATAGTACATAGCTCTCACCAAGGAAATCAGAAAACCTTACTACGAGAAAGTCCGTGCCATTCTGTAACACAACTAATTCTTTATATTCAATACGCAGTAATTTGTTTAGGGATCAGATATATTAACTGGTATACCGGGCATTCTGAGGAATAATTTACAAAAATGCTGTGAAATTCATCTCAAACGGAGATATTGGCAATCGGACTAGGAGTTACGCTGTAAAAATCATGCTATAGTCAGCACTGTTTCTCTTAGGGTACGAGAGAAACTCGCGACAAAAACTATGGATTATCAAATAGGTTTCGAATCATTTCGAAAAGGTTAATTTGGAAACACAAGCTCGACCAAATGACAGGTGTATCTTATCACCGCCACCATCTCGACGTTCAACAACAATGAACTTCTCACATATCAATTGCGGCAGTTTCGCGGAAATTTCAATTAAGCTTCGCGGATGGCTTGAAAAAAAAATACATCAATACATTGAGAAAAATTGTAGAAAACTGAAAATGCCAGAAAGTAAAAATAGATTTAATATTGGCGATTCTCAATAGTAAGTTATAATTAAAATTAAATTAATTATTTTTCATATCACTTATTCAGTTTTTCTCGTGGCCCGTAGTTTGAGGGTTTATATTTGATTAATTTGAAGCAGAACTTACGCAAAAACTATTCATTTTTTCAAAAAAATGTACATGACCTTTTAAAAAGAGATAAATTTGTACAATAGACTTGGTCCAAGGCAAAAATTTCTATCTTCAATGTTGTAGGGATTTTTTTCTTGCAACTTTCGAAAAATAGGTGAATTTAACAAAAATTAGACCTACACCATTCTCTTCAATGTCCTTCGCACTATTCAACAACAACATTTAAACACAAAATTTTGCGATATTCTTTTCAAATTTTTCAAAATGTCCCAAGTGTGAAAAATATCTCTCAAAATTAAAATAACGGTTTCAAATTCCAGAGCCAGCGACATCAGCCTGAACGATTGGGGAATATCAATTTTGGAGACAACCGGCTGAACGGTTTATGTGCTAGAGTTGTGCAGACGGACAGATAGACGTTTTGCTGTCAATCGATTTTTCGTTATGAAGGACGCACAAAACACGGATTCTAGCTACCCCACGTGTTAGAGGAATATTGTTTCGACACTTAGAGACAGGATTTATGCACTTTTTCGTTACCAGGATCCGGTAATAAGTGTTTTGTCAAAAATTCACTGTTTTCCTGAGCACAATTATAATACTTCCTCTTTTTACGTTAGTAAGTGCGACAATGAAAAAGTCCCCAGACATGATAATCATTGTGTTCATAAGATTGCTTTTTGTAAACATTTTCGAGTTTTATCGAATAGTACCCTAATCATCGGCAATTACTGATGTAACCTTGATAGTGTTCAGCCGTGTGGAACACCCAAACCAAAGTTATTACGAAGAGATTAAACTTTTTCTTCTTCATCCTGGTAGGAAAAATGTGTAATGCTTTGTCCACAAAGCGGCGATTTCTTCAAGCACTGTTATGAAAGCAAAACGCAAAAACCAGCGCGATAGTGAGTTACGACTGACACTTTCTTGTGCATTCAAAGTGTTGGCATTGCATACGTATTCACTGGACAAAAAACAAATTCACTGGACTCAATTCATTGTTGTCGTATTCACTGGACAAAGACGCCCACAAAAAAAAGAATATGTAACGCTTTTCGTCATTCCCATAAATGTAACAATACTTACTATCCTGCAAACCTAACTAGTGGTGATACAGAATGGCACAGACTTTCTCGTACTAGTTTTCTAATGTCTCTGGTCTTAACTAGCTGTTCGGTATTCCACTTATCAACTGCCATCTATCTCCGCACAAAGTTTTTTTTTTTTTTAATTTTCTCAATTGTTCGCTTTCCTAATAATAGAAAGATTTATTACTTGAAGAATATTTAACCACAGTCAAATTTAATCCGATGTGGCAAATTCCGTTGAAAAGAAGTTGTTTTTAAGATGGCGTTATGCGTCACTGTAAATGCAAAATTTGAAGCTCTTTTTCACAGGAATCTCTTACGTTTTCAAGAAACGTCATTAGAAGTCATTTGAAGCCCTTTTACTCATATATGCCACAGTGTTTACAAATTGCTGGAAATGTGCATATTAAGTGCGTGAGATATATTTAAAAAATACATGTGTAATTAAAAAAAAGAATACCCCGAAACCAAAATGAGCTTTCTGTCATATTAAACAGTACAATTAGCACTATCTGCTGGAATAGTTTGAAGAAAATATTGGATCCATTTTCGAGAAAATAGCGTTTGAGCGTTTCTTCAAATGCGGAAATTTGGGTTCATTTTAACACAAAACTGATGAGTAGGGAACAGATTTTTATGTAATTACATGTTTTTACAGGATCTAGATACCTGCATTCAAATATATTTACAAGAGTTTACAAGACATTCTGAATGAATTACAATTATTTTTATTTTACATATTTTTACATATTTTGGTATAATTACGTATTTTTACATATATTATCTATTTCGACACATTTATTACATTTTTCGATACATTTTAATGTATTTATACGTCGAAACGGAATTTTTCAGATGCGCGTTTGCAATATTTGTTATCTAGGAATCATCTTTCTTGCAAATCAAATGTAATGCTGCTACGCTTCTATTATCGCGTATCTCCGCCATGAATTGTCAAACTTACCACACCCCCTCCGCTTACTGCACACTTGTGACTCAAGGATGAGCGGATTTTTATGATCAAAAGTACTTTCAATCACGTGCTTGCTCATGTTCTTCTTCTTCTTATCTTCAAGTATTTAGGCATGATGCCTGTTACGCCGCTTAGTACTGGTCCTTCCAACGCATTCTTGGACGTCCTATGTTTCTCTTTCCTCTTGGTTGATAATTTGCCATTTGTTTAGGAATGCGGTCGTTGTTCATTCGCAACAGATGTTCTTGCCAAGAGTGTCTGTAGTTAGTGACTTTCTCTATGAGACATTCTACATTTAGCTCATTTCGTATTTTTGTGTTCCTTTGTCTATCTAGGAGACTATATCCCGCTACCGCTCTAAGAAATCTCATTTCTGCTGCTTGCAGTCTTGAGATATCTTTTTTTGTCATTGTCCACACTTCACTCCCATATAAGCAAGTTGGTATTGACATAACTTTATAAAATTTGATGAGAGTGTCTCTTCTCACTTTTGAACTGAGTGTTCTTCTTATGGTACCATTCATTTGATTGAATCGTTCTATTTTCTTATTTATGTCGATTTCGCCATAAAATGATATGTCTGCTCCCAGGAATGTGAAGTGCTGTATCTGTTCTACAGTTTTATTATTTACTACAATTTTTTAGCGTACCGGGTATCGTCCTTGGAATGCCATCACTTTCGTTTTGGTGTCCGATATTTCCAGATTATATTCTGACATTATCCGCTGCAGTTCACGAGTTGCTTTTTGTAATATATCTTCACCGTCTGCTATTATTGCTTGGTCATCTGCAAAAAGTATTGTCCATAATTTTGTTCTCGTTAAGTCTAAACTATAAAATTTTAATCTGGTTTTCCACTCGCGAAGAGCTTCGTCTATGTAGATATCAAACAGAATCGGTGAAAGACTGCATCCTTGTCGTAAGCCTTGGTCCACTTTCGCTTTTCGATCTGGTTTCCGAGTAATACATATTTCGGATTCATTATACATACTTTAAATTACAAGAATCAGATGTTCAGGGATTCCTTTCTTTCTTAGTACTTCAAAGAGGGTATGCCTGGCTACAGTGTCAAAAGCTTTCGTGTAATCTACAAACAAGATGTGGGTTTCTTTGTTATATTCTCTGTGTTTCTCAAGAATTTGTTTTAAGACAAATATATTGTCTATGCAAGACCTTCCTTGGCGAAAGCCACTTTGCTCTTCCATCAGCATTGTTTCTGCAATTTTCCTTAATCTAGAGGTCACAATTTTTTAGTATACCTTATACGCAACGTTTAGGAGACTTATACCTCTGTAGTTGTCACATATTGTTCGGTCTCCCTTTTTAAAAATAGGCAGAAGTACAGCAAGTTTCCTATCAGTTGGTATTTTTCTTCTATTCCGACATAGGTTGAAGAAGTGGAGAAGCCTTGTTTTAAATTATTTAGTTGCACATTTAAGCATTTCTGCCTTAATGCCATCACTACCACTATTTCCTATTTTTCATTTCAGCTAATGCCTCTTCCAGTTCCTCAAATTCTATCTGGTCTACGCTGCCTTCAATAAGGTTTTCATTTTTGTCTACCTTCTCATTCTTATCACTCGCATTCTTATTTGTCCATAAGTTCTTATAATAAGAGAGCCATTCATCTGACTTAATTACTTGTATATCTGCTACATCCTTCTCTTGTCTATTAAGGTGCCTCATAATTTTATACGCGGATTTCTGCCGTCCATGTATGTCATTTTCAATATCAGCTATATATTTATCCCATGATTCCTGTTGGGCTTTTCTTGTTAGATACCTGACGTGGTTGGAAATTGTGGTATATTCCTTCTTAGTTTGTGGAGATTTATTGGATAAATATCTCAGGTATAATTTCTTTTTCTCATTAACAGCTTCTTCAATTTCTTCATTCCATATTTTAAGCCATTTCTTCTTCGATCTCTTTGAAGTAAAACCTAGTGATTCATATGCTGTTGCTTCCATTATAGTTTTCAAATTCCTCCACTCTTCTTCCACGTCATTACTAATTTCATATGTTTTGTTATGTTGCTCCAGACGTTGTTGGTATAGCAGTTTGACAGATTCTTCATTTAGTAAATATAGTTTCCAAATCTTTTGGATGGGACAAGTTTGGCGATTATTGTTTTTAACCCATCTCTTCAGTAGTTTTAACTTTCCTAAGAGTGCAAAGTGATCGCTATCTATATCGTAACTCTTGTAGACTCTTACATCTGTGAAAAGTTTGCTTACTTTATCGTTTACCATGATGTAATCAATAGCACTAATTTGACCACGTGCTACCCATGTCATCTTATGAATACGTTTATGCTTATAAAAGGTGTTCATTATTTTCATATTATTAAAACATGCAAAATCTCTTAGCTTACGTCCATTTTTATTCAGGTAATCTTCGTTATTGGGGCCAATTATCTTATCAATAGATACATTCCCAATTCTGGCATTGAGGTCTCCAGATATGACAATATAATCATTTTTATTTGTCTCATCGAGAGTTTTTTGTAGAGAATTGTAAAATTCCTCTGTAGCCAAAGTTTTCCCTTCTTCTGGGGCATACACACAAATGAAGCTTATATATCCTCTATCTACTTTACACCGAAGAGTGACAATTCTGTCAGATATCCAACTATAAGAATGAACTCGATTTTTCCATCTTCTGCTTATTAAGATTGCAACTCCTGACGCAGCTCTTTCATTGATATCAACACCACTATATATAAGAGCATAATCATCTAAATCCATTGAGCCTTTAGCTTTCTTCTTTGTTTCTGTTAGCATGGCTATATCCACAAATTTTTCTTTCATTATATTGATTACACGTTGTTCTTTTCCTTTTAACGATCTAACATTCCAAGTCATTATCTGTAAATGTTCCGCTAAACCGTTATCATATCCTTTTCGTTGCCTTGTCGTATATGGGGCGTCCGATTGTACTTGTTGCGATCTGTGAGAAATTTTAATTTTTGCCTGATAGGGTTTCTAGCCCATATGCAGGTTAGTTTGGTGATGGGTATGCCATCTCACTGCCTCCAAACTTGCAGGGCAATTTTTCGGGTTGCTCACCCTAGGTGCATCGCCTTCACTACGGCTTTGAGTTGCTTCTACCCAGGACATCTTCGCCATCTTTTCACGCTAACGATGTTTTTGCATGATTCTTCTAGAGATTTCTTCTTGAAGTCCTCTTCTTGGCGTTTAGGTCCTCTTCTGGAGTACTTCTTCGTCTCACCCCTATCCTTTGACCTGTCCGGCAAGGGAGGCCCTACCAGTAACTACGCTACCGCCGGCATAGCTCTCGGGGTCATGGGGGTACTCAAGCTCCGCCACCAACGACAAGGTTCTGTACTCCCTAGGCGGAGGCTTGCTCATGTTTCAAACAGCAAATTAGTTACTCCATTGAACAGTAACAAATATTTTTTACAGAAAATTGTTTTACCGCGTTGTTTAATTTGAAGGGTGGGATATGTGCTACCCTTGAACCACCTCCCCTGAGATCCGTCACATGCGTCCCATCAGATCCGCTACAAGGTTTATATCACTGTGGAGAACATACAATTTACTTACACCGGCTCCTCGTAAACATTGAAATATATACTACGAACGTATTTTATACTTCAAATAACCGGGAGCGGTAGCTCAGTGCATCAACTGATGTCACTGTCACATGTCACAAACGAGCCACGGACCGTTCACGATCTTTCCTTCCTCTTCCGTGTCCTATACTCTCCCCTTACTCACACTCACACTAACATGCACTTCTCTACCACATATTCCGGGAGACCGGTCGGGAGCTTAGAGCTTGTCCCGGCTGGGGCGGTGCCCCGCTGGTGGGAGAGTCCTGGTTAGGGGGAAACCCCGCTAGTGGACGGTAGGTCGGCGCCGGATCTCGCCATCCAACGGGGATCTCGCAATCCGATTTGAAAATAATTTTCGTAAAAATAAGTAAGAAAAATGATAGAATAAAGAAAAATATGTTGAGAAAACAGTAAAATATGTAATATATTACCAAATATATAAAAATATGTAATGAAAAAGTTGCACGGCGACAATTCACCAAGATTAAAATTTTTAGGAGAACGTAAGTAGAAAGACAAAATGTATGTAGTTCAATAAAAATGCTGTGTGGTGGTTGTGTTGGCAGAACTGGCAGATCCCGCTGGGGCGGCGCTTCCGCGCGCTCAAGCTGTGGCTGGTGCTGCGCCTGCACGGCGCCGAGGGGCTGCGCGCGCACGTGCGCCACCAGGTGGCGCTGGCGCGGCGCTTTGAGGCGCTGGCGCGCGCGCACGCGGCCGTGCACGTGGCCACCGCCGCGCTGGGGCTCGTCTGCTTCCGCCTGCAGGTGCGTCCACCCGCTCCCCTCCGCCCCCCTCCGCCCCCCTCCGCCCCCTCCGCCCCCCTCCGCCCCCCTCCGCCCCCCACCGCTCCCGCAGGGGGGGGGGATCGCGATGGCGTAGGCTGTGACCACCCCGACCCTCTCGCTCACGTCGTTAGCCTGAAGGTGCAGGCAGTGAGAAGGCGATGCTAAGCTCCCGGTCGCCCGGCCACCCACCGGTTGGGCCTATGGCGCGTCGACCTTGGAGCATGATTGGGCGAAGGATACTCTTCGGAGTACTCCCGATCCCACTTTAAAGTCCGGCGGAAAACTAGTTACCACCCGCCAGATTGCTTCGGTACCGGTAATAGGTTTTGTACACTACTGCACCTCGAGGAAACGTATTTGGAGACGGAGTTGAAAAACTCGTCAGTAGGTAGCTCTGGACATCTTGCAAGAAATTACTCGAGTCACCGTGCCCAGGCCACCGTGTAAGATATATCTTACACCGTGGCCCGGGCTGTGCCCGCAGACAGCCGCCATTTGCAACTCCAATGCTGTAGTTTTCACAACTTCAAAGCTTTGAGCTTATGGCAAGACCAAATTTGGCTACTCTGTGTTAGGACACAGTTCTAGAACATCCATAACCGATGATCGATATCACGGGACATGAAATGCCAGACTTTTTTAATTCTGTAATCGTAGAAGACGTGGCGAACAAGTACATTAACATCAAATAACACACAAAAGGAAAGGGAAGATGGATGTGTATTATTTTGGAAGTGCAGTGCCCCTTGTACCTCTCTGTCGTAGCCGCCTCTGGGGGGACATGTCCCAAACATAATGAGCCTGGTTCTAGGTAGATGTGCCAATCGCAATTTTGCATACGTTATCTTTTTGTATAACAGCATTATAAATTTGTAAGAGAATCGAAGTTAATTTTAGGAAACAACTTTATTTTGACATCACGCGTATTTGACATGGCGTATTTGAAACTGTCGTCGGTTTGGCGGTTTACCTCCACCGCCCTGCGATTGGCTACCTGCGATTGGCTGAACGTTTGCATTGGCTGAATTTCGGGAGCTCCAATATCAAAAATTTAAGCCCAAACGAAGTTTCCGGTTGAATGACCGTGTCCCCCTCTCCGTCCAGCTCGTGACCTTGTAGAGAGGCTGTATTTTAATCGGAGTATAATATAGAAGGATTTCCCTAAAGATTATGCAACGTGACAGTACGCGTAACAAGTGAACATCACATGTAATTCAGAGAAGTATCCCTCCGCCGCGACAGATGTTCAGCCACGCCTCTTCGTAAAGGGTTTGGTTATGGCTCCTGTGAAGACATCACTATCGAGAAGTCTAAAGTTTCGTTGAGGTATACGCACGTACGTGAGACAGACAGTACTAGCTCTCACTTTGGCTCATCCTTAGGAAAGACGTTCTATATACGGGTTAGAAGCAAGATGGCACATAGCGAGGTCGCTAGCCTTTCACCACTGAGGTCCGGGTTCGATTCCCGTCGAATCTCATGTGAAATTTGTTCCAACAAAACGAGTTTGGCTGCTGCACTAGGGCTAGCCCAACCACTGTGAAGTGTCCTAAACCCTATCCTTATTCCTTCCCAATTGTGGCCGCTGGATAGAGACGCAGGAGGCGCGTAAGCGGAGATGCTACCTGGGGTCATCTTTCCAAATGACTGCGACGTGACGTGACCTGACAAACTAAAAAAGTTAATGGAGTATTACTCCCCAACGCTAAATGTTAATGGAGGATTACTCCTCGGCGTCACATGTTGATGGAGGATTACTCCCCAGCGCAAAGCGCTCAACTCCTCTTAAGGGACTTGGAGACGAATTGCGTCGAATTGTGGACGCAACAAATTTAAAAAAGAAAAGTAGGGGGAGGACTTTGCTTTAAACCAGGACCAATGGTGCCTGATGCTGGTGTGTGTTTATTTAGTTTATTTATTTTACGTCAAAAAAAACAGTTAAAAACTGCGTATGACTTGCTATGGGGAAAAGTGAATTGTGTGCACATTTTCAAAATTCTGTGATCCCTACACTAAGTCATGTACTACTTAAATTTTGAATTTTGAAAGGGAGAAAAAACAAAACAAAAAAAACTCCCATGTAATAAAATCTATTTTCAAGGATAAATAAGCAATAAATTTTGAATTTTGAAAGGGAGAAAAAAAACAAAAAAACTCCCATGTAATAAAATCTATTTTCAAGGATAAATAAGCAATAAATTTTGAATTTTGAAAGGGAGAAAAAAAAACAAAAAAACTCCCATGTAATAAAATCTATTTTCAAGGATAAATAAGCAATAAATTTTAAATTTTGAAAGGGAGAAAAAAAAAACAAAAAAAACTCCCATGTAATAAAATCTATTTTCAAGGATAAATAAGCAATAAATTTTGAATTTTGAAAGGGAGAAAAAAAAAAAAAAAAAAACTCCCATGTAATAAAATCTATTTTCAAGGATAAATAAGCAATAAATTTTGAATTTTGAAAGGGAGAAAAAAAAACAAAAAAACTCCCATGTAATAAAATCTATTTTCAAGGATAAATAAGCAATAAATTTTGAATTTTGAAAGGGAGAAAAAAAAACAAAAAAACTCCCATGTAATAAAATCTATTTTCAAGGATAAATAAGCAATAAATTTTGAATTTTGAAAGGGAGAAAAAAAAACAAAAAAACTCCCATGTAATAAAATCTATTTTCAAGGATAAATAAGCAATAAATTTTAAATTTTGAAAGGGAGAAAAAACAAAACAAAAAAACTCCCATGTAATAAAATCTATTTTCAAGGATAAATAAGCAATAAATTTTGAATTTTGAAAGGGAGAAAAAAAACAAAAAAAACTCCCATGTAATAAAATCTATTTTCAAGGATAAATAAGCAATAAATTTAGGCTCTTATTACTTCCTGCCGCGACAACATGGAAACGATCATTTGAATAACTATACGTCCCACTGAATTCTGGAAGTCGTGCACAGATACTGAAGTTACATTTCTGTCCAGAAGCAAAACAAGGGGCCATCTCAGCATTTGCTCAATGGATGAGGGAAAGTGTGTGCGTGCTGCAGGGCCCGGAGGCGCTCACGGAGGAGCTGCTGTCGGCGCTGAGGACGCGCGGCCGCATCTACGTGGTGGCGGGCGCCGCCCAAGGCCGCCTGGTGATCCGCTTCTGCATCTGCTCGCGCCTCACGCGGGCGGCGGACGTCGACTTCGCCTGGGAGGAGATCCGCCAGCAGGCCGAGGCGGTGCTGCGCGCGCACGGCCTCACCAACGGCGTCACCAGCGACGACCATCGGGTCACCAAGGGCATCGTCAACGGCGTCACCGTCACCAACGGCTGCACCAGAAGCGACGCCAACGGGGCAGCGAATGCTTTCACCAGCAGTGACTCCGATGCGGACAGCACCGAATCCGACATCCCCATGGTGGCTGATATGGTGACGTCCCAGCCACCGCTGCCGTCTGCAGAATGCAAGGCAGCCTAAGTCTCGGTTCCACTGTTAACTTGAAAAAAGTGTTTTACTGCAGTTTGTAGTATGAAACGCGCCCTTAGTTGTCAACCGTACGTACTGACAACGCTAATGGAAGTCGGTAAAAGAATGTAGTTTGAATCCCTCAAAAGGTAGCTTAGTTAAAAAATAATATTCCGAAGCGAGTAAAATCTAGCTTCAATGGATGAGATTCTTCCTTCTATGAATTACTGTTGTAGTTGATGCTGTAGAAATAATTGAACTGTTTAATATAGAAAAATTAACATTGAGAATTGTTTGCCTCAAAAAGTATAATTTTATGACCATAGGTCACATGTGTCTTAATGGCATTTGCAGGTCCTAACCAAGGCTTCACAAATTAAGATTCAAAAACGTCAAAGAAATTTTTTCTGAAGTTTTATTACCATATTCAAGACTGGTTTTGTAAATAATATTAGTAGCAGAATTAATTTTAATTATTAAATTAATAAACATTAAAAACTAGATATTTCTGATTAAAGTCCTCTAAAATCCTGAAATTACAAATGGTGGCCAATATGCCCATGCCTCAAGACAGCTCACTGAGTCCAAAATTCAGAAAGAATTTTTTTTCATCAAAGTAGAGAGTACTTAATTAATTTTTTATTTGGTAATTTTTTATTTGGTTCATTGTCTGAAAATATTATTGTTCATACGAGATAAATCTGCAATCTGCACTTGGGAATATATTTAATGGAAATGATGTCCCAAGACTTACTCTCAAAAGCAAACTCCGCATGTGCCAATAATTGGCAAATAAGGTACACATTTTTGTACTATTTATTTAATGTTAAAAACAGTTAAAAACTGTGTGACATATGGGGGAGAAGTGCAACATGGCACTGAGTGTCATAAATTATTATACAATGGATATTCTGTAGAATTTTGGCAAAAACAATAAATATATTATTGAAAGAAAATTGTGTTCATATTTAAATCTTGAAGAGGTGCGATTTAGTTATCCCATTAGGAAACGTTCAGAAAGACATTTTTTATGATTTTGAAATAGATTATAAAGTGTAAGTTATTCTCTTTGAGCAAAGGACTAACTCATTCATAAATGCCAGATCAATGCTGAACTTTATCTGAATATGTGAAAATTTAACATCTAACAAATACGTACATTGATATTAATTATTTTTTTCTCATAATTATTTATTTAAGTTTTTATTCAATGTGATGTTCCTCTTTTCAATAAAAAGAACATTAATTTAACATGTGTTTATATTAATAATTGGAATTTTAGACACAGTGCTTCATTTTGTAGAGTTTCTAGAGTATAATGGATATCTGAGTAGCAGCACTAAATAATTATGAAGGTTATGAATGTCCAGTGTTCATTGCATCATATATACTTTTGTTGACTGGGTATGACTAAGGTCAACAAACTTTGATGAAACTTCAAATTCCCTTGACTTAATGATATACCTACATATAAATGTATCAATGTATATATACAATTCAGTGTATATATATATATATATATATATATATATATATATATATAATTTTTCATTCCATTCCTACCAATGCAGCAATCAACGTTTTCACTATCATATCTTTGATTACTGAATCTCAAAACACAAAACGAGGTGAAACTTCCGAAATTTTTTTTATTTCCAATTAGACGTTTTGCTGAACTTTTATACATTTTAAAACGATTTCTAAAACATAATTTTCATGGAATTTTAAAACAATAGAAGTAACAGTAGAAGTAACAATTGAATACTATTCCCTTGATTCATTACAATTCATTACTCTTTGACTACTATCGAAAGTTTTCATATTGGAAAGGTGCATTTAGTTGGCCTGAGAAATTCCAGTAGAATAGAATTCAATAAAGCTATTTTACTTTCTCTTATACATACTGTTACGATTCTATGTGGCAAATTAAAACAGATACTATTTTAACAAAAACCTTTATTTTGTTTCTCGAAAGTACGCGAAAAGTACTTGATTTATGTACGGTTAGTCTTTACTTGATTATTTCTTGATACGGCACAGTTTCTCTTTATTTATTTTCACTATACTTCTTTTACACTGTCGCACAGTCTTAAGCACTGGCCACAGTTCACTGCACTGACCACCGTCCGACGCACTGACCACTGATCACAGTCCACTCCACTGACCACAGTTCACGGCGCTGGCCACGGTTCACGTCACTGAGCACAATTCACTGCACTGCTATTCACTTCACAGCTCAGCTTCCACTTAAGACTGACTGGCGGCCGCCGGCCGCGGCGTATTTATACTCGGCTGGCGTCCGCCTAGAATTTTCTGGAACTTGCAATAAACATCACGAACGCCCCGGGACCATCTAGTTGGGGGGCGCTGGCAGATGTCGCAATACGCGCATACCCCTGAACCATCTAGTTCGGGTGGGCGCCGGCAGATGTCGCCATCCACGTATAACCGGAACCGTCTAATTCGCAGGGCGCCGGCAGATGACGCAATATTCGTTACAATACGTAGTATATACAGAGTAATATTCGTAATATTGTGAAAGTTATGTAATGTTACGTGAAAAACGGCGATTTTCCGACAGAAAAATTCGTATTTTGGGCCCTGATAAAGAAAATTAGATAAAACCTCTCCTAATATCTAGTAATTTACATCATCTAACAAATTATGTAATCAAATTTCAGAAACGACGGGACCTTGATACGGGAAAAGTGTGTTTTTCAAAACGTCCGTCCCTCCGTCTGTCTGTCCGTTCGTCTGTCCATCCGTCTGTCCGTCCGTCCGTCTGTCCGTCCGTCCGTCCGTCAGTCCGCCCGTCCGTCTGTCCATCCGTCCGTCTGTCCGTCAGTCCGTCCATCTGTGACCACCACTAACACCACACTGCGAACCCATACGTAGATTTCTTCGAAAATGGATACTCCCAGGTCGATCCGGCTCGACTGGAAGCTAGGCAATTTTGAACTATATTCATTAAATTTTGGGGCTACTTTACATGAAGCCCCTGCGAATTTTTCAAAATTTTCATCTCAAAAACATTTCAAAAATGGCTCCATATTTTTCTTTGAATTCCTTGTAAGAATAAAGTAAAATACACTTATAAAAGTGGCATATTTCACTATTAACTAAATTTTCGGTAATTGCAAAAATATGAATTTTTCGGTATTTCCCTACAACTACAAAATTAAAGATAGTGATTTTTCCTTCAAATTAAATTTGTTGTGTATACTTAGTTCTTTCCTCAATATCCCCAACATTTTTTGAAACTTTCAGTACCTTTCGCGCAATGTTGCGCAATATGTGCAATTTTAAAAAAATAACAAAAACAAGATTTTCTCAAAAACGGCTCCATTTTTTTCTTTAAACATGTGCTATGAGACGACATAAACGCTATTTGGCTCTATCAGTTTGTTGTTGTTTTTTTCAAAAATTACACAATTGTAATTTTTTACAAGCTTCTCTCGTCTATATTTACATTAGCTGAGATTTGTTCACATCATTGCATTTACGAGTACACGTGATTTCTATGATGTCATAAAGTTTCTCAAAAACTTAATTTTTTCTGTGAAAATGAGAACAAATTCCGTATTTTCAGAAATGTTTATGCGCCATTTCCTAAAAAGCGGCTCCAAATTTTTTCTTCAAACTTTTCGGACAGATTTGTTATGTTATTTGCACTGTCTAGATGACATAAAATCCGTTATGCTAGATCCTTTTGTTTGTTTGATTCTTCCAAAATTACACATGTGTAATTTTTTGACTTGTCTCTCACGTTATTAATATTTATATTGGCATTCATTTGTACCCTTTATTACATTTATGAGTACATATGCTTCAAATTACGTCATAAAGTTTCGCGAAAACTCGAAATTTTTCGGTGAAAATGAGTTCAAAATTCTTCTTTTTCAAAAATGCTCAAACGCCATTTTCTCAAAAATGGCTTCACATTCTTTCTTCAAACTTTTCGTACGGATAGTGCTAAGATGACATAAAAATAATTTTGATGTATTCCTATTTTTTTCAAAAATTACACAAATGTATTTTTTTTAATATCTCTCACGCCTTTAATATCACATTTGCGGGGATTTGTATACATTCGTGCATTTGTTAGTGGAAGTGTTTCAAATGACTTCCAATAAAGTTGTTCGATAACTCGAAAGATTTCTGTGAAGAAGAGCTTTAAATTTCGCATTTACAGTAAGGCTTAAATATTATTTTCTTAAAAACATCTCCAAATTTCTCAACAAATATTTCCATATTGTAATGGGACAGTCGCCCATGTATGGCAGCGATGAATTAAAATTAATATGAAATTATATTTTCCAACGCCTGTTGAAGCGCGTAGCGGAGGCTCGCCGCAAGAGCGGCAGGAATAGGTACATTTTCCCGTTACTTGGCGTCGCCAACACAGGCAACCGAAGCCCTCCCTTTGTTTCGGAGTCTGGTGAAGGGGCGCGCCCGTGACGTCGATGGGATTTCCACCCTCCGCGCAGAGCGTTGGCGAATTCGGCGAATCCGTGACTTGAGACGAATTCCGGGAAAGGCACGACTTTGAAACTCCAAACTGCCAAATCGAGACTACCACGATTGACCGCTCCGGGTCGGGTGATGTCGCGGGCCAATGAGTGCAGACGTCGCGTGGACGCGGTCATGTGACCTCATGGAGCTAGAGAGCTCCGGAGACGGGAAGACGGATTTCTTCTGTATCGAGCAGCGGTAGCGAACAGACGTCTTCTGTATCGAGCAGCGGTAGCGAACAGACGTCTTCTGTCCTGAGCAGCGTAGGCGAGCACGTCGAAAGAACTGCCTCGGGTAAGCGCAAATGCCTCACCGACTAGGGCCGTTGTAAGTCGAGGCTCCTATAGGTAGTAGAAACCGAGCCGCCTTCATCGCGCCGCTGTATGCCGCTAAGCTAGGCCAAGTTTTTGGGCCACGCGTCGCATATCGCGAGCACTCAACTGATCCGCCGCTCAGCCACGGACGGGCGACGACTGAAGGACAGGCAACGGCAGTGACCAGACCGGGCCGCCGCTCGCACCGCCGCCGCCGCCGCCGACATCGCCTGGCGCCCATTCAGACGCCAGCACCCCGCGCCGATCGGTGACCAGACCGAACCGCCGCTATCTCCAGCGCCACCCCGCGCCGCCGCTTTGGGTGGACGGCCCGAGGCGCCGCTTAAGCTGCCGGCCTCGACCCCGACTTCCGACTCTACCTGCGTGAGAGACCCACCGAGCCGCCGAGCGCCACCTCGCCAGCGCCGGGACAATGGCCCGCGCCCCCACTGGACTGTAGATGAGGCGAGTGAGGGGCGAATGATTCCGCGCTCGACTGTCGAACCGAACGGATCGTTCTTGTCGGTGTGACCAGTGATAACCGTGCGACTTAGTAAAAATTGTGAACCAGCGCAAATCTTGTGGTCTGTGGAAACAGTCCACTAGTGAGTGCTACGCATTATGTACAATGGATACTGCCCGACAACCGGGCAGCTTATCAATAATGCGTTAATAACGCTCAACAGTGATTATTCCATCCCAGACCTAAACACATCGATGCTGTACGAACAAACAACGGCAACCGTCAGTGACGAAATTACATCAATGGAATCTCAACCAAGTCAAACGACAATGGAACGTCAACCAAATCAACAGACATCGATGGAGCAGCAAATCCCGGATACTCTACAAGGTAACGCTTCAGGCCAACATGCCGCAGGGCAAAATTTAAAGCGTCCTTCAGATGGTGATACCTCGTCTAACGACACCAAAAGGTCTAACCTGCATTCAAAAGAAGACAACATAAACAGTTCAACCCAGTATAGTTATTCGGTCCGAACTTACAACAGATTTGAAGAACTGAACAAAATACCAGATCCCAACAATCAAAATAGGTTTAGTTACGTTAATGAAACCTCGCCAAGTGTGTCAGAATCAGTTAAAATCCCACCAATTTATGTATCTAATATAACTAACATCACTAATTTCAGCAAGGAAATCAATACAAAAGTAACAAACAGTTTCACACTTCAATTCATAAATAATAAAGTAAAAATACAACCTGAAAAAGTCAGTGATTTCAGAGACATAACCAAATATCTAATCAACACAGGAAGACAGTTTCATACCTACAAGGACCCAGCAAATAAGAAATTCTCAGTTGTATTTAAAAATATTCACACATCCATCACAGAAGAGGAAATCTACACTGAATTAAAAGAAAAACATCCATCACTCGTTAAAGTTACTAGACTCCGAAAAGACAGTAATCCAATTCCAGTAATAGCAGCTGAATTCAACGGGGAAGAAAACATAGAAAATATTTTAGAAGTAAGACAAATTTGTAACCTAATAGTAAAAGCTGAAAGGAGAAAAAGACCTAAAGGCCCCATTCAATGCATGAGATGTCTAGATTTTGGCCATACAAAAAATAATTGTAATCATAAAATAGCATGCATTTATTGTTCCAAAAATCACTATTCTGCAACTTGCCCCCATAAAAATGAACCGTTCAAATGTTATAACTGTCAAGGAAACCACAGAGCAGACCTCAGAACAGTAGAATGCCCCTATTATAAAAAAATAAGCCAAAAACCTAACCTCAAAGATCCTCCAATTAGATCTAGAATCAATGGGTCATCATCAGCACCACCCCAAAATAACCAAGCTAATTTCCCCAGACTGTCTAACACTCAAAATATCCCAAACTTTACACACACTAACCACACAAACACAGAACAACATAATAATCAATTCAATAACTCCCAAAATCAAACACACTCGAGCGAGAATAACTTTCTCAACTCCCTGATCAATACAATAGCCACTCACATAATCAATATAATCAACTCAATTATTCCAACCATAATAAATAATATCCATTCATCTATCTCAGCATACATTAATAACAATTACACAACAAACACAAATTAATAAGATAACCATACTCAATTGGAATGCAAATGGTATAATCAACAAAGTTAACGAACTCAAATATTTTATGCAAGATAAGAAAATTGACTTTGCATGTATAACTGAAACACACTTAAACAATAGTACAAAATTCAGCATACCAGATTATAAAGCAATCAGAGCAGACAGACCAAACTCTAATGGAGGAGGAGTAATGATACTAATAAAGAGCACAATACCATTTTATCCAATAATACTACCACCAACCCCAGGTATCGAAAAAGTAGCAATTAAGTTTATTAATAACAGCTATCTGGAAACTACACTTATAGTAGCATATAAGCCCCCCAATGTAAAAATTCAGCATACCAATTTCATTGGTATTATTGATCAACACACCCCAACAATAGTCCTAGGTGATCTTAATGCAAAACATACAGAGTGGGGATGTAAAAACAATAACTCAGCTGGGACACAACTACTACGGCTAGTAAACAACAACAAATTAAGATTCATAACCCCTAATGAGCCAACCTACTACCCATTCGATCACTATAGGAACCCTGACCTGTTAGACATAGGCATAACAAATATGCAACAAAAGTTTTTCTCCACAGTACACCATGAAATGGACTCAGACCATCTACCAGTAATAATCACTACACAACAGTCACTCCCCACACACTCACCCACTCCACAACTCAATACTCACAAAATTAATTGGCAAATATTTAAAAATAATGTTAAAATAAACATCCCAAAGTTCAAAATATTAAGTACCCCTCTAGAAATAGATCAAGCAATCACAATACTCAATAACATAATATTAAGAGAACTAGAGAATAGTAAACCAAATAAATCACCTACAAAAACACAGAATAAAAACAATGAACTACCCAATAACATAAGAAATCTAATGCACATAAAGAATAAAACAAGAAGATTATGGAATTACACTAGACTCCCTGAAATTAAAAAGGAACTTAATCTATTAACATATATTACCAAAAAAACACTTTTCACACACAAACAGCAACAATACAACACCATGATTCAAACATTAAGTTCAAGTAACAATACACTGTGGCAATTTAAAAATAAAATACTAAAGAAAAAAAATATCATTCCTCCACTTAATACCAACACAGGGAAAAAATTCTCACCCTTTGAAAAAGCTGAAACACTAGCAAATCATTTTGCAGATACATTTAAACCAAACGACTCACTCCCACACATTCAACACCAAACAATCACACAGATAGCAACAGCTCCTAATTATAATGTACCCTCCAGAATTAGATTCATATCTCCTCAGGAAATAACAAACATAATAAAAACACTCCCTAAAAAGAAGGCTCCAGGACATGACAGAATAAACAACAAAATCCTAAAAAATCTGCCACATCAAGCCATAGCATTCTTAAATAATATTTATAACTCTTCATTAAGAATAGGTTACTTCCCACTATTATGGAAACACTCAATAGTAATACCCATTCCAAAACCTAACAAACATCCATCTAATGTAGAAAATTATCGACCAATCAGCCTGTTACCCTCGTTATCAAAAATTCTTGAGAAACTTATTCAGAAAAGACTTAGTAATTACCTCAATAAAAATGACATCATTCCCAGACACCAATTTGGATTCACAGAAAAGTTATCAACCACACATCAATTATTAAGAATCACAGAACATATCCATACAGCATTCCAAAGAAAACTACATACTATATCAACCTTTCTAGATATTTCCCAAGCATACGACAGAGTATGGCATCAAGGTCTCATGTACAAACTAAGAATCAATGGCACACCCAAATACCTAACCAACATCATCAATAGCTTCATAAGCAATAGAACCTTTTCAGTGTCAGTAGATAATCATCTCTCAAACCCCAAACCAATATATGCTGGACTTCCTCAGGGCTCCCCTTTATCACCGGTGCTATTTAATCTCTACACAGCTGATATCCCTACATCCAACACAGTCAAAACAGCACAATTTGCAGATGATACAGCATTGTATTGCTCAAACATATCACTAGACACAATAAGAAACACATTACAGCAACATCTAAATCTAATAGATTCATGGTCACACAAATGGAAAATTAAACTAAATCCATCTAAGTCAACTGCAAAAATATTTTCACTAAAAACAATATCAACACCACCACCTCTCACACTGGGAAATAACATCATTCCTTGGACTCCACAAAACAAAACAGTGAAATATCTAGGTCTGCATCTAGACACTAAACTCAACTGGAAAGAACATATAAACATTAAAACACAACAAACTAAAGTCAAATTATTTCAATTAAAACCATTAATAAACAACCATAGTAAAATAACAATTGAAAATGCCAAACTCATATATACATCCATAATTAGACCCTTAATGCTCTATGCTTGCCCTGTCTGGATCAATGCAGCAAAAACTAATATACATAAAATACAGGTCATTCAGAACAAATTCCTACGAACAATAACCAAAGCACCCTGGTTCATTTCAAACAAACAACTTCATAAAGAAATTCAAATAAAACCTATCATACACCACATCACAAAATTATCCCATAATTTTTACAATAATATGGCAACAATTACACAAATATCTCAATACAATCTAGGCAAAGCACCCATAAACCCCACCAGAATAAAAAATAGATTTCCCAAACATGTATTTTACATCCAATTTGCTGATTTAGATGATCCTTTGTGAGGTGCCTAGTGGGTTTCCTCTCCCTCAAGTAATAGATGTAAAGTAATAATAGTTTAGTTTTTTAAAATAGATCATAAGCATCAAAAACATGTGAAAAAGTTTATATTGTAAAACTGAACCATGTATACCATTCAAGATAATAAAATGATTAAAAAAAAAAAAAAGAGGGGCGAATGACCGCCCGATGTAAACTAGATGTAAGTTAGGTTAAGTTTCTTTTTGTTTTTGTTTGTGTCTGGTCTCACCAGAAGGAGTTTTAACGGCTATTAAATTTAAGTTCATGAGAGAGCAATCTTCTTTTTGCAAGACGCATGCCAATGCCCACGCCACGCTTTATCCATCTGCAGCGCCAGGAGAAGGTACGTCGAGGTCACCCTGAGAGCACCCACGGGGGCGGGTGTTATAATATATGACGAGGGTTTACTCTTCTGTAATATTCTTAAAGTAACATTTGAGTTGTACCTTTAGGAACCCGAAAAATTTAGAATTAAAAAAAATAGTCCTTCTTCCAACTTTAAGTCTCCATGTAACACATCTATATATTTATGTTAGAAGAAATAAGACTACCTATCGAGAGAGCCTCTGTCAGGAAAGAATGAACTACCTAATTAATTAAATGTCGTTGCTAAAATTACTGATTTTATTAAAATCCTGCCACTATTTTGTTTTTGATGTGTTTAAAAGTTATTAACACGAGAAATACTAATACGTTAAGATAACTATCATTTTAAATGCGTAATTAACATAACGCTCGTTAAGAGATCACTTCCACAAAACACTCAATTGCTTTACTAGAAAACATTGATATCTTATTTTGATTGTACACTGAGTACACACCAATAATACATGACACTTTGAACCTTTCTCATACTATTAATGGGAGACAACTGCTCACTAAGGAACCTGGTGGCGAGACCTGCAAATCGGTGACAAATTCAAATTTAAATTCATAAACAAAACCTTTAGAGTTACGTGGCTGCTAATAAACCTATTATTTATTATTATTACTACCATTCATTATTTATTTATTTTTATATTATATTAAAAATTAAATTTTATTTTCCCAGGGCAGAGCTCTGGTCCGCAATATGTTGGATAGTGGCCCGGTCTGCAGATATGCAGACTAGGGATAATGATGGCATGACCGGAGTCCTCCCCGACTAGGGGACTAGGTGATCACTCAGAGCGTGGAAGGGTAGTTCGTGGCGGAACTACACTTATTCAAAACCGCCAGTGCTCGATGACAACCTAGCGATGTGGTGAGTACGCACCGCCGGTAAATAAGTGCTGCCCCTGCTGCCTTGCGGGTAGGGATTAGCCCAAAAGCTAAGGGTAGAAAACATTGACAGATAACAAATAAAGGAGTGAGACAAGGTTACAGCCTCTCGCAGTAATTTTTAATATTTATATGGACAAGTTTAGAGCAAACAGTACATGTAGATAAAGGAATTCATCTAGGGAAAATGTTAATTTTAACTCCTTATTCTATGCTGACGACCAAGTTATCTTGCAAGATAGTAAAGACTATGGCGTAAGTAAGTAAGTTCTTACACCATGGTGAAGACAAGCTACAACACGCCGCAACAATGAATGATTGTGACGGGTTGCATACTGTCAATTTCAGCTCAGGTGAGTATTTAATGATAATTTTTGTTCCTTTTAAGATATCATCAAGAGAATTTAATAGCTTCTACAACATCCTGAATACAATATTATTGCAGATTTCCATAAATTTAAAAAGGTTGTCTTGCGAGTAATTGCGTTTTAAAGAAGATTTTTATGGTTGGTCAAAAATAACACACTATAAAATTGATATTTAATTAATATTTGCACTACGTATCTTACATATATCCACAATTTTTTTTTGAATTTGAAGAAACGTTTATATTAGAGCGAAAAAATAAAGAATATAGGGGTGTTTACAAGAAGTCTTAGATTTTAAGAGTGCATTGTTGCCGAATAATCACTTAGAAAATTGTAATATTGTACATCAAAGATGTAGGCATCATGAACAACAATATCCCAAAATATTTCCAAGTTTGAAGGAGTCATGTCATAAAGTCTACTTTTTTACATGGAATGACTCAGCAGTTACTTAAGTCTCTTCCAATAAAGATTTTCTTCGGTGTAAAGATAATACATGCCAAAAATATCTTGACTCGTGAGTTAGTCATTCTTGAGATCCTTTTTGTGGGGTTTAAAAAATTTTTAATCAGTGAATGTTTTAAGATTGTATAAATTATGCTTTCCTATGATGTGTCCATTCTCGTTCACTAGTTCTGCAACATTGAGGTGTTGTATTCTATTGATCCTATATGGGCCTTAGAGATGTTTTTGTTTTGCAGATCCGATGACTTTGGTAAATAAATAAATAAAAATTGTCTTTATTTGTGGCGATGCTCAGGCCTTGAGGCGTGCTCTTCCGCCTAACCACTTTAATGAATTTACAGTTTTAAATATTACAGTTGGGACGTTCAGACGAAATTAATATTAACTGATATTTTATGTCACAGGGGAAAAATCAATTTGTAGCTACCATCTTCATTAATTAATCTGTGCGGGCCAAATAAATGATTATCTTTTTTTTATTATTCTTGAAATTTTGCAAAATGGAAAACATGATGCAAGGGACATTATTAAAAATGAGATAAAAAAGAGCTACTACTTATTCCACTTTGAATCAATAATTCTAATTTCGCCCCAAATGTCAGTTATCATTACCCGATATGCCTCAACTGTGAACAATAAACGAAAAAGGGGGCTATATTTTACATTTATGTCTGGGATGCAGAATTAGGGACCATCCCGGCATACGCCTTAAGCGATTGAGTAAACCCAGAAAAAAACTCAATCATGATGGCGGCTTAAGGCCAAACATTAAGAACAAGAAATATCAAAGTTGAGAGTAAAAACAAAAGAAAAGGGAAAGAAAAGAAAATGGTACCCTCAACATGACGCCTTGTCCTCTTCTGAGCTACTTTCCGCAATTGATCCGTGATTTGTTCGTCGTTTGTTGTTGCAGTGGTGACTTCTGGTCTACGCAGGTGTTCAAGAACATTTCTCGGCTTTACTTTGAAGAGGGCCTCATAGTGTGTCATCCCAATGGTGTCATGGTACACTTCATTCAACCATTGATTAATGTAAGGTATGAGCAGATACCAATCAGTGGGCTGACGACAATATAGTATGAATAATCGAGAAGAGTTCCCTCATTATCCTTTCCGATGGATTGGATTGCGAACATCGAATACTAGATAGAATATGAATTATGTCTCTACTTTCCATAGGTTGCAGCCAACTGTCACTGGTAAACTGGGGTCCACGGTCAGAATGAATTTGCTCATACTCTGATTTTTCGATAAACTTGGTTAGTTTGCGTATAAAGTTGGTTGAACTTGACCTGTTAATACAATAAACCTGTATGAATTTAGATAATACATCCACATATACCAATGTTTGAACCCAAATTTTGATTTTGGCAATGAGTCATACAGGTCACGAGCCATTAATTAATTTGATCTTGTTGAAACGATGGCATTACGTTGCCAGCAAAATGTCGGTTTGGAAAATTGGTCCTTTGCCGCGTGACACACGAAGCTATTGTCCTTCTTATCGGTTGCCTTCGTCCTTTCCAATGTCCTATATCGGTCATAGCCTTGTCTACCTTGTCAGCGCCAAAATGTGCCAATTTAGTACGGATGAGCCCTGTGATTCCATGGGCGAGAGCCTTAGGGACCCATATTCGAAAAATATCTGGGTTCATCTGAACTCTAACCAACACCACATAGTCTACAAGTTATCATCGGTTACCGTCAGCTGTCCACCTGGTGGGATCTGGATCATCTGGAGTAGGATCGAGTTCACCGCGTAGGAATAACTTGACTATCCGCGTGAGGTCTTCCTCCTCTTGGAACCTCGCGATGGTATCCCAATTCAGATTCGGCCTGTTCATAAAATTCAGGTCTATAGGTGAAGCATGGAAAATGTTTATTTCTTCTGCAGTTTCCGGTGTATTCGGTGCAAAATTCCAAGAGAATTTCGGAAACCTAGAGGATAAGCTCAGAAGCATGAATTGCGAACTCGTCGTTGCGGGTGATTTTAACGGGAGAGCAGCATAATGGAGAATGCCGCAACCCAACTCGAGAGGACGACGAATAATGGAAATGGCAGCGAGACTAAGTGTACTTGTTCTCAATACCGGAAACACAACCCTTAGACGCCCTGGGTACATGAAAACGATTCCGGACGTTACTTTTGGCTGTGGAGGTATAGCAGCGCGCATTGAAAACTAGCAGATTTTGGAGGAATACTCTGGAAGTGATCATCAAGACATCGAGTTCCATGTACTCAACCAAACTCCTGACAGGTACCATACCCCATGGCAGTCAGCACTGTGGAACGTCGCAAAACTGAACATCGACATTTTTGTGGAGGTCATGACAAATGGCGTGGCCGAAATCGTTACCAAATGCGGACAGCGTAAAAATAAGTCTAGTGCAAAGAAACGAGCAGCACTCAATGAACTACAACGAATGCGACTCATAGAACAGGCTTACGATGCGACAATGCCCAAAAAAGGATCAAAAACATAAGGAAACCAGCCTACTGGTGGACAGTAAACGGAACTCAGAAGAAACGGTCTCGGATTCAGAAGCAGAGCGCAAAGAGCCAGGCGCCGTGAGGAGGCCAACACACTTGCCACTGACCATCGAAATGCCCGAAAGGCCCTCCAAAAAGCCATCAAAGTCAGGAAGACTTGTAAATGGCGAGCGACTATGGATGAAGTCGACAACGATACTTGTGATCTTGGCTACAGAATTGTAATGAAAAAATTCGGCTACCTCCCCAACACAACCAAGGACGCCGTAACTATGCAGGAGATAGTTGATCACGCGGAAAGATTAGATCACGACGAGGGAACACCGCCGGACGACATTCTTCTTGTCAGTGAAGGAGAAATAATCGAAGCAACCCAATCACTGAGAAGCGGAAAGGCACCTGGTCCTGACAGAATACCGGCAGAGACAATGAAGGCTGCGGTTGAAGCGTGCCCGAGGCTAATTCTCCATATGTACAACGTGTGTCTAAGAAATGCTGTTTTCAGCAGTCGATGGAAAACCGCACGCCTTGAACTTGAGGAAAAGTGTTCGAAAATCTACTTCAACCTCAATACTCTCTGCAATAGAGGCGGCAGGAGGACTGTTTCAACGACAGCATGGCTTCCGAAAAGGACACATCATTCATGTAGTACATGCTGTAAGCGAAGCTGCCAACTCAGCGCAAGCAGGCAACCAGCGCCCAAGAAGAATCACACTTCTCGTCCTGCTTAACGTGAAAAGTGCCTTCTACTCAGCGAGGTGGAACGATATGTTGAATGCATTACAGACGAAATTCAAACATCCGGAGTATCTGATGAGAGTCAAGCGGAATTACCTGAAGGGCCGCATCATAGCCGACCTGGATGGCCGAGGTGGCTAAGAGCGAGTACCGACTCAGCGCTTCGGTCCGAAGGGTCGCGGGTTCGAGTCCCGCCTTGGGCATGGTTGTTTGTCCCTTGACTTTGTATGTGTTTGCGCGGAGGGCCTGGCGTTCTGCTGACCCCAGATCAGAGGAACCCGCAAGTGTGTTGGTGTCTAGTGTATGGTCGAATATGCGTCCCATCGGGACGTAAAGGGTAACCGGCTGTCGGCCGGATAAAAGCCCTAGGGAAAAAACTGCCGCATCATATGACAAGCGCAAGGACAGCAAAAAAAGACACTGAGCGGAGGAGCATCTCAGGGCCCAATCCTGGGACCGGACCTGTGGAACGTCTCATACAACGGCCTACTAGGAATTGAAATGCCGGCAGGTACTGAACCAGTGGGCTTCGCCAACGATGTAGGTCTGTTCACAGAAGCACGTTCATCAGATGACGCACAATGGAAGGTAAATCAAACAATTAGACTATCAAAGCGTGAATCACGGAACATGACCTGGAACTCGCAAAACACAAGACCCAAATTGTCCAGCTAATATGGAAATATATTCTCACAAAAATAATCATTAGAGTGGGAGACAGTGATATCGAAACAATTAACAGTGTCAAGTATCTGAGAGTGACTTTGGACACGAAACTCAACTTTTGGTTGCATCTACAAAAAGCAGCAGACAAAGCAATACAAACACCGACTGCGCTGAGTACGCTAATGGCCAACACTCACAGCCCCAAACCAAGTTTGTTAATGTCAGTGACTCTATCAATACTCCTCTACGGAGCAGAGATGGGCTGGAGCGCTGAACAAAAAATCGTACCGGAAGAAAATGGCAGCAATAGAGAGACGTGGCGCACTCAGAATTATGAATGAATGAATGCCTTATTTTACGTGGCGAGACTCATGCCACGAGGTCTGCTCTTCCGTCTGTCCACGCAAATTTCGTTACGTTCCTTTCACCTACTAGGGGAGAAAGAAGGTATCACTTGGGCGACAAAACAGGCAATTTGAATTTAGCTCAGAGGATTCATTTGGGCTTGATCTTTTACATGCAGTAAATCTACTAACATGGGACAGCTTAATTCCCTTCCGAAGGAAGGCGCACGAAGAATTTTTTCGTCCTTAAAAATCCACGGCTTCGAATTACGTGTGCATATCTCAGTCTCCGAGACAATCGTTCTTATAATAGCAAATACACCGTCAAACTACTTACTTAGTTTAGAGAGGCAGATTTGGCACATACAAATAGAACGAGGCCAAGAAAGCTGCACGGAACAGATTGAGGCAGAAATGGCAAGAACGATGGGACCAGACAACCACCGGTAAGTGGACCGCAAAACTGATTCCACGAATGAACTATTGGATAGACCTACGCACGGCAAGGTCAACTATTTCCTCACGCAGTTCCTCAGGGACGGATACTTCCGAAAATACCTCTACACAATCAATCTTATAGATATATAAGATACACTTATATATCTATCAAAGCATGATTTCCTTAGTACAATACTTTCAACAAACATTTATGGTAAGAACTAATTTGAAGGTAAACAATTCTACAAATATAAATTTAAACACTTAATTTATAAATTAAACAGTGAAAAATTCTTTAACAAATAAATTTATTTAGGTAATCCATAAATCTTCTGACTACAGAACATGTGCTCAGCATTACAGCTTTTTGTAGGTTGATAATAATGTTCGTCTCGATCCCCAGTTTATTCAGAGTGTTTCAGGACGGTAGGTATCACACCTGTTGCTGAGGACGATTGGTACAATCTCCACGTCCAATACATGCCACTGTTCCTTTACAACTTGTGTTACTTCTCTGTACTTTTGAATTTTCTTTTTGTGTTGTGTCGAGGTTGCTGGTCTATCAGTATAGCTGCTATGTCTATCAGTCATACTTTTATTCTGTATGTATCCCAGAGTATCACACCCGGCCTATTATGATGGACTGTTCTGTCGGTCAATACGCTTGGGTCCCAGTATTGCTTATAGATGTTGTTCTCGATGACATTTTGTGGATGGTACTTGTAGTACTGTGTATCAAATTCATCAGCCATTTCACACTTCCTTGCAAGTTTGGCGTGGATGATTCGTGCTACCATATCGTGCCTGTTTATAATTCGTTGGGGCCAGCGTACTCCAACCCGTAGTGATGTGCTGGAGCGTTTCTTGGCCTACACCACAAGCCCGGTAGATACCAGAAGGCACTTCGGGGTCTTCAATAATGTGCTTGAGAACGCATTATTGTTATCGCAATTGTTGGTCGTAGATTGCTTTCAAGAATCCTTCACTCTCGGGGTACAGACATCGTATTTTAAGACACTTGTACAAGCAGGCGTCGACATTTGATTTGGCTATTTCTGTAGGATATCTATCATGAAGTGCTTTTTGTTTCCATTGTTCTAACTCCTCGGCTTGTGTTGATTGTTCGTGTAATACATTTTGCTGTGTAAGGTTGAGGGGTGTATAGTTCTCGTCCACTTGCTGTATTACTCTGTGTAGCTGAGATGGTTTTCTTATTGAAATACTCTCATGTCCGTCATCAGTTTTGCATGCATATTACCAATCTTTAAGATACCCCTAACCCCTTAGTTTCCTTGGTAGTGTTAGTCTTTGGATAGAACATTTTGGATGGTGATATTTGACCCGAGTCATTTGGACCCTGATAATCGTCTCCAGTGAGTCCAAATCGGTTCTGGTCCTTACAATTGCTGTTGTAAGATTACGAGAATTGAGAGAGGTCTTGAGTATGGTATTCAGTCTGAAGGTAAAGTCTGTTTTTAACTTCTCTTTTATCTGACTGTGTATGATCATTTTATTTTGTTGAATCCCCAGATACTTGTAAAACTCATTCATTCCCAATGCTATGATCTCTCTTGATGCAGCCTCGTGCTCTGCGCTGACTGAGTTTTCACCTTTGAATACTTTGAATTTTACATTTTTAATGACTATTCCTTTTATAATTATTATTATAATCATCGACATTATAGTATGAGACATATTCCGATCGATTACACTTGATACTTACAAGAAAATTTAACGAAAAAATTTGATGAGGTTTTCGAAATTTATAGACATTGCATAATTTCAAGCACGAATTACTCGAAATCTACTAATTTTATCCAAAAAAAATTACATGGCATTTTTTAAAGAGCTTTTTATACGGACGGACGGACGGACGGACGGACGTTTTGCCATCAATCGATTTTTCGATATCAAGGATTCACAAAACATGGATATTGGCTACACTATGTGATAGAGGATTTTCCCCCTTTATTTAGCAACAGAATCTATCCACTTTTTCGTTACAAGGGGCCGGCAATAAGTTTTTCTGCCGAAAATTCGCCGTTTTCCGGCGCACGATTACAATTCTTTCTCTTCTTACGAAGTAAGTGCGAGAAAGTAAAAAGTTGAGGTTCTTCGAAAATAAAAAATATCATGTACACTAGCCACTTGTAAACTGAATATTGGTGAAAATATACATTACCTGCTTTCCAGTTGTTGTTGTATTATTAAGGACATCACCAAACTTGATTTCAAGTGAAAGAACTACAGTAAGTAAAATATTTTTAAAAAAAGCATTACATTAAACTGGTGCATTTCATATTATTTTATGAAACTTCCAGCAATAACAGAATCAAAATCTAGAAAGGATTCATTTTCAACAAATCTTTCTGTACAAGAATTTGTCACTAATTCTTCCAAATTCTTGCCAGTTTGTAAATTTTTTTTTGATTCCCTGAATGCATTAACGAGCAAGTCTTATTTTAATGGATTCTTTACTGAGGTCCCTCTATTTCATATTTGAGACAGAAATAGGATATACGGTAATCATCGTTCATGTAAATTGTAGATGATTTGAATGCAATTCAGTAATTGTAATATTTGACTGTAAGCTTTACAACTGTTCTGTATACAAACTCTTAAAAGAAAAGCAGAAAAAACAAATTATGTAGTAAGTATGTAATTGTTTCAAATCATTCAATGTCGAGTTACAAAATCTTATACTATAAAAGTGTACTTCAGAATTTTGAATGACAAAATTAATATATTATGATTATAGATGAAATTTGAACATTTATGTGATCATAATTAAAGAAAAGATTTCCTAAAATACCATTTGGTATCTTAGCATTATGCAATCAATTCAATTTAATCATGATTTTACTAAATTGAAACTAATTCTTGCAAAGAAATTAACTTGCATTACTCACTGATCCTTTTGTACATCTCATTAGAGGTCTTAGACATCACATGAGGAACTTATTTCATTTCTTTTCCTTTAATGTTCTGGAGAAACATTTATTTTCAATATTATTTTACGAGGTCTTCATGAATTGTGTATATCTGTTACACAGACCCTTACCAATATTTTTATCTTGAGGTAACTTTTGTTTTACAAACAAAAAATTTATTTTAATGCTTTTAGTAAAGCTGGGAAGTTCATGCAATAGCATGTTTTATGATGATGGTCATTGTTTTAACCCTATTAGTAAAGCTGGGAAGTTCATGCAATAGCATGTTTTTAATGTTGATTGTATCTCTCTCTATATATATACATATATATTTGAGAGGCATGGGGGATAAAAATATATCTAATGAAATCGTAGGCATCCATGGCCAGTCATGGTCTGGGCTGTCCAGGTGACGTCAGCACCTCAGCCTTTGACGTGGCGTCACCTGGAGAGCCCAGATCAAAAATATATCTATTTGCCTATTTGAGGGGCTTGGGGGATAAAAATGTATTTATTTGCCCATTTTTCAATTTTTCTGACTACATATGATTTTTTAAATTTAACATTTATAAATTAGAATAAATACAGACTGGGAAAATGATAAAACAGGAAGATGATTCCAAAATGAGAAAATACACTTTCTGTGTACCTGCTATTCAGAGAATGTATTTAGCACAAACAGATCAAAATGCAAACATACAGAAAGCTCTTTTTTGAAGCACAAGATGAAACTGATTTACATAGAAGGTACTTACTAAGAACATAAAATTGAAACAAAAAGTATTCAATATTCTGTGTTCTTATTGCAAAATAAATATGCAGAAATAGATTATTTATTTTTAATTTGAATATACCCCCTATCTCAAGGTGGCAAAAAGATGTGAAGATCATTGAAAAATTCATGTTTTCGTAACCATACGCTGCATACTTTAATCATTCAGTGCGTATATCGACACTTTCATGGCATATTTACATGCACATTTTAAAGCTAAAAGCATGTATTAACTTCCCAGCTCTAGCTTTTAGATTCACATTCATGTAATGAAACTTCTCTGAAGTTCTCAATCAGCACATGAAATACATACCAAGGTGTGCAGACTTTTTAATTCCATTATGTGTTCATTCTGGTATAGCTTAAAACAGCTCAGTCTGAACTAATTACAATTAAACAAACTAACACTGTTTGATACATTTACTAGCTTCTAAATATTCAAAAGCTAGAAAAATTAAACATTTTTTTCTACTATTTTATCCACAAGCATTATTTTGCATATTGTTCAGGAGATTAAATGGAAGGAATCTCTTCTCTAACAACAGGGCAATGAACATTTCAGTCACAGGAACAATGGTTTTAAGAAAAAAATTATATTAACTTCACACATTGCAACTTAACTGCATAATATCCATATACAGCAGATCATCTGCATGAAAAGCCATGTATTGTTCTTTACATTTGGAATGTAAAGTTCATTACATTTATAATTGATCATGTGAAACAGAGGATTAAAATATCAGTTACAATAATTGTCAGAATGTTAAGCAACAGCAAGGTCACTTCAAAAGCCACAGAGAATAAAACTGCAATTCACTGTATCGGACACCATAATTCCCAACCCAAATACACAGAGCATGCTTTATGTATATTTGACTCAAAATAGGGAATGCGACACTTGAGAGGCAAGCACATTTCGATGTCAGGTATCTCCAATCATATTAATTTCAATTATCAGCTGCATAATCCATTAAGTGTACCCTTAATGAAAGCATAATGCAAATTAAGGACAAAGGCATTTTAATAAGACCATAACATTAACACTGAACAATATTCAACCAAATAATACAGCCCTGCTGCTTTTACGATGCGGTGGAAGTATCCATAGGAGACGCCACTGCTTCAGTCACAGACTCTTGCTCCTCTACAGGCACCTCCAATACCCGAGGGCCATACAACAATACATATGCACAATGCCAGTCACCTGTGGAAAAGGAAGCATAAATGTTCTCTTCATCAGAAGAACAGAATTTTCAATTATCTTCATCAGTGGTTCTCAAATGTATAGGTCTAACAGACTATGTTTAGTACTCTTCCTCATACCCTATCAAAATATTGATATATACACAGATAAAATAGATGAGCTACCGAATTTCTCTTATTTATGCTAGAACTCAATTCCGTTTTTGGAAATCAAATGTTTTAATTAAAGAAATGAGCCCTCTCTAAAATACAAATAAAAGACTGAATGTATAGCAATAGACGTTGGGAAAATTAAAAATAATTTACCAATAATTTCCATCAATCAAACAAGAGAAAGCTGGATTACAATATTAAACTATGTGACCTCTTTACTAAATACATCCCACAACATATATATCTGTAATCAAATTTACTTCCTTCTTTCTGTAAATTAGCATATACCAGGGTTGGAGCAGAAGTCATTGCAACATTTTTTCTAAAAGAAATATTATCGAATAAGACCATTTCACATGAAATTGTCTTATCATGAATGTCACATGAAAGAAATGCTGTACTAATATGTGTTAACAACAACAGATGGCACTGTGAGTGTCTGTATTAGCACAGAGTAATGTAAAATCAGTTGTCTGACTGCTGCTATATGAGATGTATGTAAACTGTTTCAAGCAGCACTCATACATAAAGACAAACCATTTTCCATGGGAGGTATGCTCAAGAATGGGCAGGAAATTAGTGGAAGCTCTAGAGATTGATGCCCTTCCATACCAGACATCCAGACATAAGGTCAAATGTGAATCACGCATACTGTCTTGTGTTGGTAAGTTCAGCAAAGACTGACAAAACAGAAGATTTGATCTGATTGGGAGATAATATCTGATTGGGAAGATAGACTTCAAACAGCATTTGCTGAGTAGCCTCAACCAAGGGCCGCAGACCTATCCCTGCTGCAATAACTCAGAAATTATAATTGCACAACAGGCATGCTGAAAGGTATAGACACTTAGTTCATAGTGCAACAAAATGCAGAATTGATACGTATTAAATGACTTCCAAGTTTCACAGACCACCCGTATGCACTGCTGGGTTATGTCATTAAAACATTTTTCTTAAATGAAACCTTTAAAAAAGAAATTAAAACAAGTTGATATTATAAAAATTATATTTTATGCAATAAAACTATGAATCTTGCAAATCCTTCTAGTAAAATCAAGTAAGCCACCTTTAATTAATCTAGGAATTTTACCATTACCATCTGTTTATTTACGAATCAGTGGTTTTTGTCAAAAATGACTTGCTTAAGGGCGGGAATATATTTTCAGAAAATGCCCATGTCTATTACTATAACACTCGACGTAGAAATCATATTCATCAGGTGACAGTATCAACAGCTCATTACAAAAATTTCACACACAAAACATGTACATTATTTTACAACACTTTGCCAGATGACATTAAACGATTCAATTCTATAGAAAAGTTTAAATCCCAAGTGAAATCGTTTCTGCTGCATAACTGTTTCTATACAATTAGAGACTTTACTGTTCATCACAAGGAAACATTAATTTTAACAGTGATATTTAATGTATTATTTACCATTGGACTGTATAATTCTAAACAATATGTAACAAGTATTGTATCGCAGCTCCTGGGTCAATGACCCCCATCTCGATCAGGTTTTTCGTTCAGTTTCCCTGATCCATTGAGCAAATGCTGAGATGGCCCCTTGTGTTGCTTCTAGACATAAATGTAACTTCATTTTCTGTGCACGTCTTTTAGAATTTTGTGGGAAATACAATAATTCAAGTTATCGTTTCCCTGTTGTCGCGGCAGGAAGTATTATTCTGAAGGACAACATGAATAAGAGACCAAAATTTATTGCTTATTTATCCTTGAAAATAGATTTTATTACATGGGAGCTTTTTTTTTTTTAATTCAAGTAGTATATGACTTAGTGTAGGGAACACAGAATTTTGAAAATGTGCACACAATTCACTTTTCCCCATAGCATGTCATACGCAGTTTTAACTGTTTTTTTGACGTAAAATAAATAAATAAAAATAATATCCCAAAATGTGCGATTTTCAAGCAACATTACCTAAAACATGCAATATTGAGCAGTAACCCCCCAAACGTGCAATTTCGTGTAAAATAAAACCCGTACTAAATAATGTCCTTTCCGTGATTCAAATTTCTGTCAAGGTTTCATCTAATTTCCAGTTAGCAAAGAAAAGCAGTAAGATGAGAATCCAGTCTTTAGTGATCAATAGACATCGGATATTTAGGGAAATTCCTATTTTCTTCTAGAGAACTTATTTAAAGGCTGGTAATATATGTGCACGAATCATGGTAAATGAGGCCATATGATGTAGTTTTATAATGCTTATTTTTGCTTTTTTGCTTTTTTTTTTGCTTTTTTAACATAAATGCCTTTTTTTTGCATAAATGTCCTTTTTTAGAATTATTAGACCTTTTTTCCCTTTTATATATTATTTTTATATACAATGCTAAGATATCAGAAAATTGGACATGGTCCAACATGATCATTCATTACAAAATCTTCAATTCACGTCTTTGTATTTTAAAATATGGTAGAGAATTCCTATAAGTATACCAACAAATTTTTCTCCATTTCACTCTTTGATAAATACCAGCCATGTTCTGAGATCATGGACATTTGACAACACACCGATGGCACAGAAATTTTAACTGGAAATAAATGTAAATTCCCAGGTTTCAGTGTTGCAAATGTAGGACCTATAAAATATATGCTAGCCTCATCAGTAGATGTTGAGAGATCCTCCGCATTCGAACTAATTTTGTCACCCAGTCATCGCAAATTTGAAATTATGATCCTTGAAAAGTTACTGATAATATATTGCATGCAAACTATTAAGAATAAAATGTAGAAGAGTTGTAAACATGGAAATCGAGTTTTACATTAAAAAGTCCGTACCTATTTGTTTCGTGCATTCAAGTTTACGAAATAATATAGACAATAATTACAAACAATTTTTCATTTTATTGTGTATGTAATTTATGACGGTGTCTTTTTCTCCTTATTCTTGACATTTTCATTGCCTTTTTAGGTGCCTAAAAGAAGATTTTTTAGTGCCTAAACATACAATGTCTAGTGATCAACAACGCACATCGCAACCTGTGAGTTTGCAGATCAATGTGGCATGAGTGGTAATCTAGCATCTGGCTAATCAGACTCACAGAAGAAATAGGTAATGCTTTTGGAATGTTGTGAACTCATATATGCTAAAATGCTTTGGAACATGAAACCGTACTGTCATTTCAAATACATTAATAAACATGAGAAACAATATTTTGGTCTGTCGTTAAATGTCCATACATTTGATTGTCCTTTCACACCTTGTCCTTTCATGTGTATATTTCGCATTTTCTACACATGCTCATATTCTCACCAAACAAAGAATGTTGCCGTGGCTTATGCCCCAAACTTCATAGTATATCTTTGTCGACATTCTATTTTCTAACCCCATAAAATATTATACAAATATATTTACAGCAACTCTGAATTGCAAACGATGGAAATTTTGTAACTAGCTATAAGTTTGTTGTAATTTACATATAAATAGTAACAGTGAAATCTTCTTTAAATAATTTCCAAGGATCCCCAGAGAGAGTTATGGTTCTCCTGGGTTCACCCCCTTGGGTCCATAGTCCCCAGAACCACTGATCCACATTACAAATAATTGTGCCTTCTAACTAGTAAAAAATGTATGTATTTAAGAATACCTACCTCCACCAGAGAGTTTCAATACATCTTCAGAAGTCACTGGTGACACTGTATCATCATCACACTTAAGCCATACATCGGCCTTCTGTCGAACCCATGCTACATAATGTCCACTTGAGCTAGACCGTCCCCGATGCGTGAGTACAGCTTGCAACGTGTAATATCCTGAGTTATTCGATCCTAGATCTGAAGAATAAAAAATTAATAATTAGACAAATGTAAAATTAATTTTAATTATTTGAAAGTAACAACAAATACACCACTGGCATCTTATATGTCACACCTTATAAGTCCCCTAAATATTTGTCAACTTTAAAGCTTGCAGTGAAGTGCCTATCACAATTTGATTACAAAGCCAATTTTAAACAATATTAAGAATGGCAAGCTCAGAAAAGTACTAGAGGAGTGTGGGGGTTTTACCAATCAAACCAGAGAAAGAGCTTAACTTATACTGGCTGATTTAAAATTCTTTTATTTAATTAAATTGATTGACTGAGATGACGATCACACCTGACAGAAGATCTCACAGACAGTCACCATTAATATCTAGTCATACTTATCTAAATATTGTACTTACATATGCATAGATTTGGTCTTTTCCGTTTAAATATTGCCTTAATATCACCTCAAATAAAATAAAATATAGAGAAAGAGAATAAAGACGTGTGATCATGTTGAGTTACACATTAGAAGTATGCAACATTTTCATTCACAATGCAGCTATCTACAGAAATGGCTGCTTGAGAGTAGATACTAAACTTCTATTGACATGGGCATCACCATCAGGGAGTGGGGGGTTCCTTCAATATTTTTTTGGCATATGAGGTATGATGAAGCGGATGTCCTGGTAACCTACATCTTATCTACTGAATCATCGCCCTCAAAACCAGGAGAGGTGGCTCAGAGCATTAACTGATATCACTGTAGTGCCTCTGACAGGGAGGTCCAAGGTTGAAATTCCGATGGTGGCAAGATTTTCAACATTAGCTATATACCTAGGTCGAATTCAGTTGCTGTCTGGGGAAGAATTCTAGTGACCGGCTGCACTGATCGGTAGTTTTCCATGGTTTCTCCGATCAACACCAGGCGAATGCGAAGCAGTACTCTAACAAACAGGCCAGGGACCGCATGCAATCTTTCCTCCCGTTTCCTTGTCCTATTCTCACCCCTTACTTACACACACACTGACACTTACACATACATGCACTATACAACCACATATGCCGGGAGAGTGGTCGGGATCTTAGAGCTTGTCCTGGCAGGGGCGGTGCCCTACTGGTGAGAGATGCCTAGTTGAGGGAAACCCTGTTAGCCGATGGTAGGTTGGTGCTACATCTCACCATCCAATGGAGGAAAATCATTGCCACCTCTTGAGGGTAACATGCACTAATGACCTTAGCAGCTGATGCACCCAGAATCACAAATTAATCAATCAATAAAAAAAATAATCCCCAATGGTGATGGTGACGCCCATACTCTGAGGATAGCTGTATCATGATCATAAAGAAAAGTGTTTTGAATGTCCTTGTTCTTAATCTTTAAACAATATATAAAACTAATCTGACGCAGAAGAGCAGCTAAGTTTTGTAGGAGAAGATTGTTTAACATTGCAGATAATTATTAAATAAAATATTATACAAAACTTCTGGGGATTACCAACCTCAAAAATAAATGCATAAGGTTAAGAGAAAAGTGAAGTTTTTACATGCACTCAATAAATGGTAGCTACATTACAAGCATTCAATAATATGAAATTTGATTCATCAAATTATGGTATGGGTATGGGAAAAAATTGAGTTGATTTTCCCAGATGATTCCACACCAGCAAGAAACAAGTATAATCTTGACCCAACTACTTTGTAGCTTAAATTTTGGGGATAAGATTGTGAAGTGGAGGAACTACAACAGTCTTGCAGAATTTTATTGATGATAATAAGTAGATAACTTAGAGAACTCTAAGAGATCAGCATTTCTGGACAAATGGCATCAATACATGCAGTGATATAGTGGTCAAGCTTTGTTTTTATTATGTTAAGAAAATCCAGGGGATAATGTCCCCAAATATAGAGAACTGGTGCTGTTACAGCCCTGCCTTCATCTACAACACAGTAGTTGAAGTAGTTTTCTCCTCAGCAACTACATCAACTTGCAGAACACAAGAATTTTGGTGACTGACACATCAATTAATGACAAAATATAAAGGAGCTTTGTGCAACTATCACAGGCAATGTTAGAAGAACAGTGTCACTTGATGATTTCAACAAGGTGATTGTACTTGTTACACTAACACCATAAAGCTAATTTTTTAGCAACCAAGTAATTTAAAAATTCTTGAGGAATTCATGAACTCCCAATCTCACTTTGAACAGTTAAAACTAAACACTTTTCACACTTACAGGCAGCGAACTTGTGACCTGCTCTAACAGATGGATTCTTTGAACAATCTAATGATGAATTCTTTGAACATTCAAAACTTAACAATTAACATTTACATAATGGATTTATTCCCGAATCTGAACATGTTTATGGATTGGGTTCCTTGAATACTATGAGAAAGCCTGAGACCCTAAATTGGATGTCAGAATCATTAACAACCATCAAAGTAGTAAAAGAAGTCCAACTGACGGCTGTAATATTTTAGAAAAACACAGAACACGTCACACCAAAGGATAAAACTAAAATTTTTTTTTTAATATAGTGTGTTATTCTTTATTTAGTCATTTGCATGATTTGAACTTGATTGGTTTTTAACGACCTGTGTATTCTACAATGAAGACAAAAAGAAAGAAAATCTGCGTTTATTGTGTGAATTAAAGCGAAATTATTATTATGTTGGAAAAATAAAAGCAGTAAAAATGAATAAAGTGTCATTGAAAATGTGCAAACATATGTAATATTTTGCCTGCTAGAAAACTGATCATTTGAAGCATTTATTGTCAATTGAGATTCAAAACAAAAAAATGTGCTGCCGATCCGGTTGCTGAGATCGCTAAAGCAAGAGTGTCATAGCAATCTCGGACAGACGGAACGTGAGTTCGAGTCCTGCCTCGGACATGGTTGTATTTGTAATCATCCTATCACCCCTTATCATCACTAGGTCATTTCATCTTCACAGTTACCATTACGTTAACTCTAATAAAAATATTTTAAAAAAATTTTAAAAAAGTGCTGAAAACTTGAGTGATCATCAGTGAGCTTCAGAAGATTTGAAACTGGGGCAAAGGGAGTTTTGAAATACTTTTCGTTTGATATGTTTATTATATCTATAAATGAAAAAGAACTTAAGAAAAATCATGAAAGTTGGAGAACAGTGACACCATTATTCAATGCGTAGTAGATTATAAATTCTAAGTCACACCAGAACCAAGTTACCTCTCAGCCAGATGAAAATGAAATGTAACTCACATTAAAATGAAATATACTGTCACACCTCAATGAAATAAACTGTCACACTAAAAAACTATTTTTTTATTAACATAAATACTCACCATCTTCAAACCAAAAAGGCTCTTCTTTAACTTTAACCTTGTCCTTAATGTCTTCTTTCTTTGTATCTCCTTTATGCAACTGAGCCTCTTCAACTTTTTTATCTTCTATTTCCTAAAATAAAAAAATACTTTTTTTTAATCCAATTTTTTCAATGAATAACAATGTATCTCCTACAACAACTTACCTTAAACTTTGATCTCATTGGTGTAAGTTTTTGTTGAAGTTCCGTTGAACATAATTCAAATGCATCAAACTCTAGAGGAAATTTAACGTCTTTTAAAATTTTAGCGTTAATAGATTCTTTTTCTTTGAAGTAGAAACGCACAAACTGGACAGTCAAATATGCAGGCAACCTGCTTATTTTAGACTGTAACCAACAATCAAAGAGATTAAAAGCGGGGAAAGTCAGTAAAGCACAGCAACGACCATTAAAATAATACAAACTTACAGTCTTAGTGTAAACAGCATCTCTCTCCAGGGTTGGAGACAATTTGGTCAATTGCTCCTGCATTTTCTGTTTAAAAAAATTAATGCTGTTACAAATCGTTAATTAACATTTCAGAATCAAATTTTTGTTGTATTATATCCCTCAAAATACTTACAGATCTCAAACCAGAATGCATGTATCTAACGTCTTGAGATATGAAACAACTAAGCTGAAGAAAAGTTTCTTTGCTAAAAGTAGGTGGTTCTTCTTCTGATTCTGTACACTTCCACTCTACATCAAAAGTGCCCCCAAAATACTGGTCAACAATAGAGCTGGAAATTGAACAAAATGATAATATTTTCAGGCACTTTGAAACATATACTTCAACAGTATCAAAGAAACATACTTAAAAGTAGCTTTTGAACTTTCTGCTGGTTTTGCAGGTAATTTCTGTTGCAACATCCTGACTATCTCTGTCCAACATTCATTTGCATCTTGCTGCATAAATCCTCCATGCTCACTTTTCTCTGCAAATCTGGGGAAAGCTAAGTGCAAAACTTGTAGGAGGATAATGGGAGGAATAGTAGTACCCTTATCCATCGACTCGTACAAGTCTCTTAACGCAGCTGTGATGGACTGTGCTGGTACCATTGAACTTGCCACAGAAACACCTGAATAATGGGCAAAAGTATTTCCTTAGTACTGTTGTATCGTTTGTAGTAACATTACCACTCTTTTCTCATTTGTACCTCCTTGAAATCCCTTCAATGCATCTCGCAACTCAGGAACAGTCTTCAAACACTGAACAGTAGCATTCATATAACAAGTATTGCCTAAATTGGTAAGACCAGCAGGGAGCTCCAACTATAACAAAATCAAAATTCTTCTCATTATAAACATTACTCACTTCAGAGCAATCTTATACATCATATAGCACTTAACATATTGCAAAATATTTTAGTCAGAAAGCAATGTAGAACTCTAATCTTGAAAAGTAAATGAAATGTCACAGACAAATTTCACAATTCCATTTAACTTACAGCAGATGCTAGTTCACTTTCATTCATATCTTCTACAAAAACTGGTTTCTCCATTGGCTCTGTAGGTACATCTTCCTCCTTGCTTCCCATCATCAATATAGTAACTCCCTACAATATGACATAAATAACATTTAATTGATAAAGTATACCTTTGGTTCTAGTTTAAATGATGTGAGCTGCAATAATAAATCTCCATTTTGTTTCAAAAACTTACATCTTTCAGCTTCATGTTTCCCCAATCACTGTCTTTCAGAGTCATTCCTTTTAGCATAACCTTTTGTCTTTCTGGTTGCACACCAGTCAAAGCAAATAACTGAGCTTTGAAAACAAGTGGATCTTCATCTGTATTCACTTCTACATCAGGGTAATTCTCTTTACCCCACTTTACCTTCACTGAAAAGCCAAACAGGATTAAAATTAATAAAAGAACATACTTCAAAGTGCTGCAAACGATCATTAATATTTTGAAAGGTTATCAGGGAGGAAAAAAATTATAATTTGAATATATTCCACCAAACAATGAATTTCATTGATTGCACACAAGTTGCTTAAAATATTCCCTAATGGGAAACAGGTGGCCTGACATTGCATTATTATTAAATATTTACTACATTAAAAGGAAATTTTTAATGACTTTTTTCTGGAAAGATAGAACTGTCAAATACTCTTATTTTACTGTAAGAGCGCAGTTTTAAATTTAATTTTATGGGAACAGGATAATTTTATAGGTTAAGTGGTACCTTTGAAACAGGGCATTTCAGAAGGCTTTCTCGATATGCACACTAATAAATTAAAAAGTGTTCAATTGGATTTAATGTATTGAAAACTATAACTCAAACCACTCTATACAAAATTAGTTTATCTCAGTCATCGGTGAGTCAACAAATCCACGCTCCACATCACTCCACGAAAACTGGAAGTCAGCAGCACTGTCTCTTGGATGCTAAATTCTGCATGATCGGTTTTTCAAATTAGTGAGACCAATATTCTTTGACCTTGGTAATTGAAACTGATATTAACGAGAAAAATGTCAATTATGTATTTTTTTACTATTGCATAATTTATAATGGTTTTTTTTCATCATTTACCGGTACAATAAAACAATAAACAAATAATATGTTGAAAGCCAAATGAAATTAATTGTGATAAATGAAGATAAAATATTGTCCATTAAAATTTTAAAATTAGTAGGATGATGTCATTTATTTAAATCTTTGCTGTAATTTCGAACATTAGATTTGAGCAGGATTTGCGGGAATCTATTTTTTTAGTTCGTTATTTACTCAATAGATGGCAGGAGGAGGAGTAAGAGTTGCGCTCCAAAGAATCGTTCGTACGTTTACATTCGGCCGCCTCCGTGCCGCTCCGTAGGTAGGAACGGGTCACTCAGTAAAAGGGAGTGTCGGCCCTATCCGCGTCCGCGTAGATGTTACTTTAGTTAGTGGGAGGTTGTATGTGTGAGTGAGTGATTATGAATGTAGATTTCGTTTATTATGTGACTACCTGAATCATTTCTTATTAAAAGTGGATTTGTTTGTTTTTTAAGAAGAAAAGTTATTCTTCATTATTTGGAATGCAGTATACTTCATCAGTATGTTCCAGTTTTTTATGAAGAAGAGATTGTTCGAATGCATTTGAGTGAACTGGGAACATGAAGACTAAAGGGATGTGATGGTTCATGAATGTGCTTATGCCTCTTCTTTTATTATACATTGACCTAAATATCTGACGTTCATTCGGACGTCCCGACAAACACTGTAGGCACTTCTCAAATATTCGGTGTAGTTTCTCTTTGGTTCAGTTGAGAGTGAGAACTGACTGTGATGAAGTTGTTTCATCGTGAGTTTAGTTGTGAAGAATGTTAATGTGATGGATGACTTTTGATAATATTGCTGTGCTTGCCCCTTTGCTCCGTCGTGTGAAAAATGCAAGAGCTTGTTTACTGTGAATAAGTGAAACTGCAAATGACTAGCGAAGCTTTATTGGTAGGGAGCTCGTTAACGCACACCTAGCGAAAGACTTTTATCATAATGGGAAACTGTTTTAGTCGTCAGAGACCTGCAGCAAACAACGATGGGGTTGGCATTCCGACTCCGGACCCTACTCCCGTTCCAGAGAATCCTGTAACAATGCCACCTAGGGAACCTCAGGTTAGAAATGTAGGCCTACCTATGCCACCTATTCCAGACGAAGGCTCAAGTAATACAAACGCTAAGATTTTCGTAGCGTTATACGATTATGATGCAAGGACAGATGAGGATCTTAGTTTTAGAAAAGGTGAACATTTAGAAATTCTGAACGATACTCAAGGAGATTGGTGGCTCGCGAAAAGTAAAGCTACAAAGCAAGAAGGATATATACCTTCCAATTATGTGGCAAAGCTGAAATCCATTGAAGCTGAACCGTAAGTACCTATAATTCCTATTTGGTGTGTGTGTGTGTGCGCGAGTTGTATTTGTGCGAAATAATTTTTAAAGCTAGAAAAGGTTCTGCATAGCTGTCAGAAAAATGTAGTCAGCGTTCTCGCACCCTCGAGAAACGGAATCCATAGTTGTGTTGTTGCTTTTTTTTGTTTTCGCTGGAGGGTGTGGTAGGCATTCCCGGGCTCTGCCGGCGTTCATTCTCCCGGTAAAAAGGGAAGAAGAAGCTGGGCTGTTGGCAGAGGGTCTGGCGGGGCAGCGGGCCCAGATTGTCTCCTCATGGCCAGGCGTATTGGCACGGCCTGTGGCGTGGGCGCATGCGTGGTGAGGCCCGGGGCTGAATCGAGCCGAGGCACGTGCGCCGAGGGCGGTGGGGCTGACACCCGTCGCGTCGAAGGCTCATGGGGCGGCCCAGGCCACAGCCCCCTCAATCATTCAGTATTCATGCAATTTTACAAAATTGAAATATTTTAATTGTTATTACACGGGGAAATTCTTAATATAACAGCAGTGCTCAGGTAATAAAGCAGTAACAGATTAAACGAAACATTGTTACCATTAAAAGTAAAAGAAATTGTAAACAGGTCAATTAAGATACATGGTAGTTAGGGCAGTTAAGTTTGTTTTGCTATATTAATATCAATTACTGTCACTGCCCTGACACTTTGACGGCTGTGACAAATTATACTGAAGGATTGTTACACTCAATAATATTGATACCCATGATGTGATGTGGTGTAATCCCTACTAGAGGAGGAAACTTCAATACATTGGTTCCCCCGACCCCGAATCGAACTCCGGTTTGAGGTATACGCAATTTTTATTTGAAAAATTTATTCATAATTTTTAAGTAGCATAGTGAAAGGGCCTCCAAACACTACCGGGGACGTCCAATACTAGAAATGCGGCCGACAGGCAGGGCGCGAATTGACAATTTTCTCCAGGGGGGGGGGGGGCATTCTCAACTCGTAGAAGAATTAATGAGTGAAGACCATTTTTTATTTCGCAACTCAGTCGGAATGAATCTGAAGACTCGTTTCTTGTCCAATGTCCTTCATTTGAACACTTCAGGAGGCGGAAGTCATAAACGTACGTGCAGTGCCAGATGACCCAATAGGCTGAGTTGGCTGCAGCCTGGGGCGGGCGAATTTCGGCGGATGCAAAATTTCACAAGGCGAACTTTTGAATGTTCTTGATAGAAATATTTCTTTTTCATATTTGTAACAAAAGAAAATGTTAATTATCCATTGGTATATACAGATAAAATGAATACAAAATTATCGTGTATTTATTAAATATCGAGGTGAGAATTATTTACACGTATAATCAATTATTTATACGTACAGAATATTTGCGTCGGTTCCAAATATCGTACATTTTTTAATTCAAAATGTTATAAATATCTTTATTGTTTTAAAAAACAAATTAAAAGGGCGCTAAAACATTTGACAGCCTAGGGCGCACAAAAGTGGAAGTCAAGAGGCATTGCGTACGTGGCACACATAGTGGGTCAATCGTCTCCAGCGCACTACAATAATCCCCCGACGGGAAACATCCCACACCGCGGGTGGGGGTGGGAGGGGCGGCGATCCTCTACGCGCATACACGCCCGCGTGTCCATTCGCACCCTGCCGCCAGGCCCTCGCGCGACGGCGTATCGACCCGCCCCCGCGTCGCCCCCTGACGCTCGCCTTCATTCATGGTGGGCGGCGCGCCCGCCCGCCCGGCCGGGCCGGGCTCGCTGGCTGCTGCTGCTGACCTTGAAGGCGCGGGCGCGGGTGGGAGGCGAGGAATGCGGGGCCCCCTGGCAGGAAGGGCTTCAGGACACGGAGCACCAGCAGGCGAGCAGGGATGCGGAACGCGCCACAAGAAAGCACGACCGCCGCGCCGCGGGCCGACAGGTTCATGCGCCTGCGAGGAGGGCGCCGAGGGAACGCCCTAATAAGTGAAGGATTTGGGCGTCAAACGTTAACCGTCGAAACTAGAGTTTTTGTGGTGCGAGTTTTTTGGCCCCGACGATCAGCTGTGTATGCAGAGTATTAGTCCATTAGTTCAATTGATGGCTCTTACTATTATTAGGTGCCTCCCGATGTTTTTATGAAGTTACCCTCTTAAATCCCTCAAGCCTAAAGGTTCAATTGCTGATATCTCGAAAGCTTTCCAGTGGGTTTTACACGCAAATCCTTTGCAACATAATAGTAGTATATTGTAGGCTGGGAATCCAGAATTCTGAATTTAATTAGAATCAAATCCACTCTAGTCAATACTGAAAAAATAGAATGCGAATATGTCAAATTTGTTTCGAAGTACTTGGTTCTCGTTCTATTGGGAGGAACTTTTGTTACTCCAGATGTTTGAAAATTGCTTAATGTGAACACTGTGTCTACCAAGAAATATATTATTACTCCAAGTGTTGCTAATAATCCGTAGGATGTAAGTAAAAGTTGTATTCATGAATATGACAAGTTTTGAATTGGTATTTTAACGTTAGGTACGGTAAGATTGCTGAAATCGTCAAGTTTCTTGCCTTGAAGAGCTCTAAACATGTAACTTCGATCTCAAGATCGCTTTAAAATGACTTATCGGTTTTCGTGATGAATCTGCGACTTTCCACCTAGTTCCCGTTTTCTTCGTTCGACAAAACTTGCATATTTTATCACAAATACTTACTAAATTGTTTTCTTAATTCGATTAGGTTACGTCGTCTCAAACACATCTTGAATTGTAAGGATAATAATGATAAGCTAATTATATAAACTAGATAACACTACATTTTAAGTAAAGCACATACTATTTCGGCTGTCCGAGATCTCTAGTTAATTCTGTTTATTTGTTGAAATTAAATTTTCTTAATTATCTGCCCATTAGACATTTCACACAAAATGCGAAAGATGAAGCATTCTGCATTTCCGAGCATGTAACAGATATATTTTTATTACAGATGTGGCGAGAAAGGAGTGAATTAGGTTTCATTCTTCAAAAGAAAAAGATTAAGCGGTGAGGCAAAGCGTCAATGCAATCACATTGTAGGCCCAGCAAATCTAGAGCTGCAATGACGTATTCCAAAAAAATGGTTTTGGGAGAGGTTGAGGATGACTGCTCTCCAATTGTACATTTCTTATCCAGTTTTTGAACCCACAACTTGTGTGTTCAGGTTGTGGCTTTTCGTGGAGTGCGGTTTGATCAGCCGCTCCACAAATTTTGCACTGCGCTCAGCTGTAGTTTGAAGTGGCCTGGGCTCCCTCGCAGTGCTGTCAGCTTTGCGAGCGACGTCGGACGCTCGTCCGAGAGCGATAGCCCCTTCTACCTTAGATCAGAAAGGGGCGTCGCCTCGTAGAAACACATGTAGATGCTTTAATTACTATAATATTCGAACAGAGGGCGCTGTACATCTCAAATTATCACAACCCATCATTATCAAATTTTCACGTGAAATTTCCACACGTAAAAATGTAGTCGTGGTGTTACTCATTGCCCCCACAAATGAGTCAGGCAAATTCAACTTTTTTTCTCCTTAGCGCAGATGCCTTATTTTGTGATTTTTTTTTATCAACAGGCAAATGTATCCTAAAGGAAACATTAAACAAGTTGTGGGATTTCTAAAAGCTGGATTTCGATTTCGCCAAGATTGCTAAAACTTTGCCCTGGGCATATTCATGACTTGCAACGTTAGCTTTTTTGTGGATATCTGTAAACTTGAATCCCGTCCTTCCAACTGAAAACGATTTCAATTGTGAATAATAGTCGTACTTCAATAGCTCAAACTTCTAATGTGGAAAACTGCAAGAGCCTCAAATTTTCCCATTTCCCTTGATTCTGAAAATATAAAAACTCTAACTCGAAAAGGAAACATTCTGCTACTCGATGTAATCCAGTTGAAACAATGACCTTCAATTTTTGTGTTGTATCGAAGGGAGCTCATTTCGTTACAGTGTAGTTTATTGACCCAAAGAGAGCACAGAAACACACGTATTGCATGGAATCAGGCTGGTCGCCTCGTACTGACTGCCTCGCATATCCGTACGCTGCTCCTACCAACCATGCAGCTAACAGTGGCTCAATTTACACACAACAATTTATTTCATTTTACCAGTGAACGAGGTATATTCAAGCCTCTGTTAATAAAATATTTTAATCCATGATATTCATTGGGCGAAACGACCACCCGGAGCGGTAGCTCAGTGCATCAACTGATGTCACTGCAGCGCCTCTTACCGGGAGGTCCTAGGTTCGAGTCCTGACGGCGGCAGGATTTTCAACACTAGCTTTTCAGCTCAGTCGAATTCAGTCGCTGTCTGGAGGAGAATTCTAGAGACCGGTTGCTCTGCTCAGTAGTTTTCCGTGGTTTCTATGGTCTACACCAGGTGAATGCCGGAACAGTACCCTAACAAACGGGCCACGTATCGCGCGATCTTTCCTTCCTCTTCCTTGTCTTATCCTCTCCCCTTACACACACCGTTACACTACCACACATTTCGGGCAACCGGTCGGGGACTTAGAACTTGTCCCGGCTGGGGCGGTGCCCCGCTGGTGGGAGAGTCCTGGTGAGGGGGAAACCCCGCTAGGCGACGGTAGGTCGGCGCCGGACCTCGCCATCCATCGGGAGAAGATCACCGCCATCTCCCGAGAAAAAAACATGCACTACACTAAGGGGACTAATGACCAAAGCCGTTGACTCGCCCGGAAAAACGAAAAAAAAAACAATCGGCGAAACAACTGTCACCCAGGGTGATGCAACAGAGTTCCCTTGTGAAGCAACCGCTCGAGGTTCGACTATACTTCCCGAAGTGCACCGCGCAGCGCAGCGCAGCGTAGCGTAGCGTCGAGTCTGTCTTCGGGCGCGCCGCCGCGTTGCACGAGGAGGCGGCGGAGACCCGGGTTCCCTCTTTTTGCGCCCCCGATCTGGGTCAGGCGGCGGCGGCGGCCCCGGGCCCCCAGAGGAGCAAACGGACCCGCAGCCGCGCCGCGCCCCACTAGCCCAGCTCCCCGCCCTGTCCGGCGACCTACAGCACAAGTGCCTCGCTCGGTGTTGCCATCTGCGGGGCTGGTCCGCGAGGCTGGTGCGGGGAGGTTTCCTCTCCGGAGCTAAGAGTTCTTCTATAGGAGGATTTGCCTAAGGATGAGCCAAAGTGGCAGCTAGTGCTGGCAACATAACTGAAGGTTCTACGGTCGTTGTGCCCATAACACTTCCTTCCTGTATTCGTTCGTTTGCAGTTGGCTTACTTGTAAATGGCTTCGACGCTTCCTTTTGTGATGTCCTCGTCCGACGAAACTATTGTGCGCCGCGAGAAACAATTGAAATTAGGAACTGCAGTGTTATGTGCTCTTCTGTAAAAATTCTTTTTTCTATAAGCATTACATTACATTTACTTTTTTGTGGTAAATATTGTTTATTTTAAAACCGAGACGAATACGAGATGCGTACCGGTGCACGTGTTTCCGGCTTAAAATCATTTTTCTTTCTATTTACATTCGTTGCAGTTTTCTCTTACTGATTGTGAGAGCATGTTAAGAGATTTTCCACGTACGTAATTAAATTTAAATATTTCCCGGACTCGCGTACGTGCATGTACCTCATAGAAACTCTTAGACTTCTGCATAGGGATGTTTTCACAGGAGCCATTATCACTTTAGGAAGGGGAGTGGCTGAACAGCTGTCGCGGCGGAGGGATTCTTCTCTGAATTACATGTGATGTTCACTTGTTTAGCGAAGTGTCACTTTGGCCCATCCCAGAAAAATCGTTGTATAGGATGTTGCGGGTTCCTTAGAAGTATACTAGTGGAAATTCGTCAAAATTTGGCGGCAATTCTCTAAAAGGAACACTTCCGAATTTACACTCATTGATCTTCGCACATCTAGAACTCTCTAACTGCAATCTCAATCGCAAGCACTTGCTTGCTCCGACCGGTCTGCTTTCGATAGATGAAATTGCAGCTTGAGCAACGAAACGAAGTAATAAACACATGACGTCAGACAAGCGTTCATTCTATTGTCTTTGTGATATTAATATTTAGTGTTTATACTATAACCTGTTTTAAAACGCCATGAACACTACATAGACCGGGAGGTATCAGGAAAATCCACTTATGATAAGCTCAAAGCTAAAGGTTTTTGAGAAGTTAGCCAGTGTTGTGAGGATCAGGGAAATGCAAACATGGCGACCTGTAGATGTCGGCGTTGCGATGCACAATTTGTTGAATGTGTCAAAAAACACTATGCCCTTGGGGAATGAGTACACAGCGAATTATTGTTGTATATTGTTCGTCAGGTAGCCACAATGTGAAGAATTGATGTGCCATACGGATGTGGCGTCTTAAACTGTACGCCATATTGAATTCAAAGTGTCACAGAAAAGGTTTGCTAATGTTACTATTAATATAACGTTTTCGAACCGAAATCATTCAGGAGAGTATTCGCTGAAAACTCGGTAGTGGAACTGACCGGAATTTTTTCTGTCCTGTCTACGGATTCTGAGTCACTTATCTTCGTATCCTGCATTGATTGTTTAGTTTCGTGTTGCAGGTTAAAGGCAGGTATATCGTTAAAATGCTGTATCTTTTAACAGATGTCAAATATTTTTTCTCATCTGTGTGTGGTAAAACCATATAAAATCTTGCTTCGCAAGAATTAATAAACCACATACGTGCTTAATCGCACGTTCTGTATCCGTGAAACATTTAATATTTCTGGTATTGAAATCGATGAATTCTGGAAAGTTCTTATAATGTTCTTGAGTTGTACAGTACTTGTAAAAATGTTTCTTCTGAAGCAAAAAATGTTTCTTCTGAAGCAATGAAAGTTTCTTTCGTGCCAGATACTTCCAGTATATTTCCATTAAAATTTTAAAATCTCGCCTCAATTTAACATCACCGGGCTCTTACTGCGTCTCTGTGAAGTGTCTAAATGAGTTCTACCTGTTACACCTTTTTCATTTAGGAGAGCATGAGTCACTACTATTTGTTCTGCCGCAACTTGAACATGTTTGAGAGAATAGGGTTAAATTGCCAGGGGGCAATATATTAGCAATAAGTTAACGAATTTGTATTTCCGTGTTTTGAAGTCATGGGCTGCTTTGTGCTCTAATTGAAATCGAAATCGTTGTTTGGTGTTATGTCATACGTCGATCTGAAAGTGGCACGCCCTTTTTAATATATTTGTTTGAAGATTTTCATGAAATTGGAACGCGACTAATTGTGAAAATATTTAATACTCATGGAATGATATCGTTATGAAGAGATTTGCCGAAATTGTATGTGAAGTAATTTCTGCGAATTGTTTTTATGCTGCTCATCATTCGGCTTCTGTGTAAAAGGGAACGTAACGCACTAGAGAAACTGAAAATGGAAAACTGTCTGACGACGCCGGGTCAAAGGTGATGACGGAAGGGGCAGAATTGCATCCGAGGAAGTTGCTTGCAAAGCCTGAAGCGCCCAGACAACTTTCGCTGAGGTCAAAGGTGGAATTTGTTTACGGAATTTCCCCGTATGGTTTAAAACAGCAGAACGAGACTCGGTAGCCACTGTACGACATTCTTATTTCCTGTAAGTGTTATGTTATATGTATTTAAGCGACAGAGGTGTATAGAAACAGGGAGAATAAAGGTATTTAGAAAGTATAGGTTTCTCTACAGTGTTTTTGTGACTAAAACTCCGCGAAGGTAGAGTTTCGGAATATAGTTTCTTTTCCAGAATTCGAGGATTCGGAGATACCATTCAGAAACGTAACCTTCTTGAGGCTATCCCCCTGCAAATAATAATACTTAGAGCCCGGAATTTTGGCACAATACCTTTTTATATTTTAACACTTTTATGATTTTTAACAATAGCAATCACTTAATTGCACTTCTGGTGTTGTTTTAATAGATTTTCATTTTGCCTATTTTACCTTAAGATGCCTAATTTTTTGGTATTTTGCTTTTTTCTTCCTTTGTCAACATTATTTTCCTTGTGTTTACACTTCGACACTAATCTCGATCAACCTGGAAACATGTCTGTAAGTCTGGATAACCCGAAAGCACGGCTGTGCTTTGTCTTTCCGTGGAAGCAGAGACCACAGGGTCAGGTATTGTTAAAATTGTAAATGAGAAAGGATGGTGATAGTGGTCAAGATTGTTTGTTTGTGACATTAATACTGTCTGGTTTTGTTCTCACGAGGAATTCCTTCCTAAATTTGAGTTTGACTTCCGATCCCTTTTGAGGACAGTCTTGTGTATATGATGTACCCTTCTCGGTTCTAACGATAACCCTGGTGTGAAAAACGAAAACTTTAATTCCGTTTTCACTGATGCCAGTTTTTTTACAATCATTTTTTAAGTGGTGATTTTGCATTGATTCTATGTAATTTTTGCGTCTCTATTTTCGACATAATAAATGCCTTTTTGCATATCTATTTTAGTACAATTAAATGATTTTTTGCCTGCATGGTTATGTTTGTGGATGGCGGTTGACAGAATGCTAAATTTTCCAACACTACGTAAATACAGACGAAATATCGTTAATAAATTTTATGGAAATGTCCCATTTTTAAGATCGGAAAATGTTAGTGTTTCTTCAAAAATTCAGTGTTTAAAAGTTCTGTTTGCTCAAAGTTGAATGTTTTTAGTACTGACTTATAATATGAAGAAGCTATATAATTCAACTACAGTAAATTATGATAGAAACATTTACACTTAACCTTGTACATAAATTAGAACTGAACGTTTTGTTGAAATCAGTTCCTGTGGCACTCAGGCCTACACTAGATCACTCTCTAAGGTTGTGTATGGACACCACAGCGCCGACATCTCACAGGGGCGCTCAGAGAAAAAAAAATACGCGTGGAGCAATACATCAATGGGGGGGGGGCACAATTTCAAACAAAACATCGTATCTAAAAATGTAATAATATAAAAATGTGACGTATTGTTTTAATACCTTAAATATGGAACTTCTTTTTTCCATCAGGATAACAGAAAAATAGAGAGTTTTGGTAGTTTTTTGCACGTCGGTAAATTGTTCGGAGTACCCATAGCGCTCTCCCTTCCCGTCTGGACCACCACTGCCTCCTTACAACTAGCAACGCATGTATTTTTCGGCAGGAAAAGTGCCTCCAGTGCCGCCCACCCGAGCGAGAAGGTGATCTGGCGCTCGTAACGGCGTTTGGAGAGGGAACGCGCGGGGCTGGGCGTCCTTCTCCCAAGGCGGCGGCGGCGACGCTGCTTGACGCGGCTGGGACTTCTCGTGTTTTCACGCGCACTTGATGGCTTATTTCCTGTCCTCATGAGCCTTTCCCGCAGGCGCTCGCGTTCTGCGTCCAGGGCCGGATGGGAGGCAAGCCAACGAGATGTCGTTTTCTTTTCTACATACGTGTGGTTTGTTCAGTGTGTTAAAGGATTGAATGACTGATTGGTTCCTCTTGAGGCAGAGGTGGCAAGACAGAATAGCTACTACTCGATTCGCGATGAAGGGCGCGAGAGTTTGAATCGCATCATGGAAAGTGGTTTCTGTAACTTGCTTTTCGAGTATTTTTTCCCTCCCCATCCTTTTGGTTTTGATTTTCTTGAACGCATTTCATCGTGAAACCATCCCTAACCTCTTCTGCACTCGCGGATCTGAGGTGTTATCAAGCCGGCGTTCCAGCTCATTGGCCTGGCTGCGGGGTAGATTTCGGGGAGCGCTGCGGTTTTCGGCGTCGCTTAAAGGCCCATTCACAATGCAATCACAAACATAAGCATAACACATAGACATAGACATTAACACAAGTGAAGAGTTGGCGTATTCACAATGTCGAACATAAACACAGGCAAAATAAGAGTTTCTATTGGCTATGAGACGCAGCACACGAATCGACACGATCGACTTCGATACTCGATTTTGAGTTAACGAACTGTGATTGGCTCATTCCTCATGTCTGACATAAGCATAAGCATAAGCACAGAAGCTTGAAGCTTGCAAGCTCTTAAGTTAACGTCTTACGTGTTATGCTTATGCGAACGCATTGTGAATGAGTCCACTTGTAGACGTAGTCCTAACTTTTATGTTAACGCCATGCTTATGCTTATGTTTGCATTGTGAATGGGCCTTAACCGTTGAGTAACCCGTCAAAAATCGGCCGCTGGCCCGAAAGGTCCGCACTTCTTCGGGGGGGGGCGGAGGTCGCGGGCCCGGCCCCCCCGCTGGCCGGCGGCCGCCCTCCCGATTTCGTCAGGCGGCGGCGCGGGCAATCACTGGGCCTGCGAGGCCACGCCGCGCCGCTCCGCGCCAACGAGGCAGGCGGCGGCCCCTCCCCGCGCTCAAGCATTTCTAAACTCAATGTTTATGTTTTTAATCCAAATATTGTGTGTATTTTTCTGATGTACCCTTCCTGGATATCCTTAGTTGTTATTGTCTTCTATTGTCAATATTATTGTCTTCAAACATTGTACATGTATGATGAAATGTAGTTAAAAATGATTGTGTATACTATATAACATAAAAATTCTTGAAAGACATTATATTCTCGAACAAGGGTAATAAAAACTAAACTTAAAGTATTTAACATCGATGTCGTGTGTTGATGTTTTAGTTTTGATGGACAAAATCCCATATAACACTGAAATAATTTGCAGGTATCGATAAATTGAACGTTCTTCCAGGCTAACGTAACGAAGGGTGAAGGGTGCGAATAAAAGAAAGCGCTACTTTGAAGAGTCACGCTGCGGGATAAGAGGTGAAACGTTGCCGCTAGCGTGACACGACAAACAGAACGCTTGGAATTGGCCGAGTAAGGTCTGGAGTGTTTCAGGGTTGCTTTGCTGGGACGTGCCACGTGACACACTTTCCTTTGTATCACTGTCGTGGGGAGCCGCGTAGAGCTTCTAGTCTGTCGTGCAAGGGGATGCGCGGCGTCCTTCTTTTCTCTTATATCTTCCGTATCGATCGGCGTAATTTGATCGAACTCTTTCACCCTGGTGTACGCCCTCTTCCACTGGCGAATGTTCATGGAAGGTCTCGTACAATCGCTCGGGGTTCGGGCGGTTGTGCAAGGAATTCATTTAGTGAAATGCGCTAAGGAGAGTGTGACGTCGTGGGAATACACAATAATCACAGACACGAGCTTCAATGATAAATATGTACAGGTTTATTCACAATATGTACAGTACTACTTTAAGTTACAGCTCTGGTAGATCTTTACTTTCCTGATCGCAGGAGCGATCCTTAAAAATGAATAACTGACTCGTGGCCCGCGCCACTCCTCAGCGAGCCTCCCGCACACAGCAGACAGCTCCGGCGACCTCTTGTCACCCGTGGATATAGTCCACAACGGCGTCCCAACACATGGTTTGCCGCACGAGCCTAGCTCGGCTCCGCACCGCCCTGGGCGCAAGTTTTTGTGCGTTCGCACGAGGGTTCCCTCTCAGCTCAACAAACCCCACCCCCGCGCTCTGCGTTGGTTCTTATATAGCCCCCACCCACGTGACCTGAAACGTCACTGGGTTTTGCACACGGCCCACACGGACCGCTTTGCCAGGCATTTTTGGACATCCATTTCCCTGGATTCCAAGAATTTGACACGCGGCACGCGGCAAAAATGCGCTGTCCCGTACTTTGGGCATCCCTTTCCCTAGCTCTTAGGATTTCCCAGAATACCTCGGCGTGTCACATCCTGCCTGGCCCCTGGCGTCTAATCCTCTGCCGCCGCCCTTTGTGGCGGTTGCTAACTGTAGTCCTACAATACGTTACATACTTCTCCATACCCTATTTTGAATTTTTTATGCAGGATATAACCACAATAAAAAATTCGTCCCGCAACTAGATTTGTGGATCTGGATATGATTATACCATTTACCTGGCCATTGGGCTCACACTCTATTGATCTCTCTAACCTACTCTATATTTACAACATATTTTTTTTTTATCAAAATCTAGCTAATATACATAACTAACCTACTTCACGTACCTCCTTTCATTCTAATATATACAATTTTCTACAATCTTAAATTACATACAGTCTGCTGCAATTACCTCCGTAGTATTCACAATCAAATGATGTGATACTTTCCCTGATACCCCCAGAACCAACAATGTCTTCAGAGCTTCACTTTGTACCCATAATTGCACATACATAAGACACACATGAAACAAACAGAATACACAAACAATACACTTTCAACAATTTGTTACATATATACAGTGATTCTTCTCTTGTCTTGATTTTATACAATGCAATCAAGTGATTCGGTTCAGTGTAGCCCTCCGCATTCCCAGTTCAGTTCAGGTTCCATGTATCAGTAAAACATACGGCTTAAGGCATCAGCATTTACGTGATCCTTACCCCTTTTATGAATAATTTCTAAATTGTATGCTTGGATCATTAATGACCAACGCATCAATCTCGGGTTCTTACTTGAACAATTATTTAGCCATACTAATGGGTTGTGGTCTGTTTCCACTTTAATTTTTGCATTTCCATCCAAATAGTACTTTAATTTCTGCAATGCCCATATTATGGCTGTGCACTCCTGTTCTGTTGTACATCGTAATAATTCCGAATCTGTGAATTTACGACTTAAGTATAACACCGGTTTTTCTTCTCCTCTATCATTATACTGTGCCAAAATGATGCCAATACCTCTTTTTGACGCATCACACTGCACTATAAAATCCTTATTAAAATCTGGCGCGTGAAGGACGGGTTCGTGACAGAGAGCGTTCCTCAGTTTCTCGAATGCCATCTCGCATGCTGGCGTCCACGTTACCCTGCCTTGCCGTTCGCGACCTCGCAATAAGTCCGTTAATGGCGCTGATATACCCGCATAATCGGGAATAAATTTCCTGTAGTAACCCGTTAATCCGAGAAAAGCACGCACTTGCTTTTTCGTTTGAGGTACGGGGTGCTCTTTAATAGTTTTTACTTTGGCCTCTACCGGCCGCATCATGCCACTACCAACCATGTAGCCTAGGTATTGCACATTCTTACGCGCGTATTTACACTTGCTTGGCTGCACATGCAACTTCGCTTTCTCTAATATTAGAAACACCTGCTCTAAATGTCTAAGGTGTTCTTGCCATGTGTCGCTATAAATGGCGATGTCATCCAAGTATGGGACTGCAAATTCTGCACATCCTGCTAATAAAGCTGCCATCATCCTACTACACTGAAAAGGTGCATTTTTTAGCCCGAAGGGCAATCTTAATGGCCTATACGTGCCAAAGCTTGTACAGAAAGCCGCATATCTTTGCGCTCTCGGAGTGAGCGGTATCTGATGATAAAATTTTGCTAAATCCAATGTAGTAATAATCTTAGCTGCCGCTACTGCTTCTATCCTCTCCTCCATGTTCGGCAACGGAAAATATTCTGATTTTATAATTTGGTTTAGCTTGCGATAATCTACGCACGGTCTTGGTTTTCGTCCCGGCGCCTCTACAAGAATCATAGGGGAAGCATAATCAGAGTCGCCTATTTCGATTATGTTATCCCGTAACATCTTCGCGATTTCTTCCTGCAAAATTTTTGATTGACGCGGCGACATTCGATAAGGCGCACTTCTTATCTTTTTCGACTCGTCCGTCAATTCAATGTCCATGGTGACGACATCCGTCAACCCTGGTCTGTCTGAAAATATATGCTTGTACTTTACAATTAAATTGAGCAGTTTGTCGCGGAACTCGTCTTCGACTTCTGTTCCTTCGAGCATAGCTTCCGCATCGAAGTCGACACTATCAAGGTTAATAGCGTACTTATCCAGCTCGTCTTCCTCAACTTCAAAGTTTGAGCTGCGATCTGCTACATAATTCAGATATTCGGTACGTTGCACGTACGCTTTCAACATGTTAATGTGGTAGATACGCTCTTCCTTTTTCCCAGGCATTCGGACAGAGTAGTTCGTGTCCGATTTTTTCTCTACTACTTCTCCCGGTCCTATCCATTGAACAGATAACTTTTTTGTGCGATTCGGGGCCAACACCAGCACCCGGTCGCCCGGCGCGAATTCTCTGTGTACGGCTCGCCGATCGTACCACGTTTTTCTTTTCTCCTGCTCGTTAACAAGCTTCTCGTGAGCTAATTCGCGAGATTTCTGAAGCCTATTTATTAGCTTGAACACATATTCGACGACGGAATTTTCTTCCTCATCGTCCTCGCCTGCAAGGTGTTCATATAATAAGGTTATGGGAGTTCTGAGGTTCCTCCCATACACTAATTCAGCTGGAGTGAATCCGAGGCTCTCGTGCACCGTGGTTCTCAAAGCAAATAAAATCGCGGGCATTTGGTCCTCCCACTCCGTTCCTGCTTCCAAGCATAACACTTTGATTAAGCGATTCATCGTTCTATGCACGCGTTCGATAGGATTTGACTGCGGGTGGTAGGGCGAACTTCTCACCAGTTTGATCCCAAACTTCCTAGCAAATTCACCTGTCAATGCGCTTGTAAAGCACGTGCCCTGGTCTGTTTGTAATTCCTTAGGAAACCCGATTCTACTGAATAATGTCAACAAGGCACTAATGATAGTTGTTGATTGCAAATCTTTAATTGGAATAGCCTCCGGATACCTAGACGCTAAACAAATGGCTGTCAAAATAAACTTGTTGCCTTCTTTACTTTCGGGAAGAGGTCCACAAGTATCAATATTTATTTTACCGAAGACTTCCGTTATCGGCGGTACTAACATTAACGGTGCTTTTTTTCGATCATTTGGCCTACCAACCTTTTGACACACATCGCAAGTTTTCACATATGTCTCCATATCCTGGAAACAACGAGGCCAATAAAAGTATCGCGACATGCTGGATTTGCTCTTAGTGCAACCTAAATGTGCATTCGCGGTTTCATGGCACACCTTGAGAACGGCGGCCCGATATTTAGTCGGAACTACTAACATATTAAATTTTTCTCCGCGATTGCTGTGTCTTGACCGATACAAAATACTATTTTTCACGAAATACGACTCTCGCCCTGCTTCCGGTACGTTGTGCTTATTCGCGTCGTATAATGTTTTGATTTCCGGGTCACTTTGTTGTGAAGCTGCGAACTCAGTCTGGGTAACATTTATGAGTTCATTCACTTCGGGCGTTAGTACACTTGCACTGGCGTCCCTTTCACTAACGGCTCCCTCCTGCCTCAATTGTTCAAGGTTTTCTACCTGCTCGTCCGCGTCAAACTCGCCTGCGTGTCGGTCAGCCGGCCCCGACTCTTGAGTCACCCGCGACGTTTCAGCGGCTTTTGCCCGCGTCGTTACGGCTGCAACTAATTGTGGCTCAATAAATCCTGCCTTTACTTCTTCCAACAGAGCAGCTGTTCTATTACTTAATAAGTAATATCCGCTGTCGCATTCCCGAGGCACAACTGCGGCTTTAGTTACTACTTTCCCGAATGGCCCTTCAATAGTGACTTCTGCCACCGGGAGATTTCGTGGTGAGGCATCAAGCGGTTGCAAAATCCACACGCTTTCTCCCGTTAAATTCTCGTCGCTAATAAATTTCTCATGGACAAGATCGAAACTGGCACCACAGTCGCGCAAAAATCTCCCGGGAATTTTATTAATTTTTCCAAAGAACACGTACGGTGAAAACAATTCCGTAGCTGTTTTGTCTGCCACATGATTCATTTTTTCGGCCACGCGGCGCTGCGGGCATTCACGGACCATGTGGTCTGTGGCACCACACCCGTAGCATTTCCGCTTGTCTGGCTTCTCGTATGCTGCCCTAACATCGGTTTTCTTACCGCTCGATTTCCCCTGAAATTCCGGTACTATCGGCATCGTCTTGCTCGTGCTTGCAACATGTTCCCCTACGGCTTCCGATTTCCTATAAGGCTTGAACGAAGACCGTTTCCAGCCTGCCCTATTGTTTTCATAGTTGTCTAGTTTACGAGCTAGTTCTAACGGCATCTTAAATTCCCCCCACTCATCAATAAAATGCTCTTTAATATCAATAGGCACACGACGCTTCAATTGATCGGTTACAATTAGATTCATTAAGTCCTCGAACGTATGAATATCTAGTCCTGCTACCCATTCTTTGCAATAATTTTTCAGCTCTCTCGCGTATACGTTCCAGGTAGTATTCGCGGCTTTTACATGTTTCGCGAACAATTGTCGAAACTTCTCGGCATTGAATCGATACATTTCTAATAACCTATTCTTTAAATCGGCATATTCTGTTCTTCTACCTTGCCCTTCTAAAGTTAGCGATGCATTGATTTGGTGTGGGAGCAGTCCCATAAGATTTGCCACCCACTCTTCTTCTGGAATTTCTAATTGTTCCGCCTGACTCTCAAAAACACTTAAAAATGCCGTTATGTCGTCGTCCTCCCCTTTGAATCGGCTCATAACTTGATTTAATCGAATGTGCATTTTGCTATTTACTTCGGACTGCGGACTAGCTCTACCCGCCAGTTGGCCCTGTTCTATTCTCAGTTTTTCTAACTGAAATGCACGTTCCTTCTCTGCTTCGCGTTCGGCTTTTTGATCCTTATAGGCGCGTTCCTTCTCTAATTCGCGTTCGGCCTTTTCTCGTTCGCGTTCAATCTTTTCTCGTTCGCGTTCATCCTTATATGCCTGAGCTATCCCTTTCACAAATTCCTCCTCGTAATCGGAATGCTCCTCTATCAATTTTTTTAGTACTACCAAAGTTTCTCCACCTGTAATTTGGAGTCCTAATTCCTGTGCCACGTGCACTACACAATCTTTCCCGAATCTCGGTAAGTAAGCCATAACTGAAACCTGAACCGAACCTTACAATGCAGATAGCTATACTTACACCAGATCCTTGCTGACTTCTTGATTTTATCAAAGCCGGTTGGCTTTGAGACGTCCTTCCTTCTCCGTCCTTCCTTCCCTTCCTTCCGGCGTTGCCGTGAAGACGTGGGCGTCTGGCTCGGAGCGGACCCTCTCTGCTCCCGTGCGTCGTAATTATGTCTGCCCGTCGACACACCCACGCACTGGCCCACCCACTGTTCGTAATACTGCCACCACTATGCGTATGGTGCAACAATGCCGTGCCGTTCCGGCGTGAATGTTTTAACTGCTGCTATTAATTATCACAATTGAGCAACACTTCCCCGTGGAATTCTTATAACCGCATCCACCAATTATGACTATTTGGTGGGTGCACGTATTCCCCCGTGGGCTTCTTTATAACCGCTGCCACCAATTATGCTATTTGGTGGGTGCATACTCCCCCGTGGGCTTCTTTATAACCGCTGCCACCAATTATGCTATTTGGTGGGTGATATTCCCCGTGGAATTCGTTTAACCGCTGCCACCAATTATACTATTTGGTGAATGATATTCCCCGTGGAATTCGTTTAACCGCTGCCACCAATTATGTCTATTTGGTGGGTGCACGTACTCCCCCGTGGGCTTCTTTATAACCGCTGCCACCAATTATGTCTACCCGTCTGTGACGTCGTGGGAATACACAATAATCACAGACACGAGCTTCAATGATAAATATGTACAGGTTTATTCACAATATGTACAGTACTACTTTAAGTTACTCAGCTCTGGTAGATCTTTACTTTCCTGATCGCAGGAGCGATCCTTAAAAATGAATAACTGACTCGTGGCCCGCGCCACTCCTCAGCGAGCCTCCCGCACACAGCAGACAGCTCCGGCGACCTCTTGTCACCCGTGGATATAGTCCACAACGGCGTCCCAACACATGGTTTGCCGCACGAGCCTAGCTCGGCTCCGCACCGCCCTGGGCGCAAGTTTTTGTGCGTTCGCACGAGGGTTCCCTCTCAGCTCAACAAACCCCACCCCCGCGCTCTGCGTTGGTTCTTATATAGCCCCCACCCACGTGACCTGAAACGTCACTGGGTTTTGCACACGGCCCACACTGACCGCTTTGCCAGGCATTTTTGGACATCCATTTCCCTGGATTCCAAGAATTTGACACGCGGCACGCGGCAAAAATGCGCTGTCCCGTACTTTGGGCATCCCTTTCCCTAGCTCTTAGGATTTCCCAGAATACCTCGGCGTGTCACATCCTGCCTGGCCCCTGGCGTCTAATCCTCTGCCGCCGCCCTTTGTGGCGGTTGCTAACTGTAGTCCTACAATACGTTACAATATGATGATGATGATGAAACCGGGAGAGGTGGCTCAGGGCATTAACTGACGACACTCCAGTGTCTCTGACCGGGGATCCATATTTGAGTTCCGAAAGTGGCGGGATTTTCGACACTAGCTTGTCTGCGACGTCAAATTCAGTCGCAGTCTGGAAGAGAATTCTAGCGGTCGGCTGCTCTATTGGGTGGTTTTCCGTGATTTCTCGGATCACCATCTAGTAAATGCCGGAGCAAACGCTTAAAAAAGAGCCACGGAACGCGCGCGATCTTTCCTTCCTCTCCTTTGACCTTTACTCATCCCTTTCTTACACACACCTACTCGCATGCACTGCACTACCACACATAACAGGAGATAAACCCGGAACTTAGAGATTGTCGCTGATGGGGCGGTGCTAATGGGAGATAGCTGGTTGGGGAAGAATTCCCGCAAACCGACGTGGGTTGGTGCCGGATCTCGCCAGCAAGCGGGCAAAATTCATCACTACCTCTAGCGATAAAACATGCACTTCACTTACGGAACTAATGGCCGTCTGTGATCTCTAATCAATCATTGAACTTTATTCCGTGTTTCAGTCACCAAAAGTTCCTCTTTCTCTCCGCTGCCTCTCGAATCAACCATTTTATTTACTCTCCATTATGCAATCTCTGATGATATCGTGCGTAAAAAAATTTCAGAGATACAAATATATCCTTAAATCCTTTTCACTTTCTCGCCCTTCCTTCGTAAGAAAATAACATTGTAATCGTGTCCCAGAAGGCGGCGAATTTCCGTCAGAAAAACTCATTGCCATGCCCTGGCAACAAAAACATGGATAAATCTTCATCCTGTGTATAGTAAATTACTTCCTTTAACACATTGTGTAGTCAGAATACATGTTTTGTGGACCCTTGATTCCGAAAAATCAATTGGCTGCAAAACGTTTTGTCTGTCCGCCTATGGTCAAAGCTAGCGCCTAAACGGTTTAGCAGATATTCTCTAAAATTGATATTTCCAGATCGATTTAAATGAATTCAAATTTAATTGAGTTTGAAACAGATACTTCAATTTTTGAGGGTATTTTACATAAAGCTTCAACATTTTCAAAATTTTTCCCAAATGGTTACAAATTGTTTTAATAAACTTTGCCCTCGTATAGGGTAATAACGCTTTCAAGAATTGAGCAGATCTCATCTCTTGAAATCTCTATTATTTCGAAAAATGCATGAATTCAATTTTTTTCGGCGATTTCCTAGCATTACAATATTGAAGACAGATATTACGTCCTTAATGAAATATGTATTTTAAATATGATCTTGATATAAAGTTATGTACAATTTCTCGAAAATACGAGTATGAGTTGTGAAGTCGTAGGCTTCCGCGGCCGGAGTCATGTGGATGAACTTGGCTGTCCGGGTGACGCCGCGTCGAAGGCTATGTTGCCGGCGTCCTCAGGGCTGGTCTTCATCTGCGAGTATGAGTTGTTGTCACACAATTTTTTGTGAATTAAGGCAATTTTAACATTTTTTAAAACAATTTTTTTCAAAAATTGGCTACAATTTTTTTTTCGTAAAATTTCCTCCTCGTATGTATCAAAGGGCGAAAAAAAAAGTCGGTGCTAGTCGCGTCTCCGGAAAAAACTGTGTTTTCGAAAATTGAAAAATTTTAACATTTAATAATAACAAAAATTAAGTTAGAGATTTTTGCTTTTAAAAAAATCTGTTCGAAATGGTCAGCTTTTTAAAAAATACTGTGTACTACAATGTTTTGAAAAAATGAGTAAGAATGAATAAATAAATTTTATTTTACAACTTTTATACAATAGTTTAATGACAGACATATTCATAATATATACAAATACTACTATATATACGAGGTATATAATCATTGGCTACATTCTAATCCTTTTCATGTATTTATCAAACACACATCCTTTCACTATTGTCCTCTAATAACCATCTCCCTCTATCCTGAATATTCTACCTTGCGCACATTCTTCCTTTCTCAAAAACCAGACATCGCTCTAAAATGTTCCCAATCTTCCTCTTCCACCTCACAGATCCTACATTTTTGCCTCACTATTCATTCAATATTTACTTGCTCTCGTTTCATTACCTAACCTTTATCTTGCTCTACGTCTGTCGATTTCCTTACGTTAACCTTTTAAATAGCTGGGATTATCATCCATCAGAATAATTTTATACCATTATTTTACCTTCATTTTATACCATTATTTTATACCACAATATTACAACAAAGAAACGAGCAGTTTTGCGTAATTTGTGCTTGAAATTAATGCAATTTATAAAAAAGTATATTGTCAAAAACCTCTCCAAATTTTTTTTCCACGGATAGCACAAGGCACTTTTTAAAGTATGCCTCAGTTCATCTTTTCGTTGAACTCCATGAATTTTCGAAAATTGGAAATTTAGAAATAACGCGAGGAATCTGCTGTTACAGCTCCACTAATTTTGACAGACACTAGAAAAAACGGTTTTGTAAGGGAATGCATAGCATGCTAAAAGTGCAATTTTTGTACGATCGTATTAAAATGTGAGTTTCTATGTGACGCTATGCGTGCGTGAAGTTAATCTTCTCTTAAAACATCTGAAAAATATGTCGCCACCGTGCGTATCGGCGCGTTTTTTCGTGGTGACGTCACAATACGAAAAAGGCTTTTTACGCACCGCAGGTACCGTACATGAGAAGAAATAAAGCACACATTAATGGCAAAGAAACATTAATTTCACTGTTATAAAACTTTTCCCAATAACTATTATCACTTAATTAGTACGTAACTTTTAACGCTTAATATATTATGAATCTCGTAGCAACTCTCTTAGGTGTACACCAATTTCTCAACTGATGGTAAGTTTTTTTTGTAAATACCTTAGGAATTTAGAGTAATGTTATATACCGCAAGGTTGGAAGGTTCGAATAATTCCTGTAGAATGTTGGCATTGCTTTTACACTTTAAATTCAATAATTATAATCACGATATACGATAGGAACTCGTCTGAATCAACAATGCTCAATTACCTCAATGCTCAATGCCGCGAAACCAGGGCCTCCTGTTGTACAAACGTTATCGAAGGTTCGGGTACCTTGCAAATAAATCGTGAAGAGTAGAGATGAATCCGAAAACCCAACCTAAAAGTCTAGGCCAACACCCTTCAATATCGATCGTGCAAAAATTATAACTTCACGCACTTAATATTAAAATAACTCTTTTAGCACTAGTGCTGAAAGTAAGACGATACTCAAGTCATCAGATAAATCTGTGAATACAACAACAACAAAAAATACTTTCGTGTGATCGCATCAGCTACTACTGACCTTAATCCCTATATAGTATTTGAGTAACTCCCGAGTGTGCGGATGTTCGGATATGCAGTTCTGTCACTCACGGCTAAACCTTTTCCCGTGCACCAATCGAGACATATGAGGCCTCATTGGACGCGCCTCGGTCTCCTGATGGGGAACGGATAATTTGTTTTCGGATTCGGTCAGAAGATTCAAAGAATTTTCCAAAAACGTGCCTTTGCGTGTTTTAACGTTTAAATAGACCTATGTAGGTGGCCAGTACTCCTGGGTTATTTCCAGACCATAATTTTCTTGATGAGGTAAGCACCCTGATCGTTTACAAACCAGCAATTTGAAGTGAAAATCGCGCGGCAGAATTTGTAAGATTTGAAGTATTGTGACCATCCGTTTTGCCGAGGTCTCGGAAAACGGAGCACATCAATATTCAAGAATAAGATAAGCTGTTTGAACGCGCGCCAACGCGCATGAATACAATCCGAAAATGGAAACTACGAACTATATCCGTAAGAGAGCGTCTCGGTAGTGTATGCGACACCGGTAGTCGGGAGAAAGAAAGCTTTCTTTTCTGAAGTAACAGCTGGAGAGTGAGGACCTACCGATCACGAGAAGGCGGCACCTCGTACTGCTGCGGACTTCAGGACTGCATCTACGATAAAAACTCTTCAAGACATTCGAGGAGGTAATTATCATATTACAATGCATTAAAACAATTCATCAGGAAAAGGATGAAAGTATAAGTGACGCATTTAAAATCTTTGTAAGAGAGAGGAGTGTGAATAGCATGAAACTAACGAGGCCATTCATTTCTTTTCTTTGCAGTTTTTTATTTTTATATTTATTCTTCTTATACAATAGACTCAGTTGTCGTATTGTAGATTCTTTTAAATATGGAATTAAAAGCTAGTTACATTCTATAAAAGAATACGAAAAGAGTATCAACGGAAAACGAGACGGAGGCCACATCGTGAGTTGAACAACGGTACTGGAAAGGGGCGACCGTGCGGTTCTGCAGAGGGGCGGCTTTGCTCCCGACCGAGCTGCAAGGACAAGGACATCGAGCGATTGGAAGAGTCGACGCCGCAGATTTCTCTACGCCGTGAGAAGACACAGTAAGGTCGTGCCAACTTGAACAATTTGTAGATATTAGAAGGAATAATTTGTTTCGGAAAGAAAGTATTAGTACAGGTTCTTTATACCGATATTCTGTGAAAAATAGAATCAATCTTTTCTTTCAAGAAAAACTTAGCTAATTGTAAAGTTGCAACTAGGAAATTTACGACTGGAATGATTAGGCAAAGTTTTAAGTATTCTTTGAAATTGATTTAAATGAGAGAAAGGAAACAGTGTAGTTAATTATTAAGAGTGTAAGTTGTTTTCTTTTTTTCAGCAAGACAAAATTCTTGTATATGTAAAGTGTTTTATGTTCATTTACTGTAACAGCAATTTAATTAGAATATACTTAAGTAAGTGGAAAGTGATTCGACTTGAGTTTCTGTGTAAGTGCATTCAATCCACAACGGCCCACATGACCCTGATCCCCGCTATTCTAATTGTATTTTTTTATTTTGCGCCCACCTTGAAAACCCATTCTGAGCTAGCCGGCGGAGGAGTTCCACGCAACTGGCGCCCATAAGCGGGGCTCGATTATTGGATGCATTTACCAAAACTCGATTTGAGAAAAACTGAGACCAAAATTTGGTGGAACCAAAATTTCTAGTACAATTGAATCACAATTCACTAAGATTGCTGAACAGGTTACAGAGAACAAAAAAAGGTGTTGTGTAAAAGTGTGTTTTTTCTGGAGTGTTTTTCAAAAAGGGTATTATATGAAAGTGTTATCTGTTCGAGATAGTGTTTGGTATTTGTGTGTGTAATAATTTGTAAAAAGTGTATTGTGTCTGGGAAAGAGGATTGATTGATTCTAGGCAGTTAATACAGTCAAAATGGCAGATAAATATAACGCGGCTAGGAATTTAACTACCGTTGAAGGATCGTCTGGGGATTCAGATAGCGATAGGGAAGTGGGAGGACAAGCTCCAAGTACCATGATCGCGAAAGAAACGGTAGAAGTAGAACAAGGAACGTCAGGAGAAACTAGCATGACCTCGCCGACGGAATCACAGCAAACGCCAACACGAGATCCGGATGAGGAACAACGAAACCTCGACAGGGCAAATTTAATGATGCAACGATTAATAGGACAATTCATGCAGCAATTAGATACGAGGTTAGGAATGCAGAATGAAAAGACAGAGGAAAATATAAAGAAATTAGGGACTAATTTAGAAACTAAATTAGAGGAGAACAAGAATGCCTTAGAAACAAAATTAGAAGAAAATAATAGGAAGTTAGAAGAGAATTTAAAAATACAATTCACTGAATTAGCAGAACAGTGGAAGGTCGAATTTAAGAATGAGATTCAACAAGAATTAGGGCAGGAACACGAGAAGTTAGAAGAAAAATTCACGGAACTGGGTCATGAATTAGAAGAGAAGATTGATCAAGTTACGAAAGGATTTGAAAATAGGATCGAAATGCAATCAGATCTTATAACCACCGTGTCCGACAGGCAGACTGAGATAGAACAAGGTGTAGAGAAGTTTCAAAAATTAGTTACTGAACAAGTTAAGGTTCAAGCTAGTAAATTAGATAGTGGAATAAAAGCTCTTTCGGAACAAGATGTGGTTCTACAACACCAAATTACAGCATGTACGAATGACGTTGTAGAATTGAAAAATCAAATTGAAAATTTACCATCGAGTGGAGGAAGCGTTCCGCACACGTATTTTTCATTACCGTGTACTCCTAAATTTAGTGCAGCGGGAGATGAAAATCCATGCGTATTTATGAGGCAGGTGGATAATTTCTTTTCTTTAAATTATGTTCCGGACAATAAGAAAACTCACATAGTCTATCAGATGATGCAGGGTAATGCACGAATATGGGCAGATAGTTTAGGAGAATTACCAAAAACTATGACAGAATTTAAAGAAAAATTTTACTCAAGATACTGGAACAATGAAACTCAAATTAATTTCAAAGTTAATGTAATGTATGGTACGTGGAAGAAAGGTACGATGTCCATGCAAGAATATGCAGAGGAGAAGTTAGCTTGTTTCAAATTATGTACTCCGACGATCCCGGATGACGAAATTGTCTGTTTGTTAACACGTCATTTTCCGTCAGCTACACAAAATTTGCTTAAGAATCTCTTGCCAATGTCCACGGAAAAGTTAATAACGCAGCTGGGATTGTATGATGCGACTTTCGTGTACAATGAGAGGTTACAGAGAGCAAGGGCAAATGTTAGTGGGCCGGTAGAAAGCCAAGACAGCAGGCAGCAGCAACATTATGTAAGCAAATCAGAGAAAAGAGGAACTTACAAATCGAAACAGCACGTAGAAGAACAGACCTATGCTAGACAAGATAGGACGCCGTCTAAAGATAGGAATAGAAAAAATTCTATTGATAGAGGAGTTTTCCAAAACAGAAATACTGAACCCAGTACATCTCGCGGACATGAGTCGGAAAATTAGAAAGGTTTGTTTCGACACGCCATCCCGCCGCAAACCTAATAGAAGAATCTAGGGAAGAAGAGGTGGCGATATTATCGATCGAATTAATCTCATTTGATGACGAACCGTGGAACGAAGAAGAACAAAAGCAGATCGGATCCAGGCGACAGTGTCCGAAGCTTAAGGTTAAATGTGAGGGTGTTGATACGTCAGTACTAGTGGATACAGGTTGTGCGACCTCCGTCATAGCGGAAAGTTTGTTGAATGAATTGAAAAACCAGGGAGTGGAGGTACCTACATTGCCGCTCGTAAAGTCTTTTCTGATAGGTGCGAATCGGAAAAAATCAAAGCCAATAACAAGACAAGTTTATTTGGATATAGAGATAGGCAAGAATAAGTATCAAGTTGTGTGCCTAGTAGCGCCGGAACTTTTATATCCGCTCATACTGGGAATCGATTTCATGAAACAATACGGGGTTGTTATCAACTTAGAAAAAAATACCATGACGTTAAAACCGAATAATCAACAGGATCTCGAATTTGATTCGTTCACATGGAATTATTGGGAGGCGAATTGTTTGGAGGAAGAAGATGTGAAGCTGAAAATTCGTTCGCATGTGCAAGGAAATTCTAATCTTAATGAAAATCAGAAGAAACAATTAATTGAAGTATTACTTAGGAATCAGAAGGTGTTTTGCAAAAACAAGAATCCAGTAAAAGATTTTCAATTCGAAATAGAACTAACAGATAAAACGCCATTCACGGGTTACCAATATGTCATTCCAGAAAAACATAAGGAGGAGGTGGATAAGCTCATTGCTACAATGGTTAAAGATGATATTATCATGAAGTCCAAAACCTCTTATCTAAGTCCGATAGTGCTCGTAGAAAAGAGTAATGGGAAGATAAGGTTGTGTTTAGATGCAAGACGATTGAATCAAGTTACCCTACCGTACAGAGACAGACCGTTGCGTGTAGAGGATTTAACTAATCAATTATCCGGCAACAAGTGGTTGAGTTCAACCGACTTCACTGCATCTTACTGGCAAATAGCGATAGCACCTGAATGTAGACAATATACAGGATTTATTCACCGGGGAATTTCGTATGTTTTCAAAAGAATGCCATTTGGACTCAAGAACAGTGCATCTGCTCTTGTGCAATGTTTAGACAATATCATTGACAGAGAGATGTCTAGCGATGCTTTTATCTATATTGATGACGTGCTCGTGTATTCGAAGACATTTGAAGAACACATGAACAAGCTAGATATTTTGCTGAAACGTCTCATTGAAAATAATTTACAGTTGAATTTGGAAAAAAGTAATTTTTGCACTAAACAAGTTAAATTCCTGGGGTATGATTTGACAGTCAACGGAGTCAAGATGAACTTGGAGAAAATGCAAGAAATAGATAAGATTGCACCGCCTAAAAACACGAAACAACTCAAAAGTTTATTAGGTTGCGTCAACTATTACGCAAGATTTATTCCTAATTTCGCCAAACACACTGCAATATTTCTTCCGTTGCTGCGATAGCACACTAGATGAAAATGGGATTACAATCGGAAAGTCCAATTTCCACAGTTTACGACCATTTAAAGAATGAAATAAGTGGCAAAATGATGAAACAAACAAATAGATAAAGTAACCGACAAGAATCATGTAAATAAAAGAAGAAAGACGAAAGAAGAAGGAGAAGGAGAAAGAAGAAGAAGAAGAAGGAAGAAACAAGATAGCTCGACATTCCAGAATCAAGACAGAAGAAAGGAAGAGCATCAAGTTTGGTTAAAAGATTTTTTCGGCATATGAAATCAAATCCCACAAAATCTTTTTTTTCGAAAGAAGGGGTTATGTGACCATCCGTTTTGCCGAGGTCTCGGAAAACGGAGCACATCAATATTCAAGAATAAGATAAGCTGTTTGAACGCGCGCCAACGCGCATGAATACAATCCGAAAATGGAAACTACGAACTATATCCGTAAGAGAGCGTCTCGGTAGTGTATGCGACACCGGTAGTCGGGAGAAAGAAAGCTTTCTTTTCTGAAGTAACAGCTGGAGAGTGAGGACCTACCGATCACGAGAAGGCGGCACCTCGTACTGCTACGGACTTCAGGACTGCATCTACGATAAAAACTCTTCAAGACATTCGAGGAGGTAATTATCATATTACAATGCATTAAAACAATTCATCAGGAAAAGGATGAAAGTATAAGTGACGCATTTAAAATCTTTGTAAGAGAGAGGAGTGTGAATAGCATGAAACTAACGAGGCCATTCATTTCTTTTCTTTGCAGTTTTTTATTTTTATATTTATTCTTCTTATATAATAGACTCAGTTGTCGTATTGTAGATTCTTTTAAATATGGAATTAAAAGCTAGTTACATTCTATAAAAGAATACGAAAAGAGTATCAACGGAAAACGAGACGGAGGCCACATCGTGAGTTGAACAACGGTACTGGAAAGGGGCAACCGTGCGGTTCTGCAGAGGGGCGGCTTTGCTCCCGACCGAGCTGCAAGGACAAGGACATCGAGCGATTGGAAGAGTCGACGCCGCAGATTTCTCTACGCCGTGAGAAGACACAGTAAGGTCGTGCCAACTTGAACAATTTGTAGATATTAGAAGGAATAATTTGTTTCGGAAAGAAAGTATTAGTACAGGTTCTTTATACCGATATTCTGTGAAAAATAGAATCAATCTTTTCTTTCAAGAAAAACTTAGCTAATTGTAAAGTTGCAACTAGGAAATTTACGACTGGAATGATTAGGCAAAGTTTTAAGTATTCTTTGAAATTGATTTAAATGAGAGAAAGGAAACAGTGTAGTTAATTATTAAGAGTGTAAGTTGTTTTCTTTTTTTTTCAGCAAGACAAAATTCTTGTATATGTAAAGTGTTTTATGTTCATTTACTGTAACAGCAATTTAATTAGAATATACTTAAGTAAGTGGAAAGTGATTCGACTTGAGTTTCTGTGTAAGTGCATTCAATCCACAACGGCCCACATGACCCTGATCCCCGCTATTCTAATTGTATTTTTTTATTTTGCGCCCACCTTGAAAACCCATTCTGAGCTAGCCGGCGGAGGGGTGGGTCGCAAGGTATCTTCTCGAATGCTGGTTTCTACGAGATACACTTCGCATGGATACAATTTACCTAAAAACGGAACCTTGAATGTGAAAATTCTTTTATTTTCGTCACATTTAACATGTTCGTAGGTTTTATACTAAACATTAACGAAATGTCATTACGGTAGCCTGTGTTTCTACGTAAAAAGATAATTGAGGTGAGAATCAGATAGTATGGCAATGAAGGTGAGTGTATATCGATTTCGACCGTGAACAAATGCATTTCTTTCTTCATAAATTCACCGATTATCAACAAAAATCAATCTATTACCCACATATTTTCAGAAAAAGAAAGTTACAAAAAAGGTTCACTATATTCGATGATGCCAAAATTGAATAGAATTTCTCAACAATGATTAATTTTATTAATACAGAGATGCAGAAAAATACAATAACAGCACCAACTGGAAATTTTAGCATTTTCATTTAACCTTAAAAAATTCTACTAGTTTCAATTGTCTGCTTCGGACGTTTTTCTTCAGTAATTTCTCTATATCCTTCTCCAGAGTTTGCGTTCTCACCATACTTGATTATGCATTGTCCACTGTCTCTAAGTATCGTAACCTTCAATACAACTTGCGCGTTTGGAACACCATCCCATTCTTCGAAGGCCCTTTAACTCGCCTAATAACATACGAAATACTTTCGGGAGCGGTACGGCGCAAGCGGTTAATGAAGCTGAACGCTGAATGAAATATTCCAGGTCGAAATATTCTCCATCTCAGGGAAGACTTCTTCGATTACGACCTTTGGACGACGATATTTTTCCAAGCTGCCTAGCGTTGGAATTTTTGGCACTGAGGCGATATATTTTTTTTCCAGGAGGGAATTAATTTCCTGGACGTATTCGTTCACGATAGCCGAGGTTCAGTGTTCATTATAACCAAATTTAATTATGAGTATTTATAATGTACGTGAAACGGAACCAGGGTTCACTATAACCGAGAGTTCACTATATCCGAATTCACTATAACCGGAGTCGACTGTTGAAATGAGCTATAATAATGAGGTGAATGATTTGTGATAATATTGTTTGATATTTCTGAGCACGTCAATATCTGTGGACATTATTCCCATTAGTGTAGTGAATGTCTTATCCCGAGGGTTGGCGGTGTCCCTCCGCATTTAGTGGTGAGACCCGGCGCCGATCTACATGTCGGCTTGCGGGAAATTCCGGCAGGTATTTTCTCCCGGCGAGGCACCGCCTCAGCCGACACAAGCGTTAGCTCCCGCCTCATCTCCCGACAAGTGCGGTAGTGTAGTGCATGTAAGTGTGTGTGGAAGAGAAAGGAAAAATCGTGCGCGTCCGTGGCCAATTTGCCGGGGTTCTGTTCCGGCCTTCGCCTGGTGTTGATCGGAGAAACCAAGGAAAACTATCGGCGAGAGCAGCCAGGCGCTAGAATTCTCCTCCAGATAGCAGCTGAGATTGACCTAGCTATTTAGTTCGTATCAAAACTCCGCCACCATCGGGTCTCGAATCCTAGGTCTTCCCGGTCAGAGTCGCAGCAGAGGCAGTAGCTCCGGGCTAAACCCAGTCGGTGAAATGAGAAGACCCTCAGAATTCTGCTGGGATTTCCCTTAGTCCCCAACAAATTTCAATTGGATTACCCGGGAACGGATGTAGGCTCAGAGCGTTTGCACTAGCCATGACACCACGAGTTCCTGCTGTTGGAATATTAGCGTGTCAGCCGGCGGCGCTAGCCGAATGCGTTTACTACGCTCCGTGAAGTCACGAAGGTTAAGCGCATTCGAGACTCGCGGGTTTGTGGTTGGGTGACCGGCCAGGAACCCCGGGACCTAACGTCGTCGAGCCCCTGGCCGAAGGGATAAAAGGCAATGACTGACTGCGATGTGACGAGACTTGACAAATATTAAAAATAAAATGCACTTTAATGGAGGATTACTCCCCAGTGCTAAAGCGCTCAACGCCCCTTAAGGGGGCTTGGAGATGCGTTGCGTCAAGGTGGAGACGTAACAAATTTAAAAAAAAAAAAAGTTGGTAGTATGCTTCTGACGCTTTGCAGTCGATGAGGCCCCTCGATCGAGTGGTGAATGTGGATTTTCAACCCCAGTGAAGAATCTGGTCTGACTATATGTCTCGAGAGAAATTGTAGAAGTCGCCTGGCCTGATCGCTTTCGATCTTTTTTAGACTGATGCCGGGTGGAACCTGCGACAGGCCGTGGGCGATCTTTCCTTCTCCATCTGTTTTTTATGATCAGGCCACACCCTCATCATCTTCAATCACTTCAAAAGACACTGGTGGCACTCTAAGTACGCGGTTATCGAAACATTACTTGATTTGGATTGTAAAGACACAGAAGAGAAGATATATTTTACTAGTTCTAATGGATTTATTCTCTGCACGTCCAGTAATTTGAGTTTCTGGTGAGACACGGGAATGAGGGAGTTCCGTTCCGTGCCTCTGCTGCTAGCAGCTGGGAGTTTTTCTCATCTTTGACGCTTGCGTCAGAGAGAATAAGGATGGCATCATCCTGTTCGTTAATTTCAACTCACAGCAGCTTCCTTGGATTGCAATTCAAAGAGAAAAACACTGCTACTTCAGGGCGTTTCACGCTTGTAGTAGTTTTCTTAGCGGTGAGAAAGAGGTCTGAAAGAGGCATTTCTTCTCGATAACATGTTACTTGTTCTGATAAAACTAGGGGCGTATTTTAATGAAATGTCATTGTTTTCTTTCAACTTTACAACAAAGCTTTTTAGTATATACAGTAATTTTATATTATGACAAAAGGAAATGAACCATTTTTATATGACTTTTTTTTCATTTTCTTCAATGTCGACTAATAAGTCATTTTTTACCGTTTCCGTCATTTTTAAAGCGTTTTCTGTGATTTGATCGATTTTAAAATCATTTTAATGGTACTTGCTTCGAATAATATTTAGGAAATGCAACAAATGTTCTCCAAAGAATTCCTGAGTAGCCTATTCGATTTCGTTGTTCGGAAATTGTAATGTCAGCCGTGGTATGTTATCTAAGGTCCCTGTGACGTCTGTCAGCACCATTGTCGGTTCGGCGGATTACTAAAAACAGAATCCCTGGTCCAGTTCAAACCAAAGAGTCCAACCTGAATTCTCGTGAACGAAAGAAAAAAGCCTCGATTACATCAGTAAGATATTCAACAGCTTGAGATGTTCATCTGAAATAGTTATGATATTTTTACGTAATTTTTCTTTGCTTTTAGATCATTTGAAAAACATTTTAAGAGCATTTTGTTGAACATTTTTGGTTATGTTTTAAGTCATCAAAGTCCGCCCCTAGGTATAACATTCCAATGACAAACTTGTATTATTTCTAACAGTAAAAATTACAAATTTCTTAGCACACTTTGGCAGTTTACTAATACATCCTCCAGACTCGAATCCTGGTACCTCCTCGTCAGAGTCGCTGCAGAGATAGCGGAACGATGACTAAGCTAAACGTACCTGCTATGTAGAAAATTATAAAGTACTGAAAATAATGAACAAAGTATTAATAAAAGGAGTATATTCTTTAAAATGACATTTCTGGCGACCCTTCTTTCCCAAATGTGAGTTCTTACGATGGTGAACGTACGAGAAAGAATTACTTGAAACAATTGGAGATGACAACAGTATATGCCCCGACAATGACAGGGCAGCTGGAGATTCAAACAGGGTATTGACTATATCCAACACAACTGACGATTTAAGGACATATATTAACAAAATATCTCTTGCAAAATGGGACGAAATATGGAGAGATCAAAAAGCCAGTATCCTTCATAAGAAAATTGAGCATGTCAACAACCTTAAACTCAACAACAAATTAAGTAGGAGGGAGCAAGTCATCATATCAAGAATAAGAACAGGCCACTGTAAACTAAGTCACCTTCACCTGTTAACTAAGAATACTCCTCCCATCTGCTCTATCTGCAGCATCCCAAACACCATAAAACACCTAATTGTCGAATGCCCTCAATTCTCACAACAAAGACAAAAACATCTGCCAGGATCGAATTTCGATTCAATTCTTGACCCCCCTATATACCAAAAAAAATTATAGAATTCTGCAAACATACCAAACTTTTTGACGAAATATAAATGGAATAGTGTACACAACAAGGAGCAATCAATGTATATGCAAGTTTGGGTGTACACTTATGTATACGCACCTTCTGTAATTACTACTGTAATCATGTATTAATCATGTAATCTTGTAATTACTATTGTAATCATTTATGTATTTTGTATTGCATTTTTTGTTTTCGTGGTATATTTTCTATTGTATAATTTTGAGCTGTATCCTCATTGAATTTTCTGGAATCTAAACTGTATATACAACGGACTGTGTATCCTTGTAATACAATGTAAACAATTGTAACCTTATACCTGTCGCTAATAACTATGTAGTTGATGCGACAATAAATAAATAAATTTAAAAAAAAGAATTACTTCCAAGCGCCGAACAGTGCTTCTCTTCTTCCAACTAAAATCGCCGCACTTCTCAACCCCAAAACCCGAGGGCACGGATCACTACGATCGCTAAAAGAAAAAAGGGATTTTAAAGGGATTTTGCGAGGTTGCCAAATTGCCACAAGAGCAGTTGCTTCCAAACATGTGTTGCGACATAAAATAAAGATTCTGTATCTTCTCACACTCACTTTACACGGAAAATTTATCTTTTTTGGCGACTAAATGGCAAATAGTATGCTTATCGAGTTGAATTCAATAAAATTTGTTCCCATGTTGGAAACGATCCCGTAAAATTTCTTAAGGTTCCAATACTTTTGGCCACACACTCATTAATGAACATATTTTCTCAAAATTAGCTAAACGTTTAGAAAAAATATAACATACGGTATTCAGAGTACTTTTAAATGAGCTTAATGGGGTATTTTTGTCCCTGTAATAAATAAGATAAAGATAATGCGCGTAGCATTACATAACTGTGTTCTACTGTGTAAGAGGTAGCAAGAAAGTAAAATGAAATAATTTAAAGGTATGTGAGAATAAATTTTACTTTGTCATTTTTTGTTTTGTATGAAAGATAAAGATAAATTTATTCAAACTGCAATTGGATCTAATTCGGTGACAGTTAATTACATAAATAAGATAATAAATGTCATGCAAATAATATAATAATGGTAATAATAATGCTAAATTGATAATAATAATAATAATAATAATAATAATAATAATAATAATAATAATAATAATAATAATAATATAAAAACTGCTGATTCTTAAAACATTAAATTACATGAAAAAGAAAAGAAACGTCTATCATCTGAAGCCGCACTGAGTGTTTATACAATTAAGACCGTACTGCACTATCCTTCACTTCGCTTCACTATAACACTAAAACATTTCCTTCATTATTTCTCCGCTCTACACTGCGCGACACCTCACTTCACTATATAACTTAATTTTCTTAGTTAACGCCCTCATAATCTTAGAAATACCCTAAATTAATTTCCTAAACTGCTGAACGCTTCCAGGAAAGGGTTCAAAGGTTTTTGCAGGCAATCTATTCCAATCCCTTATTGTTCGATTAGTGAAAGAGAATTTCCCGACATCCGTTCTCTGTGGTCTTAAATTTATTTTGTGCCTGTGATCCCCTCTACTGATGTACGTAAGAATACTTAGCCGTCGTTTAATTTAGCAAGTAAATACAAAGCTCAGAGACTTGCCAATGTTCGCCTGTTTTCGAATGAATCTCACCCTGCCATGTTCTTGTCCTTGAAAGTAAATTTAGCTGCTCTTCGCTGAACTGTAGCTACTCTACGCAGAAATAGTAAAATGTGTTTTATAAAAAAGTATATTTTTACACTTTCTTAATTGTGGAGACCCTTAAAAGTGTAATCGAATTAAGGCTTTCGGAATATCGAAACGTAAACCCTCTTGTATTAAAAAAGATGTCTGAAAAAAAATTGGGGCAGTTTGAAATAATTTTGTTTTCACGTTTTTGAAAATGCTCGATTATGGCTCACTTAGACTCGAAAACTTTTCTATTTCAAGAAACTTCATTAGAGACAATATAAAACTTTTGTGTTCACAAATTAATTGAATGAAGAAAACCTAATATAATTTAAATATCAATGAAATGCTTTAGGTTAAAAATCACACAAATTCAGTTTATGAGAAAGGAGTGTTTTTAATAAAAGTGGTATACAGAATTCATTGTATTGTGTTCTACTTTTACAAAAGTTTAAAGAAAAATTTGAAGCCGTATCCGACAAAAACTTTGAATATTTTTGGAAAATTGTCAATATTTGACTCAAAATTCCACAAAAACTATTAATATTTTGAAGAAATCTTTATGAAATAATTTATATATCTAATATTTAAACACATATTGCATTAACAAATAAATATGTAGCTTCATTAATGAAAGTGTAGAACCGTTTCAAAAAAAATTGAACTTTTATAATTATCGAAATTTCCGAGATTTTAAAGAAAATATTCATTAGTACGCCGTTTTCTATTTGAGCAAAAAATTAAAGAAAAAAATCTAGGGAAGCTTTAAGACATTCTCTCTAGATATCAAGAGCTCATTTGTAACTTGGTGTGTGCCTGGAAACAATTCTCCTCTTGTTGCTCACTTTTTAGTGAAATATTAATCATCTGTCATGCTGTCCCATAATCAATGAAGAAAAAATATCCATCTAGAAGCCCCAGAAGAAATCCCAACATTTTAAAATCACTACGAATGTTCCAATTTTAACAACCGTAGTTGATTTTTTCCCAAGAGTGGCTTCACATTTTCGTAAACCACTTTCAGATGAGGAGAATGACCTGCTGTAACTGGAAGTAACCTTATTAGCTTGTGCAGTAGGACAGTTTTAAGATTTGTATCTGAGCTATCTATCAAAAGACGCCATTGGTCTGGTTTTTAGAACACTCAGCGGCATGAACAAGACATTAACATTTCTACGGAAACAAATATTTTCGATAGAAACATTCGATAGAATCACACAAAATTCTTACGTCTTGTCAAATCTGTAAACTTCTTTACAGACAGTACCATAGTGTTATTTTACAAGATGTATCGAGCAAGTTATATTCCTTAAGTCGGGTTCCGTAAAAATGCTCACATCACTGCAATTTAAATCACTGGTATTACTTGAAATTTCTATTTCTTTTTCACATACGGTCTGTTTTGGTGACGAGGGAGTTGGTAACTCTTCACTGAGTGGCCTTGGAACAACAGACGATATGCTAGGATATATAATAATTCTTCTATTCTAGGAACGTAGCCAACCTTCCTGTGTATACCGTTAGCTGCCTCAAGATATATGGGGATCCCTTGCAACGTCGTGCATATGAACATGCCCTCCATAGTTGGTATGGTATTGGTGTGTTGTGAGGCATTATAAGCCTCGCTGAACTTTTAACGAAATATTTTGTTTTATTTGTTTATCACCGATTTAATGTCCAAAAAAATAACAAAACAAGTCTGCTGGTAATATACAACCTCTGAATGCTGACATCTTTCAGATAAAGTAAAACATTCGTAGAAATGCGGAACTGCAACAAGCAAAAAATCGGAATACACATAGTGATAATTTAACGACATATAGTAATGGCTTGCTAAATAAGACTATATTTTGAAACCTTTTACCTTTATACTAATGCTGTTTGACTTTATATCAATTCCAACTATTAGTCATGTTTTGGAACTATGACAATTGCTTGAAAAATGGAAGAAAATCGGTCGAACAATTGATAAAATACCGAAAAAAATCATTTCGAAAATAGCATTATTACAATCGATTCATCTTGTTAATTTTAAACAATAAATATGAAGAATCTTACATAAACAATTTCTTATTAGATACGGTAATTGATTTATCAGTTAGAGCTATCCGCATACGACAGTCTGATAGGTTTTAGAAGAAAAAAGAAATTTTAGAAGAAAAAGATGTGAAACCAACAAATCTTGAACTTCCTCAAAATCTTATAATGAATACCATCATTTTATCTACGCAAATGTAAGCAATGTAGGAAATATATTGAATTCAATGAGAGAAAGATAATTTCATTAAACTTTAAACATTAAACTTTGAAATTTTCAAAAACAAATAACAGAATATTAAGTAAGATACAAATTTCAGTTTTATTGTTATTATTATTATTATTATTATTATTATTATTATTATTATTATTATTATTATTATTACTTCAGTAAATCTATTATTATTTCAATAAATTTCATTATTTTTATTATTATTATTACTATTATTTACAATTATTTTATTAGCAGCTGTAGTAGCTTTGGTAGTAGTAACAGCATTTCACTGATTTTAATATTGCACTAGGCTGACGATTTGTCGCGAAAGCTCTGCACCCTCCAGATTACATTACGTAATTATTACCAATATTACGAGAAAGTGTGTCGTTGTGGAAACTCTAGTTTTATTCCGCTAAGAATATTTGAAAACAATGATGGATTACTTAGCTGTCAAGAGTAGAAAGCTGTAGTTAAACACAAGATCCTAAGAAATCGCTGCAAGCACTAACTTCGCAGCGACACAGTATTTCATCAAAAGAAACAGAACAAAAAGTTAAAGCAGGAGGGGAATAAGAAGAATAAGGAGACCAAAAAAGAGAACTGGAATGTGTTCACACTTTGTACAGCGGATGACGGTAAGACTAAGGCGGCGGCACCGCGAGCGCCGCAGCCGGAGCCGCTCCGCCTCATTCCGCGCGCATCGCGCTTTGTTTTAATTGCGTTAGCGCCCCAGCGGCCCTCGGGCGCATCGGCACCGGCCGCCCGCCCACGCTCTGCACCCCGGTCACGCCCCACGCCTCCACGCCGCGCCCCGCCGGCCGCCCTCGGACCCGAGCCCACCCGCCACGCCCACGCCTCTGACCGTATCTCCGCTCCCTACGCTCACGCTCACCCCGCCTCCGCACCGCCCCCCTCTGCCCCCGCCGCCGACCCCGCTCGCACCCCTAACCTCCTCCTCGGCCTCCGTCCCCGCCCCCGCCTTCACCTCCAACCCAAACCCCGCAGCCGCCCCGCCGCCGTCCCCGTCTTCGCATCCACCCCCGACTCCGACGCCCACCTCCACCCTCTCCTGCCCTCTCGTCACCACCCCCGTCTCCGCCCCATCCTGCCCCCGCCCCCTACTCTGCTCCCGTCCCTAACCCCCTCCTCGGCCTCCGCCTCCACCCTGCCCTCACCTCCAACCCAGCCCCCGCATCCGCCCTCGCCTCCGTCCCCGCCTCCCCCCGCCTTCGCATCCACCCCCGACACCGTCTCCATCTCCGCCCTCTCCTCCCCACTCGTTACCACTCTCGCGTCTGTCCCATCCTGCCCCCGCCTCCTACCCTGCTCCCGTCCCTAACCCCCTCCTCGGCCTCCGCCTCCGCCCTGCCCTCACCTCCAACCCAGCCCCCGCATCCGCCCTGGCCTCCGCCCCGCCCACGCATCCGCCCTCGCCTCCGTCCCCGCCTCCCCCCGCCTTCGCATCCACCCCCGACACCGTCTCCATCTCCGCCCTCTCCTCCCCACTCGTTACCACTGTCGCGTCTGCCCCATCCTGCCCACGCCTCCTACCCCGCTCCCGCCCCTTAACCCCCTCCTGGACCCCGCCTCCGCCCCGCCCCCCTCCAGCTCCGCATCGCCCCTCACCTCCGTCCCCGCCCCATCCTGCCCCCACCCCTAACCCCCTCCTCGACCCCCGCCTCCCCCGCCCGTGTCCTGGCGTCCGCCCCCGCCCCCGCTTCCACCTCCGCTCTCACCTCCAACCTCGGCCCCGCATCCGCCCTCGCATCCGCCCCCGCATCCGCCCTCACCTCTGCCCCCGCTTCCCCCTCGGCTCAACCTCCCCACTCGTCACCGCCCACGCCTCCGAATTTCCTCCCGCCTTTCGCGTACCTACTCTCACCGTCTGCACTCACGTCGCGGCCAGATCACCAGCTCCATCGGCACCTCCATTTTCACTTTCACCGACCCGTTCGAAGCCTCCCCCACATCGCTGTCTCCGCCCGCGCCCCGCCCTCGCTTCCCCATCCACCTCTGCCTATGATTGTGCCTCTCCTGCACCCACTCACGCTGCCATTCACCTTGCGTTCAGACCAGACCACGGCTTAGCCCCTGCCACATCCGCTTCCACTTTCACCTTGCCCGCTCTCAGGCCCCGCGAGCTGTTTGCTCGCCCACCTTACCTCCGACTCGGCTGACCTCATCTTCAGGAAGTTTGTGATTAATCTTAAGTATGGAAGGGGTCGTGGAATTCGGACTTCAATCCTTTTTACGAATTTAGAAATACAATATGGGTATTGCTTCATTTCATGAAGGAAAACTGTGGAATTGTTTAGAATACAAAATGTTTTTGTATTTTTTGCTGTTTTTTTTACAAATAATAAATTTAACTAAAATCAGAGCTAATTTTAGGCTTTAAAAGCTTTTCTAGATTAATTATTCTTGTTTAGATTGTGAATGTGATTGATTTTACAATTTTACAATAGTGGACTTGCCCTGTTTGAACTGAAACTGAAGAATTAAATTAAATTTTTGAACAAAAGAATTAATTTCAAATAAATCCTAATTCATTTTTGTATTAATTGTACACTTTTTACTACAGTCGTTTGGTATAGTACAGTTATACTTATTTTTCTGCAATGTCTTCAAATTATTTTTTTTTAGATATAGCCAGTTTTAAATTTCAATTCTTCATTTAATGTTTCAACTTCATCTAGTGCGCAATACGTACTATACCAAAGTGTATATATGTATGTACGAATGAATTGTGACCCCTCAAACTCCATTCACGAAACACCGTGCCGCGCCACTGTGCAGTCTATGGGAAGGGGGTGGAACGGTGGCAATTGTGATTAGAAAGGCAAAGGTGACTAGTATATTTTGTTCTCTGTGAGAGCGAAGGTTTTCATCTTCTGTGACCAACGGAGAATTTCAACGTGTAGCAGCAGTGTTTAATGAGACAGCAGCTGTGGTTAATGAACGCATACTTTAATGAGACCTCTTTTTCTTCCAAGCGAGTGCGAATGATGGTTAGTAGAAGCCGTCATCGGTGAGTAGGGAGACTTATTCGGATATCTCGAGGGAAATATTGATTAGAAAAGTATGTAATATTTACAAAGAAGACATTGGGTAGTCATATTGGGCATCGAAATATTAGATGCAAATATTGTGATGTAAATAGAAGGAAATGTTCGAGGCCCAAATAAACAATAAATATTAGACATTGGAGACTCCTAGGATAAAATAAATAAAGCTGTGATTTGGGCCGTGGGCATTTATGGAATACAAATTTTTATAGACAGCGAAAGGTGGCATATTTTATAAGTGCGTAGGTGTCGATTGAAGATAGGTGACGTTAGGGAAATGAGTTCCAGCATATAGGAAAATGATTAAGAAAAATTTGGTAAACTGAATATATCACAATAAAGTACACGTTACTATCATTGTGGATCTCGAAACCAGCTGCAATAGTATTCTTTAAACAGAGCCAATTCTTCTGGCTGAATATACCGTTGTTTGGCACATATTTTCCTCGCCTCGAACCGCTTCAGTATGCTGTGATCTATCACTGTTAGACTAAGAACCAGCAAAACAACACGTAAAATATGGGTGAAAATAATTAAGTTGTAATTATGTTGACTTTTGTGTTGTATGTATTAATGTTTTGACGTGACAAAGACATTTGTTTGCATATTTTTATTTTCTGATATAATATTCATAGAAATGTTATAATGTTCGGTGCAGAACATATTATATTTTTCAGTCTACATGAACATGAACGCATTGACTACGTGAATAAAGTACGATTGGATTTATTTTTAAAAGCTTAGAGCATGAGAAATAATGTTCAGGCGTTCGATAAAGCCATTACAAATTTCGATGACTCTCTCTTTAAACCGAATAAAGCACAATTATTTCAGCAGTTGATGAGAGTACATTACATCAGCAACATTTGATGCAATGTATATTTACAGAACCCCATTATGAGGGCATGTATAGTGTAAATAATTTTTATATGAGTTTATGTGTAATGTTTATAAGTGTATGTGAATGTATTGCCCATTGTAAATAATGTAAATAGTGTTCGGTGTTAGATTAAGTTGGATGTAAGACAAAGAAGATTTAGATTAATTTGTATCTAGTTTGTAAGCAAGACCATAAGTTATCTATGTAAATAGAATTTAAGAATAAATATTTATGTTCTTATGGTTTTGGTAATGGTTATCATAATCATCACCAGGTTATGGCTGGAAATTGAAGATTTTCACATTTTCTACTGGTTCCACGGTGATGTAATGCCATCCCCAATCAATGAAATAGTCTAAAATGAAATAGTAAAAAAATGAAAGTCCAAGCAATATAAGAAGAATGAAGAAGTCGACGAACAGCCAAATAAAGACGAAAATTAATATACAAAATGACATTTTACAATAATGCAGAAAAATTCATGCGATTGTCAATTACAATTTCAAATATTAATAAATACACATAGCTGATTGTTTTACGAGTACATTTCTTCCTAAATTATACAATTGAATATCACCCATTTATAACAATTGCAGAAACTAAGCTCTGACGAGGGCGCGGATGAAGATTCAGATCAAGAGGAATCCAAATTTTATTCCAGATATACTGGACATAATCATCACAAAACATTTTAATTTACCAATTTTCCAAACAGTAATACCGGAATTAGATTCAGACCATAATCCGGTAATAATTACCTTTCAACCTAATGACATAGCTGATTATTCTCCGCTTCCCACTAAGATTAATTGGTATAAATTTAAAGAATTGATCAATATAAATTACAAATACCCAATTTCTCTTAAATCAAAAAATGATATTGACCTGGAAATACACAATTTAACAAATCACATTAATTCAACCATCAAAAAAGTTTCTACATTTATACCTCGACCTTTCAATTCTTCATTAATAATACCTAGAAATATTAAAAATTTAATAAAAAGTAAACACAATTTAAGGAGATACTGGCAAACAAATCGTAGACCTGATATCAAAAGGAAAATTAATAAACTATCCAGAATTATCAAAGCGCGACTAGATCAATTAAGATTTGATAATTTCAGGGACTTCATAAAACAAATTCACCCTTCATCTCGGCACTTATGGACCACAATCAAAAGACTTAAAAACCAAAAAACAAGTATTCCACAACTCACATATGGGTCGACAACAGCAAACACAGACAACGAAAAATCCAACTTAATAGCAAAACATTTCGAAAACTCATTTACTAATAACCCAGTTGTTAACCAGAATTTCAAAAAGGAAATAGAAAATATTATTAATCTTCAGACTCATTCTGCCCAAACCAGAATAAAATATATTTCGCCTTCAGAAGTAAAACACGAAATTAGAAAAACCAAAACCAAAAAAGCCTCAGGATACGATAACATCTCAAACAAAGCTCTCAAGGAATTGAGTATGAATGTTATTGCTGGAATAACTGCGATTTACAACGCGGGATTAAGAACAGGCTACTTCCCTAAAGCTTGGAAAATCGCCACAATCTTACCCTTTTGCAAACCCAACAAAAATCCTAAGAATCCAGAAAACTACAGACCAATAAGTCTGCTCCCAGCTCTCTCAAAACTGTTTGAAAAACTAATTCTAAAAAGACTTCAAGAATTTGTAGCAGAAAATAATATAATCCCTCCATCACAATTCGGTTTTCGACAAAATTATTCTACCACTCATCAACTTCTAAGAATTACTGAATTCATAGCTAATAGTTTCCATAAAAATCAATACACTGCAGCTATCTTCATAGACATCTCAAAAGCTTTCGACAGAGTATGGCATCATGGCTTATTATACAAATTAAAACAAAAAGACACCCCGGACTACCTTTTCAACATAATCAAAAGTTTCCTCAACGACAGAGAATTCAGGGTTAAAGTAAACCTTGCCAACTCAAACCTTCACAAAATTTCAGCAGGAATACCGCAGGGATCGCCACTATCGCCAACCCTATTTAACATCTTCATATCAGATATACCATTTCTAATTAATTCTCAAATAGCCCTTTATGCAGACGATACCGCACTTTTTGCCAAACATAATGTCTTACAAACAGCCATCAATCACCTTCAGGATGATCTTAATCTATTCACAGACTGGGCAGATCAGTGGAATATCAAAATCAACCAGAGTAAAACACAAGCAAAAATTTTTTCACTACGACAAATAAACCCTCACACACAACTAAAAATAAATAATATTCCTATTAAGTGGGTGGATAATTCTCAACCTATTAAATATCTAGGTGTTCTTCTTGATACCAAACTCAAATGGAATAAACATTTGCAATCTACAATCAACAAAACTAAAGCAAAAATGGTACAACTCTATCCAATAATCAATAAAAAATCTAATCTGCATTTAAATACTGGAAAATTAATTTATACATCGATTATACGACCAACGCTTACTTATGCTTGTCCAATTTGGAGAAATACCGTCAAAACTAACCTGAATAACTTACAAAGTACACAAAACAAAATCCTACGAAAAATAGTAAAAGCACCATGGTTCATTTCAAACACGCAAATTCATGACGAATTGCAAATCCCGAACATAACAGACTTCATAACAAAACAAGCCCAAAATTTTTTCGATCTACTTCCAACTGCATTAAGTGCCAAAGATTTCAATCTAGGTCAAACCGGAGAGCTAGCTCTCCGAATAAAATCAAAATTTCCAAGAGACTGGTTTCATCCCCCATAAATGAATATTGGGTGAACAGATCAAAATTATAACTACATATTTCAAATTCCCCAAATATAATTTTCTATTATCTGTCCTAAAAATCTCTATTAAAACTGAATTTCTTAGTTATCCGACGGGAACCCGCAGTTAGGTTGTAACCAAATGTTAAGGATCTGGTAAAAATTAACTCCTCTGAAAAACATGTATTGTTGAACAGATAGAAATAAACTAAAAAAAAAAAAAAAAGATCAAGAGGAAGACGATAACACCAATAAAGCTACCTATTTAAATGAATTTCATTATAACTTATCTTCATACGATGACAGCAATGAAGATGAACATCTAGCGACGAAGATTAACAACCCAAATCTTAAACAACAACAACATTAACCCACATCTTAAAATAGCATATATCTTAGATACTTCTATCTAAAACATACTGTATTTTATTTCTGGTAACGAATTATATTGTTAATAATTTTTCATAAGTCATTGCAAACCAACCATTCAATTCCATTTTTCATTGAAGTTAATTTTATTCAATTATTTTCCAGCGCTTTCCATTAATTTTAAGAATATTTTGAGAAAAAGAGTTTCTTTTTCAGTATGGCGACCATTTAATGACGTCCTATCACAATGGCATTGCATCTTATCACCAAAATGGACCACGGGTGTTCTAAAGCGGACCACCATACTTGTACTACCTATGATACATGGATTAGAGAAAACTTTTGTCAACTTTGAATCAGTATTGTGGGTATTTACGGACGCCGAAACTTATGACATGATCATAATCGTCAATGACATTTTTTTCTATCATTGAACAACAAATTCGCTTTGAACTAAAAATCCAAGAGGGGATCATAAAAATGACGCATTGAATTCAATGTGACGGACAATTTGAGACACTTATTCATCAGAAAACTTATAGTACGTATTTAAGGTTTTAACTAAGAGATTTCAATATTTGAGAATCAACACTATTTGTCAATGTTAAGTCAAAATTAATTAATTTCAAATCAAAACCCCTGCCTTCGTATTACTATGTACCAGTTTGAATTTTTCAAGCTAAGCCATAGATTTTTTTTTTCAGAAAACAAATCAGCTACCAGTCATTTCTCCTTCATAGGTAGGTTCCCAGCATACCAACCATCCCTCGTAGGAAGTAACTTGTGGCAGTTGGGCAGAATCGATGTCGGCTGCGGTATAAAAAGGTCCGAGCAGCGGTGTGTTGCTCCGAGGCACGTGTGCCGCCTAATGGCTGCCCGATACCTTTGAGCGGCGCAGCCTTTCCCTTTTGAAGTAGATACGGGGGAGCGCCCTGTTGCCATCTTAAGATGACCCCCGCCCAGAGGTCATTATGAGCAGCTTCCACCAACGTACGTTCTCGGATGCTGGAATCGCTCGTGCGGCACTCTTCGTAAATGCTCTTCTATCAATCATGAAATCAATTAGATCAAATGCGACATACGGTACGTATAACAATATATATATATATATATATATATATATATATATATATATATATATATATAACGCAATTTTGGTACATCAAAAAGAAAGATCGTGTTGGAAACACGCATCGTGTTTACGTTTAAATAGTTTGCAGTGAAGTGTAATAAGATCCGTGTAATATAATGGTTGAATTAATTCTTATATGAAGCCTCGAAGAAGGCGAAATGACAATCACAAACGGCAACAGCTTATACAAATCAGCGGTGCTTGTACGGTAGATATTTTCTCGTATTATTAGTAATATAATATTGCGGAATATGGTTAGGTAATGGTTACGTAACATTATGCAGTTTCTATCCTACTAAATATTTCAGCTTCTTTCCTACTAAAACTTCAGCCATCACTTAAAATGCTTCTCAAGAGATGACACGCTAGTTGTTCAAAAAAATGCACGAGACCTACTATCTTTTTTTTTTATTTCAAAAGACTAAATGAAAATGGTTACCTCCCTACAAATAGTATTGTAGTTGTTTTCTTATCGAAAGTTTAAAGATTTTTTCGCCATTCTGGGATTTTAAAACCAGTTCTTAGATTTATAAAGCAAGAATCATACCCTTGTGCTATGCTGTTCGTTTGTGTTCCCGCTATTGAAATGAACAATTAATCATTCAGGGAATTTAACTATTACGATGTAAAATTGTCTCGTCGTAAAAATATCAACATTTTGAAATCAGTGTGCGTAAAATATTTAAAGGTTTATTACTGAAAAAAATGCATTAGAAAGAAATCACTAGCTTCAATATTTAAAGTGTAAGACGGATTCGAAAAAATTGAAAATTAGCAATTTTCAAAGTTCCGAATATTTTTTTAGAATTTTATACTAAGCCGTCATAATGCAAACTTCTTTCTATGTCAATAAAAACTAGAGGTGCTACAGAATGGCATAGACTTTCTCGTTCTAGCTATCTTTCTAATTTCTTTGGTCTGTTGCTAGCTTTCGGACTTGCCACCTACTCCTGCCAGCTCTCATCTATCACCCCCAAAGAATATTTATTTTCTTTAATTTTCTCAATTTGTCGATTTCCTAATAGTAGAACCGAATTATTACTATATAAATATAACCTTCACCTATAAGGAAATTTTCCTTGAAAAATTTGGACCGTTTTTTGGCGTTTAAGCGTCACTGTAAATGCGAAATTTGAAGCCTTTTTTCCCCAGAAGTTTTTTTCTTCGTATTCGGAAAACTTAATGGGATGTCATTTGAAGCATCTCCACTCACAAATCCAAATATGTACTCAAATCTCTGGAAATATATACTTTGAAGGCGTGAGATATTAAGAAAATTACTTTTGTGTAATATTTGAAAAAACAAAAGAATACAGAAGAACTAATTTTATGTGATCTCAAACAGTGCAATAAGCAATATCTGTCCGAAAAGTCAGAAGAGAAAATTGTTCAAAGTTTTGAGAAAATGGCGTTTGAGCGTTTCTGAAAATGTGCAATTTTGGACTCACTTTTAGCTTTCCAGAAACATTATATCTCCTCCATTAAATCATATCTGCTCTTAAATGAAATATTGTGAAGAAATTGCCTCTAATGTAAAAATAATAACGACGAAAATTACATTCTTGTAATTTTAATAAAAAGAAACAACGTAATAGAGCACAATGGATTTATGTCATTTTATAGAGTGCATATATCACTAACTCCACCAAAAATTAAAGAAAAAACTTGGAGCTGTTTTTGAGAAAATATTTTCTTAATATTCACTCAATATTGCGCGAAAACTACTAAACTATTCAAAAAAGAGCATGAGCTAAATAAAATAACTACTTATGGAGAACATATTTTTCTTGACGCACAAATATTTATCTTTAAGTTTTTAGATGCATTAAGACGCCACAAATATTTCATTCTTTTGAACATTTCGAAATTTCACAGTTAACAGTGATTCAGAACAAACACTTTTGCCACTTTTGAGGAAAGTTTTGAAAATGTCTCTGGGGTTACATGTAAAGTACTCCCAAAAATTAGTGAATGTTTTTCAAAATCGCAGGGTTTGGAGCGAAACCAGATCGACCGGGGTTGATTAAGTTTGGAAGAAATCTAACGCATAGTTTAACCGCTGATATTGTTCACATACACCAGACAGACAACAGAACGGACTGACAGACAGACGGACGGACGTATTAAAAAAAACACTTGTTCATTATCAGATGTCTCCAAAACGAGTATTTCCCCAAATCGATTTTTCGCAGCATTACATAACTTTTTATGTAGTACGTATGTTACTCTGTACATACATACGTATACGAGAAAGTAAAAAGTGAAAGTCAACCAAATACATCGCCCAGTCAGTTAATACATCCGATCTTACAAAAGGTCATTACTCATAGTTCTAATTTTACTTTCCCTCCTTAATTAGTACTAAGATAAAATACTGTAATCGTGTGCCGGAAGTCGGCGATTATTTTCGACAGAAAATAATCGCCCGGCTTTGTAACGAAAAAGTAGATTAATTTTGTTTTTGTAAATGGATACATACTTCTTCTAACACATTGTGTAGTCACAATCCATATACATTCGGTCCTTGGCATCGAAAAATCAATTGGCAACACAACGTCGGTCCACCTGACTGTCAGTGTGACTGTCCGACTTTGTCGCTCTTTCTGTCCGTGGGTGACCAACATTTGCACCTAACTCGTTCAGACGATTTTCTCGAAAATTAATATTCCCCGATCTACTTGAAAAAACACGAGACCTTGCAAGTTTGAAACGAATATTTTGATTTTTGAGGATATTTTATGTTAAGCCTCAACAACATTTTCAATGTTTTCTTACAAATTGCTCCAATTATCTTGATTCGCCATTGATCTAGCACAAAAAGCATTGAGCGTTGACCTAGCACAATTCCCAGTAACAAAACTAAAACAGTGTGAAATATCGTAAAAAATACGACCACATTATTTCGTTACTTTATGTAGAAGGTTGTTTTAAAGGATAATGACAGAGAAGTAAGTAATCCAGAAAAGTTGCAAATCTCTTCAACCAACGCTTTTCTAGAATTGCGAATGATCCCATGGAGGAACTGAAACCACAAAATTCAACATCATACGCTTCCCAAAAATTTTCAACACGATGTTAGTTTCCGAAACATCGTCCAGTGAAAACCTCAGAATAGTCAATAAACTAAAAAAAAGTGAATATCCTTCTTCTTTAGATGAATTTCTGGATAGTCTATTAAAAACTTGTGCATCTGCCTTTATATTCCCGTTAACTGGCTTTTTCAATGCTTCTTTATGCACAGGAATATTTCCAGATATTTTCAAAACCGCAAAAATTAAGTCACTTTTTACAAAAGATAACAAAAATGAAGTTAAAAATTATCCGCCAATTTCTCTTTCCTCAGTTCACTCAAAAATATTAAAGAGGATTATCTATTTGCAAATGAAAATTTTTCTCAGGAAAAGTAAAGTATTTTTAGACTTTCAAAACGGATTTAGAAAATCCAAATCTACGAAATCTGCCATTTTTTCTTTCCTTAGAGATATTCATCAATGGACCAATTTGAAGCGCTTTTTGAAATATTTTTAGATCTTTTGAAAGCTTTTGACGATATTGACCATAATATCTCGCACTAAAAGTTACATTCATAAGAAATTCTTGGTGTTGCCCTAGGTTAGATAACTACATACCTTGAACATCGATCTCAAAAAGTAGAAATTCTCTTCTGGCACGAAAAAAATTATTTAAAAATTTTTCCAATTCTTTGTCAATTGAGCATGGAGTCATTCAAAGTTCGATCTTAGGTCCTATCCTCTTTTTTTATGCGTAAACGATATGCCCTCGTCCATTTAAAACGGAAGACAGCTCCGTTTGCAGATGACGGAAATGTTTTTGAAAAAGAAGTATTACAATTTCAGAAGTGGTTTCGTAATAACAAATTAATAGTTAACGAAGGAAAAACTCTTTCGATGAATTTTTGTTTTCAAAAACGGCAATTTGCATTCTCTATTGAAAATAAACCATACAGACTTAGGTAATAAGGTAACAAAATTTCTGGTCTCTCAATTCAGTCAAATCTCAAATGGAACGAAAAAAAATGGAACCAGTTTTTAGAAGATCAGGATCAATAAGTTCGATCTGGAAATATCAATTATGGTGAAAATTCTTACAGTTTAGCCGCTAACGTAGTTGTCAGACAGACGGACGGACAGACGTCTTGAACCCATCAAACGTGGATTATGACAACACAACATGTTAGATGAAGTAATAGATTGGTTTTAAAGGAACAATATATATTCACTTTTTCGTTACCAGGGCCCGGCAATAAGAGTTTTTCTGTCGAAAAATCGGTGTTTTTCCGCTGGATTACAATACTTTCTCTATAATGCGCAAGAAGTACACGAGAAAGGAAATACAGAATGGCTCATACTTTCTCGTACTAGTTAGTTTTCTTATTCTTCAGCCTCGTCTATTGTTTCGATTTAGTCCACAGTCTTCTCAGCTGCCATATTGACGCCTATATTAATTTTTTCACGTTTTCTTTATTTTTCGGATCCTTAATATTGGAATAGAAACTTTTTTAGCGTATTATAGAAGGGTAAAATGTAGTGCTATATGCACATTGTCTTTGGAAAATATGGAACTGTTTTTAAGAAATCGTCGTTTGAGCATTACTGAAAATGCACATTTTGAAGCTCATTTTCACTCAAAACTTTCGATTTTCCGATACACTTCATGAGAAATTATTTAAAACAATTGAATTTACAAATGCGATAATATATAATAAATGTCCATAATGTAGATATTGATGACATGCGACGTATTTCATAAAAAATACTCTTGTTTAATTAAAAAAATATATTACATTAAAGATGCATATATGTCATATTATTCAGTCCAAATACAAATCTATGTACAAATAATGTAAACATAAAATTGGAGCCGTTTCGAGAAAATGATGTTTGGGCATATCTGAAATTGCGGAATTTCGTGAAACTTTATAAGACATCATTTGAAGCTCATGTACTCACAAAGGTAATAATTAATACAAATAGCCGGTAATATAAATATTAACAACGTGAGAAAGATATAAAAAATAAATATGTTTAATTTTCTACAGTATTCTTCTCGTCATATTTATATTCTTCCATAATAGGACCACAAAATTTATAAAATATGAACAATGATTTCTTGGATGTCCGGGTGACGCCGCGTAGTGGGCTGAGAGGCCGACGTTTCGCCTGTAATATCGTAGACTTCCTCAGGGCATTGACCAGGAGGAAGCCTGCGACATGTCAGGCGAAACGTCGGCCTCTCAGCCCACTATGCGGCGTCACCCGGACAGTCAAGAAGTCATCGACTCGAGCCGCGGAAGCTTACGTGTATAAAATATGAACAAAATTAGTCGGCAATAGATGGCAGTTGGGAGGAATGAGGGTTGGGCAAAATGGAAAAGGTAGGCTACACTAAAGACATTTGTAAATTAATTTGTACTAGAAAGCCTGTGCCATTCTGTAGCACCACTAGTTTAGCATTGAGCAACTCCCGTAGGTATTTCCAAGCGGGATTGTTGGTTTCTTCCTATTGGCTAAGGTCCTAAAAAGAGTTAAACTACTGGCCTTCTGCAAGATCCAGTCAAATTTTGTGTTTAAATCCATAAAATAATTTAACAGAAAGACTAACAAGTGATTGCTTTGATGTCGATCAAGTGCCCGATTTGAAATCGATTTTGACCTTAAGTCGAACTTGTGGTTGATATAAAACCGATCAAGTGGTTATGTGGATCAAGTGGTTTTGTGGAGCCAATCAAGTGATCAAGTGGATGAAGTTGATCAAGTGGTCGATCATGTGGTTGATCTAGTCGATGAAATGATTGATCTAATATCGATAATGGGGTTGATCATAAGTTGAACAAGTGATTTTTCTGAAAAAGTCTGATATTAAGGCGATCAAGAGGATGATCTGAAGAAAGTCGGTCAAATGGTTGATATAAAATCGATCAAATGATTGATATGAATAAGTCGAACGAATAGTTGATCTGAAGGAAGTCGATCATGTAGTTGATCTAAGCCAACGAAGTGGATACACTGAAGTCGATCAAGTGGTTAATCTAAAATGGCTATGTAACAAATTTCCGATCCCGAGCAGCGGAAGGGTAAACATTTTGATCTTAATTAGAAACCTGTAATTTCTTTAGATTCGAATTTTGAGGCAAATGATTGGTAATTTTTTCTATAACTTTGCTCAATTTATGATCACTGAACACAATTTTAAGGTTTAGATTTGAATCAAAATGTTCATGACCGATTCTTGAAAAAATTTATTCAATGTTTTTTTCCTTAACTCCATAAAGTGTTTCACTGATAAGTTTCTCAACCGAAAAAGAAACAAACAGTCATAGCTGAAGTTGAAAATAGTTTGTTAATGTCAACCTATTGTACAGTTTTCTCCAACCACATTTCAACACTTAGTTCGAAATTTTTAGTCAAAAATTGAAGGTAGCCCTTTCAATTGAAGAAACAGAAAGATATGTAGTGTTTATTGCATCATTAGTGTTTTAAATCATGTTTGCTTCCCTTAATGACAACCACACACAGATTGGTTCTGGAGTTTATGTTTTGTTCTTTGTTCAACTTCATAGGATATTGCATTTTTTTAAAACAGAAATGACTTCGTCCTGAATTGTAACATGTAAAGGAAGAAAATCAAATGTTTGCTGCCTTTGAGAACAACCGAACACAGATGGATCAGGGAGCTTAACTTATATGTCCTCCACGTCAACTTTATATAGTGGTTTCATATTTTGGTGTTGATTTAAAATTTCATCTTCAAATTAATAAATAATTTTGAGTATTACGTGACGCATTAACATGATGCCAGTTGTGTGAAGAATGCCTTTTCATTCCTTTGTTCTGTTCCGTTTCATGGATATAATAGCAAGACGTTTCGAAAACAATAACCGCAAAGCATGCAGCATTTCATGGAACTCCCATTCCTCCTGTAACAGCAGTGCGAGAGCTCCTATTGGTCTCCGGAGCGCATCCGTTCTAGCCCCGCCCACGCTGCGAGAGCCCCGTCCAAAGGGCGCGCGCCCTTTCAGCGGCGGAGGGCGGGTGCGCTTACGTCACGACCGGGGCTATCGTCACCCGCGCCGCCCACGACCTCAAGCGGCCGCCACCCGCACCGCGGACCCCTCTCCACACACTCCCACGCTATCTCCCCAGCCACCTACGAACGCCTACGAACCTCGCTCCTATCGCCCGCTTCACCTCCGTCCATAAACCCCACCGCGCCTCCCTCCTCTCCCACGCTCCCGGAAAGCTTTAATCGCTCCACATCCCTGAGCCTGGCTCCGCTACTCCCCAGCCACTTCCTCCACTAAATCCTTGCCGCCTCCCCACCACTTCTCTCTCCACCCCCTGACACACACCCGCCACTCCTTCGCCACACGCCGATGCGCGTGGGCGGCGAGGCAGCCGTCAGCGCACGAAGAGTCTCGTTCAAGGATTCGATGGATTGTTTAGTGGTTCCGGGCGCGTTAACTACTATGGTCATTTATCCCCTAAGTGTAGAGCGTGTTTTTGTTCGGGAGGTGGCGGTGGCCTTCCCCTCGCTTGATGGCAAGGTCCGGCGCCGACCTACCGTCTGCTAACGAGGTTTTCCCTAATCAGGTATCCCCCACCAACGCGGCACCGCCCCAGCCGGGACAAGTTCTAAGTTCACGACCGGTCTCCCGGCACGTGTGGTAGTGTAGTGCATGTTAATGTAAGTATGTGTGCAAGGGGTGAAGATAGGACAAGGAAGAGGAAGGAAAGATCGCGCGCGGTCCGTGACCCGTTTGTTACGGCACTGCTCCGGCATTTGCCTGGTGTTGATCGTAGAAACCACGGAAAACTACCGATCAGAGCAGCCGACTGCTAGAATTCTTCTCCAGACAGCTACTGAATTCGAACTAACTGCAAAGCTAGTGTCGAAAATCCTGCCGTTGTCGGGACTCGAACGTAGGATCTCCCGGTGAGAGGCGCTGCAGTAACATCAGTTGATGCACCGAGCCACCGTTCCCAGTTCGTTCAGGGCTTCGCTCGTTTCCGGGATCGAACCAGGCCAGTTTGAGGCATCTTCTGAATGAAGGGTGTATGTACCAAGTTAATCATTTGCAAAAAATGCGTCTACTGGCTCATTACATTTTTATCTAATATTTACTTTCTCGCTCTTATTTCGTAACATGAGAAAGTATTGTAATAGTGTGTCGGAAAACGGTGAATTTTCTTCAGAAAAACTTTTATTGCCGGGCCCTGGTAGTGAAAAGTGTTAATCTTATATACAGTAAAATACTTAATCTATCACGTTGTGTAGTCAGAATCCATGTTTTGTGGGCCCTTGATATCCAAAAATCAATTGACAGCTAAGTGTTTGTGTGTCCCTCGATCTGCCCGTCCTTCGATCCGTCTGTCCGTCTGTGCGCTAGCGCCAAAACATATGTACATATAGCGCCAAAACATATCCGTCTGTCCGTTTGTGCGCTAGCGCCAATATGTGTATATATATATTCTCGGAGAGAAAACGACTGCTCGAGTCTCGAGTCTCGCGAGGCTCGGCGGATGGGGGTGGGTGACCTTGGTCGGGGGAAAGGAAGTCAGCTGTTTAACGGACATTTCAACTGACCGCCTTTCCACTATCGGTTATCTGCAGAACAGTCGGGCGTCGCCGAGCGCCCGACCGCCACGGTGTAAGATAATACACCGTGCCGCCCGCCGACCTGTGTCGGGGTCGTGAATCACGACTGGTGACGGGGGCTCGACCGCTCGATGCATCTACGGGATTTCAAGTGACCGAGCACAGTGATCGTAAATCTCTTTCAATTAATTGTAATTGATTAATTGTAATCGAAAGGAAATACAATATCAATTAATCTAATAATTGGTCGAAAAGTAACAATCTTATAGATTCGAAATATTTTTAAAGAGACAAAACAATACAATATTTGAAATAATTAAATGAAAAAAAAGGGGGTAAAATGTAATTTAAAATAAACTTTTTAGATATATCTATAAAATATAATAAAACACTAAAATAATGTTCATCATTTCTTTTTACTGAATTGGGAATTATACCCTACTGAAATACAAAGTTAATAATTGTAATCTCTAATAATGTACATGGATCTGCAGTATATTTTCAAGTAAGCCAATAGAAATATAATGTAGGTCAAAAAGTTTACATTCCATTATTACAAATAAAGGCACAATAACATGCTTTAAGGAAAAAATTATTCATTTCATCCCTAATGTCATTTTAGTTGTCTTTTATGTTTCTCACAAATCCGAATGTATGGTGTATTTATTAAACACAATTAATATTAGGTCATAATTTCATCATTATATGATAAAAACGCGTAGGCTAAACAAAATTGAGGTGGGTTCCTTACGAAAAAAAGTATTTTCGTCATAGGACATAATTTATTGTGAAACAGTTTATGTAAGCCCTTGTGGTCTTAGAATTAGTAGACGAAATCAGAGGCCAAACGGCGTCCAATGCTTCATGCGTTATACACTATATAAAAGAGGGAAAATTAATGACAGTGTTGCGCAATAGAAACATGTCTAATATTGTAAATTATGTAAACTTCTGCGTTTTCGAAATGACAAACTTTAAAGTCGATCACTGCATCTGTGACGGGGAGATAGCAATGTCGGAAGTCGTGGTTATTAGCTTGCGTTCTGGGACGCGAGTGATATGTTTGCATCGCGAATCAGAGCCAAGCGTTCACTCATGACCCACCGGTCACCTACGACCCATCGCTTCTTTTCTTTGTATGAAGGATTGAGAAGAAAGCGAGCTCTTGGACTCTAAAGATACAGATTGTCAAATTCCAACCAAATGACGTACTCATTCTAGAACTAAACAAAAAATAGAGATTCAATGCCGATCGAATGGGATTAGTAAAAGCGAATATGATATCAACATAAATTTTTAACAAACACCAGAAGGAAATGAAAATACATATCAAGAAAAAAATCTTCAAAATTTAAATATACCTTGCGTAGATTTGTGTGAAAATACGCAAAATAAATATTCTCCAGAATTGTTAATTCTTCATTATTTGTAGCAGATGCAGCGTGCTGGCATGCACAGAGAGCGACTTGTGAGGTTGGTGAAAGTACGCGCTTAATAGTGGGTGGCCGCGCGGGAAAAAAGTTATTAGGGGCTGCGCCTTGGTGGCGAGATTGAACATTTGATCGCGAGATTGAACATTATTCGTGCATGTGTGTCAACATGATATAGTTTTCGAGGACTTTTGCGTAAAATATAGGCAATTTTCAAAACGTTTAAATATTTTTTTCCAAAAGTGGCGCGAATTTTTAAAAAAATTTTCTTCTCGAATCTATCAAAAGACGATAAAATATTTATGCTATTCTCATTTCCGGCATACACTCTGTTTTTGAAAATAGAAAAAAATTACATTCCAAAACTACAAAATTGATGATGAAGATTACCTTAAAATATATGTTCTAAAAACTCAGATCTTTAAAAAAGGTCAAACTCAATATTTTAAAGAAACGAATAATCTTCGCGTAATTTACGCTAAAAATTAAGGCAATTTATATAAAAACATTTTTTCAAAAACCACTCCAAATTTTTTTCACGAATAGAACGCTCAGAAGAATGACACAGTTCTTGAATTTTTGTTGAATTCTCTGGATTTTCGAAAATAACAAACTTAGAAACAATGGGAGAAGGTGTGTCATTTTAGGTATGTAATACTTTTCTTCGTCCGTCTGCCTGTCCGTCCGTCTATCCGTCTGTGCGTTTGTCCGTGTGACTCCGTGCATCTGTCCATCTGGCCGTCCGCCCGACTGTCAGCAATACTAACAACTAAACTAATTGTAAGATTTTTCCAAAACTAATATTCCCCGGTCGATCTGGCCCGACTAAAAGCTCTGCCATTTTGAAAAAATAAATTAAATTTAGGGGACACTTTACATGATACACTTGGAACTTTTTCAAAAATTTCTCAAAATTTTCACCACATTTGTCTTTAAATTTCCTGTTCTTGATTTTTTATACATTTTTGACACATGAGTTTATCTTATTCTTTTGTGTCTGAATTGTATTGCGCACTTCAAAAGATATTACTTAACGGGATTATTTATTTCACTCCTTTAACTTAAGTTAGAAAAATTGAAAATCTTCTTCAGTACTTTATCTAAATAACCGCAGAAATCAAAGTGGGAAATACGACGAACGTATCCGTTATGACAGAGCGGGGAAATTTAGCTTTAATGGGTTATGGCAGCTGAAGACCGACACGATTGTTTTTGCTAACAGCACTATATCGCATTCAGCGCCTTTTCTAGGTTCGCGACTTTATCGATTGGACCTTAGACGACTAGAAAACAATGGCTTGGTCAGATGAATCCCGATTTTAGTTGGTGGAGCTGATGGTAGGGGTCGAGTGTGTCGCAGACCCCACGAAGCCATGGACCTAAGTTGTCAACAAGGCACTTGGCAGCGTGGGCTGTTTTTGCGTGGAATGGACTAGGTCCTCTGGGCCAACTGGATTGATTATTCACTGGAAATGATTGTTGTTGTTTTTTTCAAAAACCGATCGAATTTTTTTTTAATTTTTCCCCTGCGGAAGAAGAAGGGGTGCTTAAAAGAACAGCTCGGGTCTCATTTTCGTTGAACTCTCTGAATTTTCGAAAATTGCAAATTTATAAATAATGCGAGAAAGTATGTGGTGTAGCACCACTAGTTTTTATATCTCTCTCACGTCGTTAACATTTACATTGCCAGCAATTTGTATACTTTATAGGATTTATGAGAACTTGTGCTGAAATAACTCTCATGCCGTTAATATTTATATTACCAGCGATTTGTATACATTATTGTGCTTGTGGGTAGTTACTTTAAATCATTTCTAATGAATTTTCTCAAATATTCATAAGTTTTTGATGAAAATGAGCTTCAAAATGCGCATTTTTAGCAACGCGCAAAAATCAATTATCACACTTCTGCTGAATATTTATATTTCAAAGTCGTAGAGAAAGTACAGTCTTCTACTCGCTCCTGCGTCACACGTGTCGTAAACATCAACTTGTTAGTAACAGACATTACACGTTTGTTGAAGAATATACTATTACCCACATAATATATTATCCACTTTTTCATTACCAGGGTGCCGCCGTTAGTGTTTTTCGGTCGAATAATTGTCGATTTCTGGCGCGTGATTACAATACTTTTTCTTCTTAAGTAGTAAGGTTAAAAAGTAACAAGAAAAGAAATTCAGTAACTATAAAAGAAAGTATCTAGAAAGTAACTACAACAGCACATACTTTCTCGCAATATTACAATGTTATCGTTATATACGATGGGACGCCCATGTATGTTTCATTAATTTAAAACATAGATTACGCGAATATTACTAATTTTTGCATGACCTTTTTAAAGAGCTAATTTTCTACAACAGACATTGTCTGTGGTAAAAATCTCCTTCAATATTGTAGTTTAAAAACTGTAATTTTCTAAACTGTATCTTATTACATAAGTGGAGAAAATTTGGAGCCTTTTTTGAAAAAAAAATTGCGTAAATTACACAAAAACTACTCCTTTTTTTAAAAAAATCGTATATGACCTTTTTAAAGAGTTAATGTTATACAACAGACATTGTCTGAAGCAAAAATCTCTATCTTCAATTTTGAAGTTTTAATAATGTTTTTGCAATTTTCGAAAAATCAGGGATTTCAACGAAAATGAGACCTACACAATTGTCTTAAACGTTCTTTGCATTATTCACCAACAAAATTGAATCAAAAAATTTGGTGTCTTTTTTTTTTTAAATATCCGAGGGACTTCATTTAAAGTATCCCCAAAATTAAAATATTGGTTTCAAATTCCAGGGACTGCGACATCAGCCAGAACGATTGAGGTATATCTATTTTGGAGGAAATCAGCTGAACGGTTTTTGCGCGTAGTCGCTGTGCACAGAAGGACAAACGTTTTGCCGTCAATCAATTTTTCGGTATGAAGGACGCACAGAACATGGATTCTGGCTACACCACGCTCAGAGGATTTTCCCCTATATTTAGCAACTGGATTTATCCACTTTTTCGTTACCAGGGCCCGGCAATAACAGTTTTGTGTCGACAATTCGCTTTTTTTCCGGCACACGATTACAGTACTTTCTCTTCGTACGTTAGTACGTGAGAGAAAGTAAAAATCTCTATCTTCAATAATTTAGTTATAGAGCAGTGTCCAAAAACTTTCAACTTTTGCGATATTCAAAAATTCAGGGTTAAAAATGAAACTTGGAGCTATGCCATCTTTAGGTGTAGGTGTTTTCTTTTACTTTTACAAAAAAAATAAAGAAAAAATTGAGCAATTTTTGAAATTAAGCAAAAATTGAGCAAAGTGGAAAATGACTCAGGGCTCCATGTAAAGTATCTATAAAATTCAAAGAATTGTTTTCAAATTGGCAATGCTTCCGTTCGGGCTAGATCAATCGGGAAATATTTCTTTTGGCAGATCTCCTACGAATAGTTAGAAATAATAGATGTTAGCGTTGTTGCTAGGCTAATGGACTTTTTGAGCAAAAAACACTTTTTCGGAGGCAGGGACAAAAAGAACGTCTATTTATGTTGACAATATTAACAATATTATAAGAATATTGTTATAACAATATTGTAACAATTTAAGAATATTAATTACTTAAATATTGAATCCCAAGTTTGCGGGTTCAAACCCAGGCGAAGTCGGGGGATTTTGGAGGAGCCAAAAATCGACGGCATACATGTGGACGCTTGTCGGCATGTAAGACAGATCCCACGAAAGGCACTTGGCCGATCCTGGTAAAATTAAATCCTCTAGAAATTTAGCACCAATCAGAGTTTTAATTCGAATTATCGGATAAGATTGCGGATAGTGTATCTGGGCTTGCGCTATATGGCGTTCAAACCAAACGTCAAAATTGGCGCATTAGCGCCCCTAGGGAAAGCAATCGCAAACTACCCTAGGTATACTTGCCCAGGACAAGTTTCACAAGAAGGTGCTACGGACTTCTGGAGACTAGCCTACGCACAAATAAGTATATGGCAGTAAAAGAAGAAGAGGAAATGTTGAATTATTAATGATATTTATACGTAAACCAGACGAACGCGTCCCTTTTTTCAGCTTGGCAAACACTAGGATTTACTTCAGGAACGACGGCATCTGACAAAACGCAGTCATGGTTTTGTGTTTTTCCTAGCATTACTCTATACCTGCCACCACCACATCATCGGGCATTCTCTAGCCCTCCCCATTTGAGACACATCAACTAGACTAGGGATTCCCATTCACGTTAACTGCTTCACCTTAGTCAGGAACAACAAAATGGCAATTTCAATTCTGTATCTACAATTATCAACAATGAGCATACCGTTCGCTCAAATTCTCTGAGCATGTAACGGCAGGAAGATCTCTGGAAACATTAACATGAAATGTGTTTCGCATGTCCTAAATCCAGCGCGAGGTTATAAATAAACGTTTCTCATTATGATGTGGAGCGCTCAGCGAGTGCGCGAGCAGCCCAGAGCGGCGGGTAGGGCAAATTGGGTCGGGGCGTAATTTCGCTAAGGCGGCATGTAAAAGTGAAGCCTTGAGGCCCGCGCCGCGCCGCGCCGCGCCGCTCCCGGATGAAGAGGCTTAGCTCCGCCGAGGCTTCCGCGGAGCCTCCTCCGCCTCCGAACGCTCCTCGCCGACCGACTCTTCGCTCGCCCTCTTGCCCCCCCCCCCCCCGGCCCTCTGCCACCTTTGCAATTCACTTCAGTGATGCCTTGTTTTTTGTAACGGGCGAGACTCAGGCCATGTGGACTGCTCTTCCGTCTGACCACATCTAGCGGAAGAATGACATTTCTTTGAATCACTTCCTTTTTATTGTGCACTGTTGTAATACAAGTTTCGAAAATGGTCAGGCGAAATGACCTGAGCCTCGCCAGAAATAAAGACTATTTATTTATTTATTTATTTATTTATTTATTTATTTATTTATTTATTTATTTATTTATTTATTTATTTATTTATTTATTTATTTATTTATTTATTTATTTATTTATTTATTTATTTATTTATTTATTTATTTATTTATTTATTTATTTATTTATTTATTTATTTATTTATTTATTTATTTATTTATTTATTTGAAGAAGGTATCATTCGGGTGACGAAACAGGAGATTTAAATTTAGCTAAGGGCCTTCTTTTAGATCTTTTACTTACAGTAAATCTACAACATGGGTCAACCCGCTTTACTTCCCCTCCGAAGGAAAACGTACGAAGGAATTTTTCACCCTTAAATCCACATTTTCGATAGGGTTTGAACCCGCAAACTTCGGTATCGGGTCAGTTACGCTAACAGTTATAACACCGAAGACGCTGTTCTTGCTTCCACACCCCACTCATCATCATCGCTCCCAATTCTCACACTCGCCTAAATTGCTTATCGCTTCTGGATCCCTGCGCTCCCCTCCCATCTCGTCTCTCGTCCGAACGATTGCCCCTTCGTTCTCAACCCTGCAAAACACCTCTCTCTCTCTCTCTCTCTCTCTCTCTCTCTCTCTCTCTTTCTTCTCTTTCTCTCCCCCCCTCTCTCTCATTCTCTTATGCGCCTTCTGCACTCCATCGATCACTCGCCCCTCTCGCTCTCTTTCCCCATATCTCCGTTCGATCCCCTCAACCCCTCATCCCCTGGCAACCAACCCATCACACACCTCACCCTTTCACTCGTTCGCAACCTCTCCTCACTCGTCCCTTCGGCTTTTCGCGTCTTCATGTCTTCGCCCCTCGGAATTTTTCATCGCCGTATTCTCTCCTCTCATTCTTTCATCCCATCATGTGGTCTTACTCATTCACCCCGTCGTCCCTTCCTCTCGTTCGCTCCTCTTTGCGCACCTCTTCACTCTCATCCCACTCCTCGATTGCCCCCTCATCCATTCATCCACTCTCCCCTTGCTCCTTCAGTCCTTCATGGCCCCCGCTTCCGCACCCCAACTGCCAACCTTGCCCATTTCCTCCATCCCGTTCCTCTCACTCCCTCGCTCATCTCTCCTCCACTGCCAGTTCGCTTCATGAGCCCGCCCTTCTCCCCTTGGTCTTTGGCTGTCATACCCTTCGTCCAATGACTCTCCTCCTACCACATCTGTGATTCAATGGTTTCGGACACGTTAATTGCTGCGGTAATTAGTCCCGTTAGAGTAGTGTTTGTATTATTCTGAGAGTTCAGAGCAACCGCAACTAGAATTCTCCTCTAGACATCCACTTTTGTAAGCAAAGCTATCATTAAAGTGTTATTTTCTGTACCATTTTGTTTTAGTTTTTCAATGTGAACAATTTTTCAGTATGAAAATACTTTTATTACAATCTCATTTTATTGTTTTCATTACTACACATTCGTTCCTTAATTGTGTCTTTTAGAAAGACTTTCGAAGGCGAAAAGGGTTGCTAACAGTTGCGTTAGTCATCTCCTCGCTATTCCTCATTCCTCGTCGGTAGGTCGGCGCCGGATCTCGCCATCTAGTGCGGGATGATCACCGCCAACTCCGGATGAAAAACATGCACTACACTTACGAGAATAATCACCTCTGTAGTTGACTCACCCAGAATCACTAATCAATCAATCAAAAAATTCATCAAAGTGTGGAAATCTTAAACCGGGCACCTGAAGTGTACAACAAAACTAGGTTGAATTTTGCACCCGGAAGTAACATTTCAATTAGATTTTCTCAAATCCGTTTTTTAATTTTTTTAAAAACTGGATTTGCCATTATTTGTGGAATTTACATAGAATTCCTAGGGTGTATGTTTTTGTAAAGGGAGCTTCCGTTCACTATTCGTGTGCAATACATAAATAGCTGCTTCCATTTTAACGCAGTAGTAGCTTGTACAAGGAGAGAGACGACTGCTCAGGACGCAAGAAATCCGTTAGTTCATAACGTGACAATCACAATTGCAAATTCCCAGTTTGCTCAACACTACCGGCGCGGCGGGAGGGGAAAAAAGTGAAAATTCGAATTCTGGAGTCACGTTTTAGCAAGCGTCTGCTAGAGTGCCGGAGCGGTGTTGACCTTGGCGAATCTTAAATCGAGCAACAAGGGGGGGGGGTTGGCAACGTGGCGCGGCCCGTTCACAACTGACGAATATAACAATGGTAGTTTTCGGAGGGACGAAAGTTCAAAAGTCAAAGTGATCAGATAGAAATTAAAAAATGCTATTGTGAAAAGAGTTATTAGATTCAGGATAGAGAAGGGCATACGGCTCATTATTTTAATTTACAAATAATATACCTTGCTCAATCTGCTTAGCAGTGCATAAAACCGAAACATATTGTAAATATATCAGTGTTCAAAGAATTCAGTTCAAAGCTCTATTTTTGAAATTGTTATTATACTTGGATAAGGAGAGGGGAGAAAGCAGGGAGAGATAAAGTTGCTTTGTTTATTGAAAAGGTGCAATTTCAAAGTGTTGTATTTTTTTAGAATATTTGTAATTATTTATATATTCACTTAAATGCAAGCTGTTGGTTGTTTGTGTTTTCTCTAAGAAAGCTTCAAAGAATTACACTATCCTGAACAATAGTAATTTAAGTACTTATTTGGTTTACCTCTACCAGCAGGTAGAACGATCCCAAAAACATCCGTACTTTCTTATGGAAGTCGGTTAGCAGGGAAACCAGCAGTCGAGAATCAGCTCATACCCAGAAAATTTTCTCTGTCGTGCGTGCCGCAATATATCGCATCGACGAAGGTTGCAATATAAATATATTTGAAGGATCCAGGGGAAATAGTCCTCTTTTATTGAGCTCTTATATTTTCCCATTACTCTATTGTAAAGATCGAGCATTATGTTTTAGCAAACTGAAAATGAAAAGCAGCATAAATTGTTAACAAAAAATTACAATATAAAACAAACATTTATCGCTGTATTATATTACTTTAAAACCCTGACTAAAACCCTTGCTCACGAATTTACATCAATTAAATTCCTGAGCAATGCATGAAAGTGCACTCTGTTTTTACCTTGCACCCTTCATTTGTTGCCCTTACTTACCTACACTTGCACATCACTATCACACCACCAGGGCAATGCCCTGGTAGTGGGAGATACCTTGTTGAGGAAAGCTCACTAGACAGGTAGATCGGCCCCAAATTTAGCTAGCCATGGGGAAGATCACCGCCACATAAACACCGTATCATCATAAACATCGATTATTCCCAGCACCCGTATATCATACGATGCCATTCCTACGAGTTAATTTATCCCTCCGCTAAGTCAATAGCAAGTCTCTGGGTATTACGAAGTGACGCTTGCCCAAACAGCATCCGGTAGAGGTAGCTCAGGGCATCAACTGATATAACTGCAATGCCTCTGGCCGGGAGGTCTTGGGTTCGAGTCCTGACGATGGCAAGATTTTCGACACTAGGTCACGATCTTTTGCTGTCTGGAGAAGAATTCTAGCGGCCGGCTGGTCTGATCAGTGCTTTTCCGCGGTTTCTCCGATCAATACCAGCTGAAGACCGGAGTAGTACCCTACCAAACGAGTCACAAACCGCGCGCGATCTTTCCTTCCCACTCCTTGCCCTATCCTCACCCCTTACACACACACTTTATACACTACAGTACCACACATGCTGGAAGACCGGTCGGAAGCTTAGAACCTGTCCCGGCTGGGGAAGTGGGAGATATCCGGTTGGGGAAAACCCCGCTAGCTCCGACGGTAGGTTGGCGCCGGATCTCTCTCTCCAGTGGGGGAAGATTATCACCACATCCGAGTAAAACATACACTACACTTACGGGGCTAATGACCTTTGCCGTTGACGCGCCCTAGTAATCAATCAATCAATCAACCGAACAGCTCCCGGAAGAGGCGCCTGGGGTTGCCTGAGCAGCCGCCGGGGCGGCCACGGCCCTTGGGGCGTCGAGTGCGTGGGCGGACGCGTGGGCGAGCCGCGAACCTCATCTGTCTTCGCGTCACGCGCGGCGCGTTAGTCGTTGTGTATGGCGGTTTGTTTCCGAGTTCCTCCCCCCGACCGTGTTCGCAAAAAAAAGGACAACGCCCATAGATCAAAATTAATTTCGCACTCGGTGACGGCTGATCCTCACTCTCCCTTCCTCTTCTTTCTTCCTATCCGTATCCCACTCTGCCTTGTCCATATCTCTACTTCCCTCGCGTAAGTCCCCGCCTCTGTCTACTCCGTTATTGACTCTTTTTTAGTTCTTCCTCTTTTATTTTTATTATCCCTCCTCTTCCTCCCTACCTATACTACTACTCCTCTCCATCTTTTTTTTCCCTGCGCTTTACTTTTCTCCTTATCTCTCACCTCTTCTTATTCACTTCCCTTCCTCCCACTCCCCTTCAATTATCGCTTCCATTTCCATCCTTTCCATGACCTTGCGTGGTCCTACTTGTACTTTAATTTCTTCTTCCTCCTCCTCCCCCATTCCTTTCCTCCCATGCATACTACTAACTACAACTAGCATATTGCCGGCTTTCCTTCCCCCTCTCCCCTTCTTACCCATTATCAGCCACCCTGCTTTCCATATCCCTCCCGTTCTATTCCCCGTCCCAACCAGTCAGTCGTTTCCGCGTGAAAACTCGTGTACTCGCTTGCTAAATAGCGGTTCACAGCCATGTGAGGTGTTTTTTGTTGTTTTTTTTTTGTTTTTACTTTTTCAGAGCGAAAGCCTGGCCGAACAAACACCACCTCTCGCCCACCCCTCGTTTCCAATTAGAGGTGACCCTCCCTTTGCCACCGTTCGAGTGTCCGGCCGTCCACAAGCAATCAGCGCTGCAAACGATGTCATTTCGTGAACCCAGTTTGTCGGCCCCGAGTGCTGATTGCGTTCTGATTCCGAGCGAACAACACTTAGGCATCGCGCTTTGTTGAGATGTCATATAGAGGTAGAGAGGTTGTAAACAGTTGTTGGCAAAGAGACTGACGTCCTCGCGATACTAAACCACGATTAATATTCGCGATTTTATTCAGTGTCAATTATTAGCGTCTAATCTCTGTCTTCAGAACATGATAGCTTAATTCAGTTTCAATAATTCTGAGAGATTATTTCGTATCGTACTCGTAGAAATGCAAGAGAACTTTAGAAAGACGGTAGCTGTACGTTCGCAATTAAAAGCTCTATAGGCTGGGGGCCCTTGGTTCGAGAACTTATAATGGGAATTTTCGACATCAGCTAAGAAGATGGATAGAACGACACTACCTGAATGAGAATTTTAGGGACGACTGACCTGATCAGTCGTTTCCGTGCTCTCCCTTTCAGTCATAGGTAGATGCCGGAGCCTCCGTTTTTTTCGAAATCTGTTCCTTGAAGATAAATTTTGAAATAAGGTCATGTACAATTTTTCGAAAATTTGAGTACTTCTCGCGTAATTGTGCGTGATATTACGGGCGAGGAAGTACGTGCTGTTTCAGCACCACTAATTTTCATATCGTACTTAAATTTCTATAACTTCTTGTAAAAACTGTAAGTAAAATGATTTGCACTTCACTTATACCTAAAAGAAATTTGCCTGAACTGACAAACTGCCTGAATGAGAATTTTAGGGACGACTGCCCTGAACAGAGACCAGTGAATCCATGCTCTCCTCATATCAATCGTAGGCAGATCCCAGGGCATCCGTTTTGGTTACAACGAGCCACAAACCACGTGTGATCATTTCTTCCCCATCCTGTCCCAATCCCATACTTCCTGCAACCCAAGAAGTTCTCTTGCCACATTAAAATCGGTAAATATTAGCTATAACATCAAAAAGAAGAATGAGGATGAGAAAGAAGAAAAGAAGAAAACGAAGGAAGGGAAAGAAGAGATAGAGAAGCATAAGGAGAAGGGGAGAAAAAGGAGGAGAAGGTGAAGGAGGAGGAAAACGGGGAGGAGATAGATGAAGAGAAAAGGGAAAGAGAAGAAGACGAACAGAAGAAAAGAAAAAGGAGAAAGAGAAGAAAAAAGAGAAATGAGAAGCAGAGAAAAGCACCCGGATTTTACACTCAAAACATTGTAGGATTGAAAAGTAATAGTACATGAACAAAATTGCAAAGAAAAATCGATTTTACTGACGAGTTCTCAATCCTGAGATACTCGAAAAAGTGCACTGACTGGATATCGAGAACTGCGAAACTAGATTCCGTGGGGACCCTATGAATGATCTTTTTAGAATTTGGGCAGACTGGTTGTACTCAGTTTTCAAAGTAAAATTTAGGAATAATAACGTTAATATTCCATCATTATTGGTATCGAAAACAGAGAATTCTAGGAGAGATCCGGGCATTAAATGACTGATATCTGGCATTAACTACACTCTTTCATTATTGTATAGAAGTAACACATTTTCAACGTTCGTCTACAAAAATAATTGCATTACATTAACTTACTCCCTCCTTAAAAGAACTTCGAATTTGAAATTTGAACTTCCATTTGATTTTTTCTTCAAATTAAGTTGTAAAATATTGTAATAAATAAGAAAATATGTTGAGTGGTGTACTAAATGTTCTATGTAGAGCCCATTTTATGGTGCTAGTTCATTAATACCAAAACTGACCAACTTGAAGTCAAGCCACATTCAGATTTTTGGAGGTATATTCGATAATGCTACTAGTGAAATAACTTTGTTTCATGTCGTTTTGTGGAAGAAATAGGAAATAAAATGGTTGCAAGGACATGAAAAGTTTTAGAACTTCAGAGAAATATTCTGACGTGCTTTGGGGAGACCGTGGAAGCGACGAAGATTGTGACAGCGATGTCGTCGACGATGGCGGCGGAGGAGGAGATGGCGACGTCGGCGGCAGAGGCGACGGCGGCGGCAGAGGCGACGGCGGCAGAGGCGACGGCGGCAGAGGCGACGGCGGCGGCAGCGGCTTCGAGAGACACGCAATCTCGAGTACACATTCAGACCAGGAAGGGATTCATTAGGTTGTTACTGGTAAACTATCGTAGTATAATCAATAAAAAATAGGATTGTGGGATCTAGTTGATGCCTGTGATTCCGGCATAGTGATAGGGACTGAGTCGTGGCTAACTCAGGAAATCGGATTTCCGGAAATTTTCTAATTAAAACATCTTTAGGAGGGATAGAATTAGTAGAAGTGGTGTCTTTATTTGCATCAAAGTAGACATAAATATTAGATTATATTGGGTCAGTACAGAGTTTGAAATGATGGGAATAGAAATTACTACCCCAGGAACCTTATTAGAAACTATTGCATGCTATAGGCCTCCAGGTGACGACTGTAAAATTTTGGAAGATATCATACAGAAAACAGGAAATTAAAATGGTCATCTTATTGTTATCGGAGAAGACTTAAATATTCCTAGCGCAAACTGGAAGGGAGCCGTGAGCGAGGGGAAAGTCCAAACACTTTTTAACAGACTAGTTTGGGATAAGGGATTAGCCCAGATAGTACGAAGCGCGATGCGGCAGGACGCGATTTTGGATGTTTACCTAATTAGGACGAAAGAACTTTTCATATCTTGTGAAGTTGTTGGGGGAATTTGTGATCACAAAGCCGTTTTTCTTGACTTAGACGAAAATATTTCAAGGAAAGCTATTACGACAGGAACGAAACTGCGTCAGTACAAGAAAGCAAATGTAGAGGGACTTCAAGACTTTCTTAGGGAACAATACAACCGCTTTCTGAAAAAAGAAGGAGGTATGGAAGAAATATGGTGCGCGTTCAAAGATATTATAGACGAAGCTTTTCAAAAGTTCGTACTATGCAAAATTCTAAAAAACAATCTGGATCGAAAATACTACAATTCATAAATTAGGCGTATGAAGAGGATAACGGGAAATGCATTTAAAAATAGAAAACGCAGTACCAAGCATATGAGTATTTTTCGAAATTGTTCAAAAGAATTAGTGCGAGAAAAGAAAATCGCTCAAGAGGCGTATTTAAAGAATATTCTAGACGAAAAGGGAAATAACTGGACAGGATTTTACAAATATGTTCGTAAAAGAAAGGGTTTAAAGTGGATATCCCAGTTGTTCAGGAACATGAAAACACACTTATAACAGACGATCGGGCAAAAGCTAACGCATTTAATAAATATTTCAGTTTGGTTTTCAAAAGCAATACGAACCATCCACTAATTCAAAGTTCCTCGGTTACAAATCAATTTAATATTGAAGTGAACGTTCTACGGAATAAAATAAAATCTATGAAAAATGGTAAGTCAGGGGGTCCAGGCGATATTTCTATGGACCTCATTAAACTAGGAGAAGGGGCAATATTACGTACTTAATTAGAAGATTTCATGTGTCCACGAACAATTCAAAAGTACCTGAAGATTGGAAATTAGTTTTTTAGTACCAATCTTTAAAAGTGTGACCAAACCATACTAAGTAATTATAGGCCGGTAAGTCTCACGTCAGTGGTCTGCAAACTTATGGAGCATCTAGTTGCGAGTTACATTAAGTAAGAATGTGAAATCAAAAAAATGGCTCAATCATGGCCAACATGGATTTAGGACTGGTTATTCATGCGAAAGTCAGGTAGTCACGCTATTTCAGGATCTAACAGATGAAATTGACGCGGGCGGGAGAGTAGATGGAGTAGTTATAGATTTTACCAAAGCGTCCGATGTTGTTCCACATGATCGACTTGTTCAGAAATCAATGAATTTAGGCATCGATTCCAGGGTGGCGGTGTGGATAGGGAGTTTCTGCAAGAAAGGAAACATAAAGTCCGAATTGGACAAGAGTTTTCTTCCTGTGCAAGCGTTACGTCAGGAATACCACAAGGGAGTGTCATTGGACCTCTTCTATTTCTAGTGTTAGTTAATGATTTTCCACCGCAATTGATGTCAAATGTTCGTCTATTTGCAGACGATTGCATTATATATCGCATTATAAATTCGAAAGATGGTGAAAAAATGTGTTCAACGGGATCTTCATGCGTTCTATTACTGGGCGGAAAAGAATGCGACGACCGAAAATAGCTCTGAAAGCAAATCCATCACTTTTGGCAGAGGCCATAATTGCATCGTAACTAATTACCGCTTAAGTAACGACATTATTCTGAGAATTTCTTCGTGCAAGTACCTAGGAATCCATTTCGATTGTAAATTAAGCTGGAAAAGTCACGTAGATTTTGTTGTAGGGAAAGCGAGGAGATCTCTTCATTTTGTAATGCGCATCTTAAAAAAGAGTACAGTAAACGCGAAGGAAATTGCTTATTTATCGCTTGTTCGTCCGATAATGGAATATGGAGCAAATTGTTGGGATCCGCAAAAAATTATTCAGAGTAAGAATTTGGAGATGATTCAGCGTAGAGCAGCTAAATTTACTTTCAGGGACAATAAAAAGGCTGGGTGGGATTTACTTGAAAACAGGCGAATATTGGCAAGACTGCGCTTTGTATAAAACTTATAGCGGTCATCCAGCTTGGAAGGAAATTAAACGGCGGTTAAGTATTCCTACGTACATCAGTAGAGAAGATCACAGGCACAAAATAAATTTAAGACCGCAGAGAACGGATGTCGCGAAATTCTCTTTCACAAACCGAATGATAAGGGACTGGAATAGATTGCCTGCAAAAACCTTTGAACCCTTTCCTCGAAGCGTTCAACTGTTTAGGAAACTTATTTAGAGTATTTCTAAGTTTATGAGGGCATTAACTAAGAATATCAAGTTATACAGTGAAGTGAGGTGTCGCGCAGTGTAGAGTAGAGAAATAATGAAGCAAATGTTTTTAGTGTTATGGCGAAGTGAAGTGAAGTGAAGGATAGTACATTGCGGTCTTAATTGTATAAACAGTGCGGCTTTAGATGATAGACGTTCTTTTCTTTTCCATGTAATGTAATGTTTTAAGAATTAGCAGCTTTTATATTATTATTATTTTTATTGTTATTATTATCATCATTTTAGCAATTTTATTACCATTATTATATTATTTGCTAGGCATTTATTATCTTATTTATGTAATCAACGGCCACCGGGTTACACCCAATTGTAGTTTAAATAAATTTATCTTTATCTTTATTACAAAACATAAAATAAGAAAGTAACATTTATTCTGACATACCTTTAAATTATTTCATTTTACTTTCTTGCTACCGCTTGCACAGTAGAAGATAGTTATGTAATGCTACGCGAAAAAACGAAGGAAGTCCTGGTAAGGAAAAAGTTGATAAATCTAGTTGCTAAATTTAGAAAAAAAAAATTATTACGTAATGTAGCCAGAATTCATGGGTCCTTGATACCGAAAAGTTCAATGCCATCTAAACGTTTGTTTGTCCGTCTGTTCGTTCGTCTGTGAACAACGCTAGCGGCTAAACCGTTCAGCAGATCGATTTTCTCCAAAATTGATATTCCCCAATCGATCTGGATGACGTCGCGGCCTCTTGAATTTCAAAGCGATATTTTCATTTTGGGGAGTACTTTACACGAAGTCCCTAAGACATTTTCAAAATTTTCAAATAAATAGCTCCATCATTTTGATGAAATTTTGTGGTGGAATAGTGTGAAGGACGTTTAAGATAATAATGCAGGTCTCATGTTTGTTGAAAACCTATATTTTTCGAAATTGCGAAAGTTCAACATTTTTTCGGAGTCTTCCTACTAACTAAAATATTAAAGGTAAAGATTTTTCCTGAAATCTGTTCCTTAAAGATAGATTTTGAAATAATGTCGTTTACAAGGTTTCGAAAATTTGAGTAAGTTTCGCGTAATTTCACTTGATAATACGGGCGAGAAAGTACGTGCTGTTTTAGCACCACTAGTTTTCAGATATATCTACTTGTAAAAACACTGCAAGTAAAGTGATTTGCATCGTAGTTTTCACTTATGATAAACATATTACCTGAAAGAAATTCCTCGATAGTTTCTTCAAGTAAAACTACCTCGTCTGTTGTGCCTACTGTAATGAATGCAATCTGTATCTTCTGTAAATGAATGTGTTCTTTTATTTTTATGTCTACTGTCTCGTAAACATTTTTCGTTTCCTCTTCAAATTATCATGATACGTCATCAGTATTTGCATGTCATTCTGCCTATAACTTATTTAAGGCAATAATACAAACCCAAAGCAACATATACTTAAACATACTGAATTATTTTCTAGAACAAAGTTAAAATCAACATAAATCGCTATAATCTTTGTAAATTTAGCGTTTGAATAATCTCCATTTTCCTTTATTAAATACTTTTATTTTCACTTATTTGCACTCTCTTTACAAATCTGACACACTGCTCTCTCCTTTCCGCAATTCTTAGTAAGATGTCTTTCTATCAGTATTGACAATGGAACAATGGAATCTCTGTAGTCATCTCTGCAGTCATATCACCTCTGCAGTCAATAGAACGGATGCATACAGACGTGCTTCACCCACAAGATGTGCACACCTCTCTCGCTAGTAATCGCTGCGACCAGAGATAAGCCCCGTGCCGGGGTCGAAGCGTTACGGTTCAGTGTCAAGTGTATATCTTGTGTCTTTCTTAGCGCGAACAGTGCTTACTAAATATGTACTTTTTTTTTTAAATCTGTGAACGTGTTAATTGTGAGTGTCTACTTCAAGTTCTGCCTTGTGTGGAAAATCGTTTGTTCCTCGTCAACTTTTCTGTAAGGCTTCTTCATCACCGGCCATGGAAGAACCAAGAGACCCGTTCCCACCGCTCCCCGAAGTTGTGTCCTCAGCATTGCATACGCTAAATAGCTACTATCCAAATCCACCTAATATTTTCCACTATTCACACCTCATGTAACCGTTAGCAGCGAGCCAGCCCGCATATTCATCAGATGCCATACAACAGTCATCCTTCGAGAGTCAGCCGCCAGCACATCAGATAAGTTCAACTGAATCGCCTTCAGTTAAGCGCCAGCGACTACAGTTTCCAAATGCTAGTGAACAGTGCCCGAGCAGCCTGCCTACTCCTGGAACTACGCCGTTGTATAACATTAAAACTGGCAACAGATTTACTCATCTTGATGAAACTAATAATATTCCTCAAGATCCTTCCTATATTAATCCTTCTCCTTCACAAACCGACAAAATGCCCCCTATTTTCATTCATAACCCACCTGCTCACACAAAACTCCTCAAACAATCAAAGACCTACTAAAACAGGAAAACTTTACCACAAAAGTGAAAGGATCCTACATGGAAGTTGATGTAAATTCTGTTGATGATTTCACCTTGCTCCGAAAAAATCTCTCAACTAAAGGTCTATTTTATAATACCTACCGAGATCCAACCAAAACTACTATCTCATTGGGCTCCGAAACGTGCCAACATCTTACTCTGAAGAAGAAATACTCCAAGAATTCGTTACAAAAAACTTACCTGTAATAACAGTTATACGATTAACCAACAGTGAACGCAAACCATGGCCATTATGTACTGTAACTCTCTCCAAAACCAAGGAAGGAATGGCAATCTACATCCTAAAGGAACTTTTTAACGCTATTATAATAGAAGAACGTCGTCATAGACCTAGTCCAGTTCATTGTCGGCAATGTCAGACCTAAGGATATTCTAAAAAAAAACTGTGGTTTTCTACCGCGCTGTGGAAAATGTGCGGGTCAACACGCTCGTGTCGAGTGCACCAATGAAGTAACTAAATGCGTTTACTGTGAAAAACCACTTCGGGTCTCCAGCCGAGAATGTCAGGTAGACCAGAATATTCTACTCAGAAAAGTTCTTCCCACCCAGCCGCGCAACCAAGCATGCCTCCAACAGCCTTGCCCACACAATCTTTCACTCCCCCAAACCCATTCATCACCTCTTCTCGCCCCCCCTACTTTAACACCTCAGAGAATGGCCCCCAAATATTTCTCCTCTCGCCGCACTACATCCAGACCGACCAAACCGAGGCCATCATAGTCATATCAACCGCCCTTGTACTCAGATTTCCTAAAACATTCAACATTCCCAATTCGTTCTCAATCTCAAATTATATCACATATTGTTTCTCAGCAAGTTGGAATATTCCTTTCAATTTTTTTTTAAAATCAAATAATCCCTGTTCTTACCAACACAATTCTCGAAACTCTGAAATTCTACTATCCACAGATTTATGTCTAAAAATAATCCCAGTCATTCAATTCGCCTTATATCATGGAATGTAAATGACCTACGAATCAATATTCACATTCTCGCACATTTTCTACATAGTAATAATATTGATATAGTTTGCATCCAAGAAACCCACTTGAGTCCCTCTGTTAAAATTTTCATTCCTAAATATACAATGTATCGATACGATCGTCCACGAAAGCGCAGCAGTGATGGTGTCGCTATTTTTACAAAAAATAATATCTCACAATATCAACTTCCTGAATATGCAAACCCCACGTTTGAAAATATAAGCATTGCAATACAGCAAACCAGACAATCCTACCTCATCGTGACCTCAGTTTATAAGTTCCCCAATATTCCGTACAAAATAGGTGATATGGATCCGCTGTTTTTATCAAATCAACCTACAATTGTTGTAGGAGACTGGAACGCCAAGAATACAGTATGGGGTAGCAGACACAATTCTCCTGCCTGCATTCTTCTTCTTGCAGATATCGAAAGATTAAATCTAACAGTGCATGCTCCTGATTCTCCCAGTTATTATCCCTACCAGTCTTCAATACAAGCAGACATTCTCGACTTCTGTATCTCTAGCAACATTAGCTACATTTTCGTAGAGCCACAGATAGCTCTCCCTTCAGACCATCGCCCTCTTCTTTTCTGCTTGAATACTTCATTAAAAGAAAATCACCCAGCCCAGCCCTACCACCTGCAAAAAGTCAACTGGCCTCATTTTCAGATCCTGATTTCGCGCATCCTACTACCACTTCCATCGCTGAAAAACTCACAAGATATTGACAGAGCCATTGACACCCTCACCCACACCAATCTCGATAGTTTAGACCTAACAACTCCCCCAGTACGTCAGCGCAACCCACTACCTCCTATTCCACCAATCGTACAGAAATTGTTATATCACAAAAGATATATACGAAATCACTGGCAAAACATCGTTCCCCATCTTGAAATCCTACCTAAAACTACTCACTAAAATAGTAAGACATCTTTGGCAATATCAAACAATGGCAATCCAATTCCTTCACTTCCAAACTCAAACCGCCAACCCAACCGATCATACGCTGTGGAATATCACTCGCCGTCTCTTGCGCAAACCAAGTAATATACCCACCTTAACAACCGCAACATCCATAGCAACTTCACCTGCAGATAAAAGCGAAGTACTAGGTGAATACTTTGTCACAACCCTCACTCCCCATCCTTCAGAAAACCTCTTTCATGATAATTTACTCCTTGAAAGAATCAGCTGAACTGTAACAACAGTCACAAGATGCCCAAAGTTTATATCTCCCTTCGAAATTGTAAATATTTTATCTGTTGCTACCCCAAATGTTTCCCTCTGCCACGACCTAATTACTACATATGTACTTAAACGCCTCCCAATCAGAGCCATTTTACATATAACATCAATATTCAATGCATCTTTCCGTCTGTCATACTTCCCTCGCAAGTGAAAACACGCCCATATTATTCCCATTCTGAATCCAGACAAGCCAAAAAACGATATGTCAAGTTATCGACCAATTATTCTTCTGCCCTCCTTAGGAAAACTATAAGCAAAGTATCCTCACCAGATTAATCTCCCATCTCAGTTCAGTCCAAGCCATACCTCGGCACCAATTCGGTTTTCAACCACTACTTTCAACAAATCACCAGATATTAAGATTAACCGAGGATATAATCGAAGGCTTCCATGAAAAGAAACACACAGTAGCAATCTTCCTCGATGTAGCAAAAGCTTTTTGACACCATGTGGCACCCAGGTCTATTATTCAAACTTATTCACATCGGAACCCCCCGCTATCTTTTTCATATCATCAAAATCTTCCTTGCAGATCGCACATTTTTCTGTTCGCCTCCCTGTAACTCTTTCATCACATTTTTTCATAAAAGCAGGAGTACCCCAAGGATCTGCCAAAATCTTCACGCTCCGCTGACCAAATAATTCTCCCCCCTCAAGTATCAAGGATAAAATATAACTCGGAACCCTAACAACAAACCCGTGATATATCTTTGTGTACTTTTTGATAGGAGGCTCACCTGGAAATCTAATATTCTTCACAGAATAACTCTGGCCACCCGTAGAACCCACCAATTACATCCCATACTCAAAAAGGCATCACTCCTGCGACTCCATGTTGCTACTCACTTATATCAATCAATGATCGTCCAATCTTATGCTATGCTTCTCCTATCTGGGCCTCAGCCAGCAAGTCAAATATCCATAAAATTCAATAATATCCATTTCTCCGAACCATTACAAAAGCTCTCTGGTTTGTACCTAACTCCCAGTTACATAATGAACTCGGCATTTCTCCGATCTCCGTCCATTTCTCCCTCCTAACCTCTCGCTTCTATCATAAAGTTCCGCAGATTCTCTCATCCGTACATTTCAAAATCGGAAACAAATTCCTCACCACAATAGATTAAAGCGTAAACTACCGCGACAGTTCTTCGATCCTCCCTAATCATTATTGACCCGATGTGACTTTATACATTTAATCTGCATGAACTCAATGCAACTCATCTGCCGATAATGTTTCTTAAACAATGCTAACATAATTCAATGTACCGCAAAAAGTGTCGTACTCGGCTGCTGAGGGCCTTCGGGCCAAGCAGAAATAAATGAAAAAAAGTTACAACAGCTAATAATTAATTTTTTGAGACCCAAGTTGCCTTTTATTGTTGATGCTGATTAAATAGGGTTAAGTACAAAGTGTATCATTGTTTTGGCAAAACTACAATCAAGTATGCTGAAAAATTAAGATTTCAAAAAGGAAACTGGCTATCTAATTGTGTAGTGAACATGTGTATTAATTATTTTGATATAAGCTAGTGGAAATACAACAGCATATACTTTCTCGCATTTTTTATAACAGCTACGCAATATTATACTACTACTTGAACCTGCAAAAGTGATTCTAAGCAGCAAACTATTTCTGCGGGCCCAGATTGGAATTCATGTTCTTGGCATCAACACGCCAAGAACGTTATGATGTTAACGCGCACGAATAAACTGAACTTTTCCGACGCTTAAAAACTTTGGTTTCTCGCATTATTTCTAACTTATGCAATTTTCGAAAACTCAGAGTTCAACGCAAATTAGACCTGTGCCATGTTAAAGTGTCCTCTTGTGACCATTCAAATATTCGACATAGGAATTCGCCGCCGCCGCCGCCGCTGACGACACCAGCTTCTCCAGCAAGAGGTGTGTAGAGGAGGTAGGGGGGGGGTCTCTCCACCGTCCGTTGTGACGTCACGGGGTCAGGAGGGAGGTGAGATATTTTTGTCGTTGGCCAGACGTCGTGGAGTGAGGTCATTTTGAGAAAAGAGGTATTTTTTTTAGTTTATTTATTGTCGCATCAACAACGATGGTCATTAGCGACAATTAAATAATACATTTGGTTGTAATTACAATAATAACAACTATGTTAACAGAAACTGACATGGTTTCTAAATTATTGACAATAGTTAATACCTATTATATATCTGAAAATATTTGAATTCTTTTGCAAAAGTTAAGAATTTTTTCATGGTATTTAGGGGATTCCAAAATTAAGGCAAATGAGTCATCCTGCAGAATTTGTTGTTTAAGAGTGTTGTAATGAGGACAGTGGTTAATTATATGGTTTAAATTAAGAAGAGTGAAGTTGTCACAGTGGTTGCAGGTGGGAGGAGGGCTTTTGTTAAATAAGTGGATATGACTCAATTTGCAGTGTCCAGTTCGGATTCTAGATATTGCTACTTGTTCCTTTCTATTTAATTCAGCACTTGTTTTTAAATTGAAGAAATTTCCTATTTGTTTATGGAGTTCACTGGCTTTGAGCATGGACCACTTGCTGTTCCATCGGTCTTTCATTAAGATTTCAACATGTTTCCAGATATCATTGAATGTACAGGAGGTTTTAATAATTCCGTTGCTGTTTTCTTCGGTCGCCGATTCTGTCCCAAGATTTGCAGTTTCACTTCCTAGGACTTCATTGTCTTCAGGAACGAATTTGATCACAACAGACTTTCCTGCTTTGACAATATGGTGGTGCAATTCATGTATGATGATTACCATTTCGAGGTTATGTCTATTATTGTTGATGCTCTGGATGGCTGGAATAGAGCTACAGAAAATGATAAAATTTTTATAGTTCAACTGTTTGATCAATTTGAAGGCTGTCATGAGAGAACAGATTTCTGCACTAGTAAGGCTGGCGTAGGGAAGTAGCTGTAGTTTAATTGTAGTATCTTGGGTAACAACGGAGGCATGTACTTCACTGCTGTTTTTAAAGCCACTGGTGAATATGTGGTAACTTTCATTATCGGAATTATTGATATCAAATTGTATACCCGAGAGCGTCCAGGGTGGGATGTTGTAGTTCCTTTTCTTTTCAATGGGAGGTTGCTGTACTTGCAACTCCTCAAAAATGTTCCTTACTTTCGCATGCAAAGGTATGTAGCGAGGATGGTAATCACATTGAGGAAATTTAGGGTTGTAGCCTTTGTAGATAATAGGGTTCGTCGACGAAGCAGCTTTGAGAGCATATTTTAATGTTAAATATTCTCTGCGATGTGAAAGGTTAGGTTCTCTGGCTTCAATGAGTACACTTCCGATGGGGCTGCTATGGTAACATCCGGTACATATTCTAAGACATTTGTTACGTATAACTTCCAGTTTCAAGTTGTCCTTTTTGCTTGATGAAGCATATATAATAGATCCATAGTCGATTTTCGATCGGATTAATGCTTTATATGTTAACATCAGAAGGCTCTTATCAGCCCCCCAATTGTTGTAAGAAATGCATTTCAGGATGTTTATTCTTTTTTTACAATCATCAACTATGTGTTGTATATGTTTCTTCCAGTTCAGTTTGGAATCGAAAATCAGTCCTAAAATTTTGGTGGTATTATCAAATTTGATACTGCAGTTGTTAAGCTTAAGTCTAGGAACTCTGCTTACATTTTGTTTTGAGAATAATGTGCCGACACTTTTCTGAGCAGAGAATTTGAAGCCGGATTTAAGAGACCATTCGTATATTTTATTTAAGGCAGATTGCATTAATTTTTCACTTGAATCTATGCTTCGTCCTTTGCACAAAATGGTGATATCATCTGCATATTTTCTCACGGTGACTGGGGGGGTAATTTCCATGTCAGCATTATTGATGGCCAATAGAAAAAGAGTTACGCTGAGTATGGATCCTTGAGGCACTCCATTTTCGATGTTCTTCTTATCAGAGCGCTTGCCATTGGACCATACTTGAATGACACGATTTTTGGTAAAGTTTTTGATGAGTTGCAACAAATTTCCGCCGACACCTACTTCTTGCAACTTAAGTATGATGCGATGCACCCATACCATGTCATATGCTTTTTCTATGTCAAGGTTGACTACTAATGCATGTTGCTTATTGGAAAAAGCTTCTTTTATGTAAGAATCAATGCTTACTAGATGTGATAAAGTTGAGTGATGACGCCTGAAACCAAATTGGTTGTCTGATATAATCTTCTTGAACTCCAAATACCCCTGTAGTCTATAGTTTATAATTTTTTCCATGATTATACACATGTTGCAAGTCAGGGCAATCGGTCTATAGTTAGTACTTCTTGATGGATCTTTCCCTGGCTTTTGAATTGGAATGACAATTGCGGAGGTCCATATTTTGGGGAAAACATTATTTTCCCAAATAAAGTTGTATATTTTGAGGAGAGTTTCAAGACCATTAATTGGTAGTTTCTTGAGAAGAATATAGGGGATGTTATCAGGGCCAGGTGTAGAGTCTTTGAGGACTTTGAATGTAGCCCTTAGTTCATTTAATGTAATGGGATCATTGATGATGTATTGAGAGCACAGATCTTCGTAGTCAGTTAAAAGTTCATTTTCTTTCTCATTCTTAAAAATTTGGAAGGCTTCAGTATAATTTAGAGTGCTCGAATTATTGGCAAAGTTGTTAGCTAACTCGTTAACAATAGCATCAGGATCAGTGATAAACAGGTTATCTGTAGACTGAAGAAAATTAATTTGATTGGATCTTTTTATACCTTTGATTGCATTAATTTTTTTCCATGATTTTTTGATATCATGATCTTTGGTAATTTTGGAGACAAAGTTGACCCAGGATGAGATTTTTCTTTCTTTGACTGTTCTTCTTGCAGCAGCTCTCATTTTTTTGTATTCAATTTTATTTTCTACAGTACCATGTTTTTTGTATTTATTAAAAGCATGCTTGGATAGTTTTATTGCTTCTCTACATTTTTCATTCCGCCATGGGACCGATTTTGTCCTTTTTGAAGATTTACAAGACTCTATTGAATCATTAGCAGATTTTAAAATTATTTCTGAGAAATTATGGATAATGCTGTCAATATTTACATCATTACCTTCAAAGATGTCAGTATCATTCAACCGCCTGGATATTAGATCTTGGTATTTCAACCAGTTAGCTTTGTTGTAATTCAATTTATGGGGATTCATAGTTAGAATTGGTATGCGAAGAGGGCTACTGATGTCAATAAAGATGGGAAAATGATCACTGTCGTGCGGATCATCTATGGCGTACCAGTTGCATCTTGGTGCAATTGTAGTGGAGCATAAGGTGAGATCAATAGCACTGAGGCTACCATTGCTCACATTAAAGTGAGTTGGTTGCCCATTATTTAATAGTGTTAGATCAAGCTCTTCAATGAGTGGTTCAATGAAATTGTCCCTGGAATAATTTGTTTTTGAACCCCATAAGGTGTTATGGCAATTAAAATCTCCGAGTAGGACAAAAGGTTTGGGGAGTTGTTTCATTATATCTTTGATTTCATTAATTTCAAAGTTGTGGCTGTTAGGTAGGTAAATGTTACAGAAACACACTGAGTTATGATCTTGAATTATTACAGCTACAACCTCGATGTTAGATTGGATGTCAAGTTGTTTAACTGTTAAGAACTCTTTAACATAAGTAGCGACACCTCCACTTGCTATGCTGGATGTGGATCGATTTTTATGAAAAAGTTTATATCCTTTTATAATACCTCCATGGTTGGCTTTAAAGTTGGTTTCTTGAATGCAAATGATTTCAGGTTTATGGTTTATGCATAATAATTGTAGTCTTTCTAATCTGCAATAGAATCCGTTGACATTCCATTGTAGAATATTCATAAAATTTATAGAAAATGTATCATTTTATTCAGACATATCAGATCCTGACTCTTCTGGTAATTGGTTATGTTTATTCAATTTATTAATTATTTTTGTGATTCTGTTTTTGATCGATCTTTCATTTAGTAGGGGGTAAATTTCATTTAGCATTTCAATGATGGATTGAATATCATCAGTATAATCTTTAGCTATAACGATGGGGTTGTTAGAACCAAAACAATTTTCAAGAAAGTTTTCCAGCTGTTCATAGGTAAGAGGGAACTTTTGAGGATTATTAGAGATAGTATTTTTAATGGGTGCAATAAGCTCTTCTACTTTCTTGATATGAGCATTTTCATGCATGGAGTTGTCATCACTTTTGTCTTGTTTCTTTTTCTTCTTTAATTTAGATTTTGTGGATTCATTTTTACAAGTTTGATTTTTGTCATTTTCTGTTTCTAATTGTGATGAAGAATCTGAAGGTAATGGTCTTTTTTGTAAAGTTGGGAAATTGTTTCTGTTAATAATAGGTTCTTCGGATATGTTAGGCATCTCGACAGATTCAGATGGGTGATGTGGTGATTGGGTTATAGGACATTTGTTTACTTCATTAGGAGCATGTTCTTCAGTTAACTGAGGTGAAGTAGGGCACTGTCTGGCAAGATGCCCGGTTGATTTGCACAGGAAGCAAGTCATATCATCAGTTGAGAGAAAGATTCTATAATTAGTACCTTCATGGAATACTGTTGTTGTTTCAGGGAGTTTGTTTACATCTTCAGGGGCTATAAATACTTGTCTCCTAAAGCTCATGATATGGGAAAAGCCAGGGTCAGGTATTCCAGCTTTAAGGAACGAAATTTTTGATTGAATTTCTATGTTTCTTTTGGAGAGTTCCTTTGCAATTACATCATGTGGTATTATGGGGCAGACATTTGAGATGATAACCCTTTTGAGTTTATTAATAAGGGGTCTTATGCTTACTATGCGATCTTTAATGTTTACCGTACTGTGATTTGCTGTTAGGTTTTCTGCCACTTGTGTACTACTTAAAAACACACATATTCTACTGTTAGATATTCGTGAAACAAACCTTATGTCACTGGCGTTTATAATAGTTGCAAGTTTAGTGATGTAGTCTTTGAGAGTTAATCCATCTTGGGACTCCAACACAACAGCTTGTTCTTTGCTGGGGAAGACATCGGTAGATGTAACGTTGGCGTAAGACATCTTTCCATCAGATTCAGGTTGAACATTCGAAGAAACTGGGGTTATGTTTCCCCTGTACTCAGAAGAACTCATAACGCCACCTTAACAGCTGCGGGAGCAGCTGGGTTAATGCACGGAGTTGTCTTAAAATAGTTATAATCACTGACAGATTTCAACTCGCGGCATAGGATAAATAAACTTTTCACAAACAGACAGCACAGGGACGGAGACCGCGAGATAACCGTCCGGTTGCCAAGCTCGATCGTGACTCCATTTGAAAAAGAGGTATTTGTACTGCGACCCACCCGTCCGACTAGCTCAGAATGGGGGTTTTCTGGGTGGACGCAAACAAAAAAAAATTTTATAAGAAGAATGGCGGGGTTCAGGGTCGTGCAGAACGTTGTGGATTGGATGCAATTACTTAAAAAACACAAGGAGAATCACTTTTCACACACTCAAATATATTCTATAAAAGTTTTGCTGTTATTACAATTACATGAACCAATCAGAAGATAATTTAAATACACACTGATCATAAAATGCTGAAAAGAAAAAAAACACAAAACACACTAGTCACTATATACAAGGTTTCTTACTCTCTCTCTGAACATTCAATTTCAGTTACTACTTTCTTCAATCATGAGAAAGGTTTAGAAATGTTTACTTTTTACAAATTAACAAATTCTACTTAAAAATCAAGTCTGACAATTCTGAATTGATCTTGTCCGTAATAAATTACTCTCTCTCTTTCAACAAAACAATTCTGAGAATATCTGTAACTGATTACTCCTTCATTTTCTAGTTTTACCAGTTATAACTGTACATTTCCAATTTTCTTTTGAAAGAAAAGGTTGATTCTTTACTCGCGTGCTAGGGGTGGAAAGAAATTGTAATTATACTTTTCTTATCGTTAAGTATGACAAATACGTCTCCCCCCTCTTTTCTACGCCAAGACTGCAACCTAAACTTTCCTTCCAATATCTAGAAACTGTTCGCTAGGCACGACCTTACGTTTTCGCTTCTCGGGTGCGACGCGAAGCTCCCAGCAGCGCGGCCTTGAAGTACCCAACCTCGGTCTGAGGACGCCGTCCCCTCCACAGAACTGCTCGCTCTTCCGTCGAAGTCTCGTTGTTCACCAGCACGTGCCCACCGTCTCGTATTCAGTTGAAACTCTTTTTGTATGCTCAGATAGAATTGTATTGGCGACGAATTCTTTTAAATTGAGCACTACAGATTTACAAGAGCCACTATTACGACTATAAACGAAATTAACGAGAGAAAAAAATAAACTCTTCTAGTCTTCTTGAAGAGTTTTTCATAGAATGCCTTCCTGTAGTCCGTTGCAGCACATGTTCCCGTCTTGTGGTCGGCACGTCCGAACTGGTCCGCTGTTGTCTAGAGAAAGTTCGACTTTTTCTCCGTCAACTACAGGGCTCGCCCGATCTAACGTGGCGATCTCTATTGATCTCTTTAGGTAATTGTTACCTTCTCATATCATTCCGCGTTGGCGCGCGTTCAAACAGCTGGTCTCTTGTTCAGGACATTAATGTGACCCGCTTTCCGAGGCTTCGGGGGAAACGGATGGTCACAGTACTGTACATTTTGTTTATACATTATAGATTGTGATCAGTGCTTCTGATGATAGAATGTACTGTGTCGGAAAGACACAGCTTCTGTTAAATTGAAATTATAAACATTCAATAGAGATGTTTAAAAGACGACAGAGTGCAAGAACCTTATGTCAGTGCTGATGTAACATTCACTAAAATAGAGGCTATTGTTTATTTTTGATAAACAGATGCTAGCACTTACAAACCGAGTTGGCTTGTGCAATGGCACGTAGACCAGGTGATATGCAACAAACCTACAATGAATGCTGCACTTAAAAAAATTAATAATTCAATTTGTGTGTTTTTAATGCTTAAGCACCAGTTTGTTAGTGCAATAAGGAATGTGATAATATTCATTAAACATTACATCACTGTCATGTCATTCTTTACTTTTTGAAGTCCGATTAGTGCTAATGTTCAATTCTTGCTTTAGTCATAAGAAAACTAGTAAATGGATAAAATGATTGTCTCCAGAACAAAACAAAGTTTTGTTCATATTTGAGGAAAACTTGTTGTTTTTTCTTGGGTTATTTTTTTTTTTAATATTGTACAATTTTTGTTCTTTGTGTTATGGGTGTTTATGGAATGACATTCTGTATCTTGGTAAATGCTCAAGGAAACGTCCTATTATAAATGTTCTGTGACTACGACTTTGTGTTATTTTTTTACAAATCTTCAAAAGGGAGAGCCCCGAATCCATTAACATTTCACACCCAGCCTGAGTAGAGGTCACACTCTATCCGTGGAAAAATGTAAAGAAAAAAGTTGGAACCGATTTTGAGAATTATTTTTATAAATTTAACGTCAAGCAGAAATGACATGAAAACCACTCATGTTGTCAAAAACATTTTACATAACCTTTTCAAAAAATATTTGAACATATTTTATTTAAGAAAAGCATCACCATCTTCAATATCGTACTTTTACAATGTTCTTTTTTGCAATTTTCAAAGTGCAAAAAATTCGGCGAACATGGAACCAGCACAAACTATTTTACCGTTTATTGCTACACACGAAGAAAATTTTAAAGAAACAATTTGGAGCGTTTTTGAGAAAATAATTAATATTTTTAATTGCCTATATTTCTCGCAAATTACACGAAAACTACTCATATTTTGGGGAATTTTTTAGTAACCTTATTTCAATGTATTTCAAGAACTGATTTTATTAAGGAAAACTATCTTAAATATTGTTGTTCTAGAAAGGCTTCGAAAAAATTGAATATTTGCGATTTTCGAAATTTCAGAGATTTAAACAAGAATGAGACAATCTAAGACATTTTCAACGTCCTTTACGTTATCCAAGAAAAATGATTAATAAAAAAATTGAAACAATTTTTGAGAAAATCTTGAAAATGTTGATGTTCAGATAGAGCACGCCCGATAATCAAAATACCCTATTCAAACTCGCAGGGTCTTGAGTTCTTCGATCTATCGGAGAATCGATTTTGAAGAAATCGTATGAACAGTTTAGGGCCAAGCGTTGACCACAGACAGCGAGACACGGACAGACCGCACAGACAGACGTTCTGCCATCAATTGATTTTTCAGTATTGAAGACCCACAAAAAAAGGATTCTGACTACACGTCTTAGAAGTAGTAATTTACTACTTTTATATTTAGGAACAAGATTTATCCACTTTGCCATTTCAGGTTTCAAGAGTAAGAGCATTTCTGTCAAAAAAATCGCCGATTTCCGCCATGAAAATTTAGAACTTTCTCTTTACTACTCCCGTAGTAAGAAGGGAAAGTAAAAGGATTGGATATGCAGTTATTTCTTGCCACAATTCTCGTTCCTATTTTTATTCATAATTCAATTAAACATTGTAAAATAGAAGAGGTATGGGTTTCAGAAATCAAGAAAACGTTAGCACATAGAAGTCTTCTTATAAACAGAAAGAAGAAGCTACACGGTAAAAGATGATTCTTAATAAGTGTTGGAGATTGTGATGTCGGTGACGATGATGAGCTGCAGAAAATTAAGTGTCCACTTCTTTAAAACCACGAATAAAATGTGTTACTGTACACTTTACATTTCTCGTTTGTTTGCATATCTGATGACATATGGTTTTTTAAATGTCATCTTTGCAATTTAAAGAAAACATGTGCAGAAATCGTTAAAAGCTTTTCCATAAATCAACCGAAATATCTGAAGTAGCTTTCCAAAGTGAACAAGGAAACGGAAGTCGAACCACAGTTATCTGCTTGTTTTTACGCGACGATGGCTGCATTAGTTCATATTTGTTGTAGAAGTAGGTTGTCGACACACGCAGGCAACACCTTTGACGACGGCACATTGCAAATTCCCGATTGTAGTGCGAAATTTCCCTACTTCCTTAACATTAAAATATATCAGCAGTTTATCTCTTCATTTTTGAATGTCAGAAGACTTATGTTCTTTAAATGTCGTCTGAACAATTTAAAGAAATTATACGTAGAAATCGTTAAAAGCATTTTCATAAATCAACGCATATATCTGAAGTAGCTTTCCAAAGTGAAGAAGGAAACGGAAGTTGAACCACAGTTAACACAAGGTTCTCCAACTAGTTTAATAAAAGAAGTGTGTTTAATGTATTTTAATAGTTTATAATATTTGATTTCCTAAAAAGAAGAAAAGGATAAAAATAAAAAAGTTGTTTAACTTCTTTAATAAAAAGCCAGTGTTCATTAACTGCAAGTTAGGAAACATTAACTAATTAATTGCAAGTTAAGAAAGTTTTCAAAAATGTTTTCAGAAAACAGCACTCGCATTAGTGTTGCATGAATTGAATCATACAGGCATTTTTACATTTTCGCTACAGAGGTAGAGAGAAAGTTATGTAATGCTGCGCGAAAAAACGGCGAATTTTCGGCAGAAAAACTCTTATTACAGGCCCCAGGCGTCTACAGAAACCCCTGATAAAGAAAGTATACTGCTGTAAGCTGGTAGGTTAAGATAAATTTAATATTTTACCGGTAACACCAGAAGCTAATTGATCACTTACAAAATATCCTGTTAAAGAGAAAATTGTATTTCATAGCGATGAGCTAAAAGAACGAAAGGCATTTAGAGCAGACTTCAAAACATGTCTCACAATAAATATTGAATAACTGAAAGGAAAAATTGAAGAAAAATATCATTCTGTAGGAAATATCCATAACTGAAAACAGCGAGTGACAAACGTTCCTCTACCTGTATTGTTTATTGACCTGGAACTAAAAGATACTAATAAAAATGATATTTACAAACTACATTATCTTTCGAATGTCGAAGTAATTGAAGCCGTGAGAATAAACAGAGATTTGTGCAATATTACCCCTGCGAGGACAAAGCATTACTGCAACCACCTTTATCAAAGAGGTGAGAATAATTTTGACTGATTGATTAGTAATTCCGGCGCGTCAACTATTTAGTCCATTATTCCCGTAAGCATAGTACATATTTTTATCCCGGAAGGTGGCATTGTTCCTCCCCCATTAGATGGTGAGATGCGCAGCCGACCTACGTCGGCTTGCGGGAGTTTTCTCCAACCAGGTATCTCCCACCAGCGGAGCACCGCTCCAGACGGGATAAGCCCTAAGCTCCCGACCGGTCTCCCCACAAGAGTGATAGTGTAATGTATGTGAGTGTAAGTATGTATATGTAAGTAGGGACGATAGGATAAGGAACAGAATGGGGAAATCGCACGTAGTCCGTGGCTGGTTTGTTAGCCTACTGCCCCGGCATTCGTCTGGCGTTGATAGGAGAAACTACGGAAAACTACTGATCAGAGCAGCCGGGCTCTAGAATTCTCCTCCAAAAAGCGACCCAACTGACAAGCTCATGTCGGAAATCCTGCCACTGTCGGGACTCGAACCTAGGACCTCCCGGTCAGAGACACTGCAGTGACATCAGCTGATGCCATGAGTCACTTTTGCCGCTATGAGAATCATGATATTATCCACGCACGTTTTCTTGAGCCCCCACTTCGCTCGTTGCGGGAGGAGTGGGGAGTTTGGTTATTTTGACAGAATTTTATATCCAATTTGTAGTTCGTTTTTAGATGCAAAATAGTTTATATTACATGGGAGCGAACATTTCTGATTATCATATTTTGTTCACAATGCTCGCTGCTATCATTTATTCTCAATTCAACTAACGTTAGCAAAGGAGTGGGGGTAGGTATTCCGGGGCTCGCGAAAACGTGCGCGTGTAATAGCGGAACCTCTATAAATAAGAAAAAGAAGTCGAAGACTCCAGAACGCGCGGAAATCTTCTAAAATCTATGTATGTGTGCATGTGTATCAGGGCAGAGTAGGGAACAAGAATGAGAAGGGAAAGATCGCGAATGCTCCGTGGCCCCGTTTCTTAGGGTACTGCGCATTCCCCGGGTAATGATCGAATAAACATATGTTATCACATTATATTGATAAATATAAACGTTCAGAAATATTATATCAATTTCTGCTAAATAGATTATCCCTGCCCTGTTTTTTTTATAGAAAAATAGAACAATCAAATTTTCTAGGGTTTTTCTAACGTTTTTACCTCACACTACGGGGTTTCTTTTTACCTCACATTGGGAGGGGAGTCGATCCACGGAGGCATGGGAAAAGGCAAAATTAATACTCATGTGAACAAACAAATTTATTCACACAACATGCTGATTCACATCATCCGGTAATTACATATTTATTTGTTCACTAGTTGCAATCAAACTTTCGATATATATTTGCGAATTACGCTATCTGATGTGATTTGAAACCTATTTGATTATCCATATTTGTCCACATTTCTAGATAAAGTACGTATTTAAGGAAAACTCACATATCTTTGCATATTCCAACATTTTTTATTCGCAATGTTTCATGTTATGGTCTTTCAAAATAATTCTTGGAAAATTATTTTTAATTTGTAATGTAATATAAAGTGGTGGATCGGATTTAGAAGTGAATATGGTTTTAACTTTAAACTATAACTCAAAGTTTAAGAAGAACTCCAGTACTATTTCTGATTTTGAGCTCCATTTTAGGAAGAACAAAGTAATATTTATAGATAAAAAGGGCACTTTCGTATTTGAATATTAAAATAGTGCTTTGTAAACCATTGTTTTGGAGGTGACCATTATCGAGAAAGTGTTAAGAATATTACTTTTAGCAACAATAATATTCGTTCTATTTTAGTACGAAACATGGTTAAATCTTATTCTACAGCTAATATTAAAACAAAATTCTTTATTTTATTTACGTAACTAGAACCTTTGGTAAATAAATTTAATTTTAAATTATTTTCAATATTTTGAACTTTTTATTCAGTTATTTGTCCATATTTTGAATATTTTTAGTGCATATGTATGTAGTACATATTTAGATACTACATGCAATGCCGTATAAATCTTAGCTCTTCACATCACTCAGCAAATAAACTAAATACACGAATTACTGAACTTTGCACACCTGAAATACATAGTAGACTTAACATTTCAATAAATCACTGACCTTATTTGAAAATTTTCCATTGTTGTGACATGTCCCTTGTTTCCTTCTCTGTTAAGCACCTTAGTTGTGTATATTCAGCTGAATAGTGGCGTGAAAGAAGCCATGGCGTAACGTGTTTTGTGAAACCAAAGTACATTAGTGGAGGTTAAACAATCGTAATCGTAATAAAGAACAGATTGCCAAGAGTTAACAAGTAGAGCTGCCTTCTCTGGTGTTATTAGATTCATCTGGAAAGAGCCTCTCTCACAATTGCTGGAAAATATTGGAATTGTATTGGAAATGCTCTTTAACTCCACAATGTTTTTAGGAACCACCTCGGGTAATTTCACATTGTCTCTAAAGGATCGGACAACTTCCCTTTCAAAAATGCTAAATCTGTGAGTGAATTCATAAATTTCTTCTTAGAAATGGAAATATCAGTCGTACTTTTATCACAGTTCTTTAATTTTACTTAAGTTTTTCCATCACTGCTGCAATCTTCAGTGCTACAAAATATGAAATACAAAAATTAAAAATTTACAAAAAGAAGGAATATCAGTGAAAATACTAGATAAATAAATAAAAAATTACATCTGATGTTTCCATTTCTAAGGACGAAAATGTCACAAACCCTACTACAACCAACTACAATACTACAACCAACTAAAAGTTCTTCCTCTCAAAATTAAACTCTTCTTTTGATTTCTGCAAGCAATTTTTTACGGTCGAGCACAGTAAACCATTTTAAAAACTTCAAATAATCAACAGAAAAAGTATTCTTGGTATGGGAATTTTCAGACTCTCATAAAAGTTGCATGGAGAGATTGCTGGTTCAGAAAGTTGTTCTATGTTGTGATGGTCAGAACCAAAGTATTTAAAACATTTAGCTGCTTCAATATCGTGTTTGCAGAGCCTGGAGTCATTTTACTCTGCTCAAACACTTCAACTGTATTTTGAACTTTGTTTTGAGTACTAAGCAGAACGATATTTCTCTCTTGTAAATTCAAGAGAAATTTAGATAAATCTTGAAGGGCTTCAACCATCAAGAGTAGATCTAGAATGACATTTACAGATTATTTACATTACATTATTTTCCTAAGGAGACCTTCGTAAGTTTTAGAATGTAAATTTAATGGACTCATGTTTCTAAATACACTTTTATAGATAAAGTAATCATGTACTTTCATCAGTAGAAACCTACCGTAACGTTGCGTAAGGTTCCGAGTAGAAAAAAATCTGACCCTGCTAGATACGCTCTCATTAAAGATGTGATTCAGGAACGAGTAGCATCCAAAATATTTTTGGTAGTGTTTAATGTACCGAAATGATTTTTTTGGCATTCTACAAGTGATGTAAGATAGCACACAATATAGTAGTTGTTGGGTAGTACTCTCCTCTCATCGAATAACATGGTCTGTTTTGTGTGGAAAGAGGAAGGTTATTTAGGTAAACAATGTGCAACCACCAATGTCCTACCAGAAAAGAAACTGAAAAAGATTGAGTAACTACTAATCTTATACAAATTTCAGATAATAGAGAAGAAACTGAGATATACATTAGCTAACACATGATATTTATATTCATTGTAAATACAATTCCGTTTTTGAGCTAAAATCTTCTAGCGATTGAACTCTATGTGGAAAGGTATGCTCTTATCATATTCTATGACGCCGAAAGATAATTTAACTTTATCAACTCTTAGATATTGCTCTCAAATTAACCCCAAAAGTAGCTTAACATTCAACAATCTGGAGACGCAAGTGGTGGAATAGGGAAATTACCAGATCTAATTTAGTTCTTGGTTTGAAAAAGCATGATTATCATGATTCATCGAAAAGAACCAGGTTGGTTGAAACGCCAGCTCATAATATCTCGATATGTCAGTTCAATGTAGCCAGCAAGTCGATTTCGAAAATAAATGGATAGCACACATTCATCGAATGTGTAAAGAATCCGCGCTATTCAGTTTTATCATGTTTTCGTTACCTTTGCAGATAAACTTTTATTCGCGGGTAATTAATGTAAGTAATACTCTTTTAAAACAGAAGTCATGAAGTGAACGGTTTCTTGAATTCTAGTAACAAGTAATTTTTGGCACTTCCTCCCCAAGATGATTTGGTTGAAATTAGTGTGAAATAATCGCTAATGGGACTGAACCGAGTTTCACAAGGTAGGGTTGCCGTATGTTCTGAAAAAGCGGGACATGTCCAATATCGACATGTGTCCCGCTGTCCCGCCAGATTTTTCTTTGTTTCTGCCAAATGTCCTGAATTTTTTACTCTTTTATAATTCCACACAACAACATCAACAAAAACAAACATTTTGAACTTCAACCCAGAACTAAGCGCCACATAAGAGAACGCAAGTGGCTAATTACTTTGTTAAGCAAATCTTATTTTTTTCTCTTTACGGTGCAATCAGAGTATTGAAAAATAGATAAAGAAAGGTACTGTGTGTTTCTCTCACAATGTGTTAATGCAAAGAGAATCTGGAATGCAAATGGGGAAAAGGGCTCAGTGAAGAACTTGACAAATTTTGTCAAGAGAGAGTCAGAGAGAGAGAGAGAGAGAGAGAGAGAGAGAGTCAGAGAGAGGGGGAGAGGGGGAGAGAGGGGGAGAGGGAGAGAGAGATGAACAAATCTCTCCGGACTGACGGTACGTCACTGGATACCTGGTCCATAGCAATCTTTAAGAGAAAACAGTTATTGTCACAAACTTAGCTTCAACACATTAATTCCCATTTTTTCTTTAAAGCAAGAAATAGCCATCAAAATGAAATAATACATCAATCTGATTTCAAATTCTCAATTGAGAGTAAAATGTAAAAAAAATTGAATCTAAAGTATCTTGATTATATCCTGTTTATATAAAAGTGATATAAAAGCATGAACTTTTCACGTTCAGGTTAGAAGGTTTAACACAAATATTCTTTTCTGTTGAAAGCGCTGTTCGTCCTTAAGCGAGAATTGTTAACTTATAGACTTGCTAATTTATTTCACGTTATTGCTTATTGCTTGCTAAAAAGGAAATTAACGTCAAATAGTAACAAGTACGGAAGAATATAATCATAATACACCTCACGGTAATTTGGTAGAAAAATGTGGCAAACATATTTGCGTATGAATCCACTATTCACCGCCTCGCGCGCTCCAGCTTGCGCATGTCCACCCCTTTCTGGATTTTAAGGGGAAATGAGTGCGGATTCAGAGGAAGTTGCCCGTGCCCGTAGGAGCGTCGGGCTCCCCAGGCGAGCAACTAGCACATGCGGGCGCGCTTTGTCGTGCCTGGTTTAGTGTGATAGTGAATTCGGTATTTTCCACTGCAGATGGAATTTTGCTGCAGGGACGTTTCCCAATCGCTTAGGTTAGGCCTGAGCGCTATCGCGACTGCGCAAACCCCGAAGGCGCGTTGTTTGTCCTCGTTGCTTCATGTTTCGGCAAATACTCCCTGCTCGTGTGCATTAGATTCTTGCAAGCACATCATAAGCATTTTATTTAAATATGTATGGAAAGACGGTCGTAAATCCATCATTCGAATTAAAATTATCCAGAATATAAGAGATATCAACCGCAATAGTAGGCTTTATGAATTTACTGTGTAGAAAATTCAGCCATACATGTGTTTCGGAGATTTTTTTCTCCGTCATCAGTGGCTCCAAGTAACATAGATTATACTATGTTACTTGGTTGTATGTAGGTTTAATCTATATTACTTGGAGCCACTGATGATGCGGGGAAGGGGGGATCCCCGTAACACGTGTATGGCTGAATTTTCTACACAGTAAATTTATATAACCTACTATTGTGGTTGATACCTCTTTTATCCCGAACATTTTTATCATGGATTACCACAAGATCTCCGCTCCCACTACAGAAGAATCCATCATTCAAAATTTTAAAGAAGACTTAATTTCTCGAAATTGGAAAGGTCGTAAATTACGGAGATTTTTTATTAAAACTGTGAGTAAAAGCTGTGTGTTGTTATTTCATTTCAGGATATAATATTATTTTAAGATAACTTAATTAGAATGCCACCTATCCAAAATACAATTCTTTAACATGATCGAGTTTTTCGTGAGTACATTTTACTGAGAAAAAGGTAATAAAAAGTTTTCTTTGCACATATGTTAAAAATGCACTAGTTAAATCCCCAGGTGTTCGACCTCCCATAGCCAGTGCTAAGTTCTAAAGGCCCTAAAAATCGATATTTTTATGACTTTTTTCGTTTCTTCTCTTATGACACTTTACACATAAGTTCCGTAGAAAAATTGCACTCATCAATTTTAAAGAGAATAAAGTTCCCTTCAACTTTCGCATTTTTTCTATATCAATTACCGAGTGAACTACAGCTTTTCAAAAAAAACTATCTTTTTCATTCCTCCGACATATCTGCAAAAATACGCTTGTTTGTATTGTAGTTTTATTATAATAAATATAATTATTATTTCATACAATTATATTAATCTCACCGTCAATGTAAACAATGCCTCAGAAATGTACCCATGCGCACTGGGCAATAAGGGCATGACTGGTTAATGTATGATTGTGATAAACAATTACGCGGGCAACACCGGATATTCAGTCACCCGATTAAACAAGCTGCGAAAATGTACTTTGACTACGCAATGCGCTGTGAAGAAGGTGCAATTCTCGCTAATTTCAGGATTAGAATTAAAATGAGTGGATAAAATCTATAGAAGGAAAAGTTTCGAAGAATACTTCAGGATCAGCCGTATGAAGTTTTACCCAAGGCGAGGTGACTGGGGTAAGTGAAGTAAGTTACGGTGATGAGAAATGACAGATTTATGATAAAGAGGAATCAGACTGCCAGTGAGAAGTGCCAGAGTCAAGTGAGTGACTAGGTATCTAGTTGCAAACGGCAAGTCTAAGGCTACTAAGTTTGCCAGAATTTACATTTGATCCCATTGAACTCTTGTTATTCAAAATAAACGCTCTACTCTCTCGAATACACTCTGGATACACAAAATAAACGCACGTTTTTATTTTACGACCTTTTTTCCAACTATTAATTTTCTATTTCATAATAGAGTATGTGTAATATGTTGATAGAGACACAATAGAGAAGTAGCACATACTTTCTCGCATTATTTATCTTAAATTTTGTAGTTTTTAAATGTTAACTTTTTGCAATTTTTAAAAATACGAAGGGTTTGCAGAAAATGGGACTAGCACGGTATTCTTTTACTGTTTGTTACTTGATACATACGAGGAGAAATGTGTTACCGTTTTAGAGAAAAATTGAACGTGACCTTATTTCAAGATCTCACTTTTAAGAACTTATTTCATTGAAAACATAATCTCTGCCTAGAATATTGTAGTTGTAGGAAGACGCCCAAAAAATTGCACTTTTACAATTTTCGAAAAAGCGGGGATTCCAGCGTATACGAAACTGAACCAGCATCCTTTACACTGCCCGAAGACAAAGTTTATTCAAAAATTTCTGAGAAAAGAAAATTTGTGATTTGTGTACCGTTTGTAAGAATATTTTGAAAATTTTGTTGAGACTTGATGTGAAGTACTCTCAAAAATGAAAATATCCGATTGAAAATCCCATATATGAGTCATTCCACGTCAAATCGCCCACTCACAAACCATCCCTATTTTTTCAGCGACTTGAAACTTTTTTATCAGGTCTATGGTAGAAATAGGTGACGCAATGTTTTCTATTCCCTCCCCTTTCAGAAATATTACCAACTAGCTGACCCGGCGAACTCTGTTCCGCCTTAACAGAGAACTCTGTTCCGCCCAAACATACGAAAACCCGCGAAATCACGCGAATACATGCGAGATCACACGAAAACGTGCGAAAACGAGCAAAAACGTGTGTTCTCACACAGGAACGCTGTCGAACGGGATAAACTATCATATGTCCGTCTCCTGGCTCTAAGCTTCCTGCTCACCAAGTCAGTACAGCCGTTCTTGAGTTATAAATAGTGTAACTAACACGACTATATATAGATATAACGGCGAACGAAAGGCGGCTATCATTATCACCTTCTGTTATCAGTGCGGCGTTACAACAATGGGTTACAACAGGTAACAATGACCGCTAACATGCGAAATCACGCGAAAACGAGCAAAAACGTGCGTTCTCACACAGGAACGCTGTCGAACAGGATAAACAGTATCCTATGTCCGTTCCCTGGCTCTAAGCTTCCTGCTCACCAATTTTCAGCCAAATCGGTACAGCCGATCTTGAGTTATAAATAGTGTAACTAACACGACTTTCTTTTATATATATAGATTACTAGCTGACCCGGCGAACTCTGTTCCGCCTTAACAGCCGGTCCCATCTTTTCCTCACGTCGCACTCACTGTCAGAAACTGTACTATTCTTGTTGCACTCGTGATAATAAAGCAATTGCAGATTTGTGTTTTTCTCTCAAACAAAGAAGAATTTAAATAAAACGCTCTGATATTAAATAGATAATTAAAAATTCTATTACGTAGCAGAGCGTTTTTTTAATTGATTTTTGTTTAAGAGAGAAATACAAAGCTGTAAGCATAGGGACCGGCTGTTAAAGGCAATAAATAAGCAGATTTTGGAATTTATTAAGTTAAATTGTTTATTAGAAAATACCAATAAAAAAATTAAGTAGATTAATCATTCATTATTGTTCCTGTATTTTGGTGCATAGGTTGCACTCTTCAGTTAAGCACCTTCACGCGAAAACATGCGAAATCACGCGAAAACGTGCGTTCTCACACAGGAACGCTGTCGAACGGGATAAACAGTATCCTATGTCCGTCTCCTGACTCTAAGCTTCCTGCTCACCAATTTTCAGCCAAATCGGTACAGCCGTTCTTGAGTTATAAATAGTGTAACTAACACGACTTTCTTTTATATATATACTAGCTGACCCGGCGAACTCTGTTCCGCCTTAACAGCCGGTCCCATCTTTTTCTCGCGTCGCACTCACTGTGAGAAACTGTACTATCCTTGTTGCACTGCGTACGTGCAAAAACGTGCGTTCTCACACAGGAACGCTGCCGAACGGGATAAACAGTATCCTATGTCCGTCTCCTAGCTCTAAGCTTCCTGCTCACCAAATCGGTACAGCCGTTCTTGAGTTATAAATAGTGTAACTAACACGACTATGTATACAGATATAACGGCGAACGAAAGGCGGCTATCATTATCGCCTTCTGTTATCAGTGCGGCGTTACAACAATGAGTTACAACAGGCAACAATGACCGCTAACATGCGAAATCACGCGAAAACGTGCGAAAACGTGCAAAAACGTGCGTTCTTACCCAGGAACGCTGTCGAACGGGATAAACAGTATCCTATGTCCGTCTCCTGGCTCTAAGCTTCCTGCTCACCAATTTTCAGCCAAATCGGTTCAGCCGTTCTTGAGTTATAAATAGTGTAACTAACACGACTTTCTTTTATATATATAGACTAGCTGACCCGGCGAACTCCGTTCCGCCTTAACAGCCGGTCCCATCTTTTTCTCGCGTCGCACTCACTATGAGAAACTGTACTATCCTTGTTGGACTCGTAATAATAAAGCAATTGCAGATTTGTGTTTTTCTCTCTAACAAAGAAGAATTAAAAAAACGCTCTGAAATTAAATAGATAATTAAAAAATCTATTACGTAGCAGAGCGTTTTTTTTTTTTTTGGAATTGATTTTTGTTTAAGAGAGAAATACAATGCTGTAATCATAGGGACCGGCTGTTAAAGGCAATAAATAAGCAGATTTTGGAATGTATTAAGTTAAATTGTTTATTAGAAAATAAAAATAAGAAATTAAGTAGATTAATCATTCATTATTGATCCTGTATTTCGGTGCATAGGTTGCACTCTTCACTTAAGTACCTTGTGATACACGACATTTTTTGTTTTATAATCAGGCGCAAAAACAAACAACGCAGATGATCTTCCGACCCGTGAACATGCCACATATAATTGACCATGGGAAAAACATGGATATTCTAGATTCAAACCACAAACTTTCAAGGATTGGCCTTGTGATTTGTTGATGGTCATGGCGAATGGAAGACGGATCGGAAATTGAAGTCTTTTAAATTGAAACGTCATATCGCTATCATTATCGCCTTCTGTTATCAGTGCGGCGTTACAATAATGGGTTACAACAGGCAACAATGACCGCTAACATGCGAAATCACGCGAAAACGTGCGAAAACGTGCAAAAACGTGCGTTCTCACACAGGAACGCTGTCGAACGGGATAAACTGTATCCTATGTCCGTCTCCTGGCTCAAAGCTTTTTGCTCACCAATTTTCAGCCAAATCGGTACAGCGGTTCTTGAGTTATAAATAGTGTAACTAACACGACTTTCCTTTATATATATATAGATTTTTTACGATGAATTTTGCGCGCGCTAATGTTTAAAATTTGTTTCCGCAAATATCATTTCCTTCAGAAAAATCAAATTACACCTAAATTAAACTTAAAAAGATATACTTTCATGTAGTGTAAATATAATTTTTGTAAACATATTATTTAAATATTTAAAATATATTTTAATTTTTAAAATGCAAATTTTCGCATAAGGCCGACACTTAAATTATTCTTTTAACTCATGTATTTCTACACAAATGTTTCATATATCTGTCAAATTTCAAAGTAGGACACAGATAAATAACATGTAAAAAATAATTTGTTCATCGGAGCTCGTAAGGGCGCCGCCCGCCGGGCTAGTTGCTCAAACTACGGTGCGTCAATGACACGACGCGTCGTGACGTCTAAAAATAAAGCAACAGTGAGGCTGATGTCATGCTATCAATCGCATAAACACGCACACGGTCTCAAAAGGCAGCCTTCTGACGAAACGCAACTATAGGTTTATTTATAAATAACTGACACGGCTAGGATCTGCTTGAAACAGAGCAGCACTCTTACTCAGATAATTCTGAGTCAGTTGCGTAAACAGAGGAATCCAAGAAAAGTGCGTCGTTCTGTGAAGTTAGTAACCACATATAGCCTTACAAAAATATCAGTACTATTGTTATTTGCATTTTCTTCTTCTTCCTAGGGCTTTTATCCAGCCGACAGCCGGTTGCCCTTTACGTCCCGAAGGGACGCATATTTGACCATACACTAGACAAACACTCTTGCGGGCCCCTGATCTGGGGTCAGCAGAACGCGAGGCCCTCCGCGACAACACACACAAAGTTAAGGGACAAACAGCCATGCCCAACGCGGGACTCGAACCCGAGACCCTTCGGACCGAAGCGCTGAGTCGGTACTCGCTCTTAGCCACCTCGGCCATTCAGGTCGGCTGCGTTTTCTTAATATGAAAATATACAATTGCAGAAGACGTTTACTCTTAGATTGTTACTACCAGTATTCTTGAGAAGCTGAAAATTAATTGTCATCAGAAAAAAGTTTGGAAAAAATGTACCGGAAAACTGGTTTTCAAAATTTCTTCAGAAAAAAGTTTCATCAGAAAAAAGTGTGAAAAAATGTATCGGAAAAACTGGTTTTCAAAATTTCTTCTCGTGACGAGTCAAGTGAAGTTTTTTCAAAAAAATGAGAATCGATAATAGCCTACTTATTAATGCCGCAAATATGTTGAACAGTGCCAATGATGAATAAGCGTGCACTGCTGTTCCTGGTCACCCTAACGAATCACCTGACGATAAAGAAACTGACCGAGTAAGTTCGTCTTCTGTTTCTTCTGCTGTCTTTACACACTATTTGCCGTCTTCTGCTCTCTTCACGAGACAAAAATAAAATTTGAGGAGTTTTCATTGTCCAGATTGATATTTTAGAAAATTATTCTTTTGTACTTGAAGACGTTATTCAGAGACTGCTGTGAATTAATGATTTAGCTACTCTGCATCCTTTTGTGCTATACTTCACAGAAAACAAAGAATTTAATCATCGAAAAATACTTTCTTTTTCTGGATGCCTGAAAAATGACACGAATTCAATTCACCATTTTCAGTGTAAACTAATAACACTTTTCAAGTAAGATTATGACAGTGCTAACTGACATTTTTCGGATGAGGTCAATGCCTAGCATTACAAAACAATGCGAGTTTATACTTCCACAAAGATGTCTTCAGCGTGAGTGCTGAATGACATTTCTTCGTTTCGCAACGTCTTATGGAAAGGAACGTTGCGACGGAGTGGGTGGGTGGGAGGGTGGGTGAGCAACTATAATATTCTCATAAAAGCTAGCCTTCAATTCTGACAGGAAACTATTAATTTATACAGCAAGTTATTTAAGTGGACTGATGATAATGTGAAGAACAAAACCTTTCTTCTTTTGGCAACACTAAACAATACTTAGAGGATTATCGTAACAGTGATGTAATAAAAAAAAGATGAAGGCACAAAGAAAATACATAGATTCATTTCATTATGGAAAAGTCAATAAACGATATTCTCTATAAAGTGAAGTAAAAGAAATATCAATTTAATTAACTGTATCATATATTCTTGATTCGTATTGATATTCCGTCCGTTTAAAACTATCTAAATTGAATCCGTTTGACACTTTCCAATTTGAATTCAATCGGCTATAAGGGTCATATGTACGTATATATCCGGCACGTAGTAAAATGTGAAGGTATATTTCTATTTATGACTTTGTGAAAGTACATTGGTGGTAATCGTCTACTGCTGATTGGCACGTGCTTGAGGGGTGACGCTCAAGCAGACGCTGCAGCAAAACAGCCTGCACAGATTTGTGTTGTATTTAATTTCTTAGAACCATCTCAGTTTTCTACTTTGAAACTTGCCACGGTATATTTTCAAATTTTTAAACTGTCAATTTTTGAGAGAAATTTAAAAAAAACTAGAGATGCTACAGAAAGGCACAGTCTTTCTCGTAGAAAAGGTTTCTAATTTCCTTGGTGTGAACTGGTACTGTACAGTCTTGCCCTACCTTTTTGCAAGCTGCTATCTATCGCCGCCCAAAGTACATTTAAAAAAAAAATATTCCCAACTCTTCGGTTTCCAAATAATAGAACCGAAATATTATTTTCAGAATATTAAAGAAGACTAAAACCTTGTCCTAAATGGCAATTTTTATTGAAAAATTTGGAACCGTCTTTAAGAAAATGGCGTTAAGCGATACTGTAAATGTGAAATTTGACGCTCTTTTTCACAGGAATCTGTTGAGTTTTCGAAAAACTTCATTTGAAGTCCTTTCAAGCACTTCCACTCACAAATGTAATAAAGTATACAAATTGGTGGAAATGAGCATATTAGCGGCGTGAGAGATATGTCAAAAAAATTACATTTCTGTAATTTTTGAAAAAATAAAAGAATATACCAAAATGAACTTTACGCTATATTGAACAGTGCAATTAGCACTATCCATCGGAAAAAATTGAAAAAATTTGGAGCCATTTTTGAGAAAATGGTGGTTGAGCATTTTTGAAAATGCAGAATTTTGAGATCATTTTAACAGAAAACTGTTGAGTTTTCGAGAAACTTTATTTGACATTATTTAAAGCACATGTACTCATAAATACACTAACGTAAAGAAATCGACTATAATGTAAATATTACCGGTGTGAGAGACAAGTCTAAAAAATACATTTTTGTAATTTTTGAAAAAACAAAAGTATATAGCAATATGTCGTCCTATACAGTGCATTTAGCACTAGTCATACCAAAAATTTAAAGAAAAAAATTTGTAGTCATTTTTGAGAAAATCTTGCTTTTGTTACTTTTTTAAAATTGCAAATATTGCACGCCCTATTGCGCGAAAACTACTGAAATTTTCAAAAAAATGTACATGACCTTATTAAAAGAACTGATTATGGGCAAAATATTTCATTTCGAACAAAAATGTGTATCTTTAATTTTGTAATTGTAGGAATATGCCGAAAAAAATCACATTCGCAACTTTCGAAAACTTCAGAATTAACCAAGAAAATCGGACCTATGCCACCTTTATAAGTGTGTTTTACTCTATTCTATCAAGAAATTTAAAGAAAAAATTGGAGCCCTTTTTGAAAAAAATTAAAAGAGTTCGCGGGGTTTCATGTAAAGTACCCACAAATTTTAAAGAATGTTTTTCAAAATTCCAAAGCTTCAACTAAAGCCAGATGGACAGGGGTTCCTTCAATTTGAAAAAAGATCGTACGTGTGGTTTAGGTGCTAGGTTTGTTCACATACGACAGACGGACGGACGGACAGACGTTTTGAAAAAAAACCCTTCTTCGGTATCAGGGGACCCGAAAACGTGTATTTCCGTTGAAATCTCGAAATCGATTTTCCGCAGCCTTACGTAATTACACTATACTACGTATATTACTCCCGTATACACTTCACGATTAACTCTGAATTTTCGAAAATTGCAAAAGTTTGAATTTTTTGGGGAGTCTTCCTACAACTATAAAATTGAAGAAACGTGTTTCCTTCAAATGGAATTTGTTACCCATTAATAGTTCTTTCATTAAGATTTTGTATACGTTTTTGAAAATTTTAGAAGTGTTTGTGCAATAGAGCGTGAAATATTTGCAATTTTAAAAAATTACAAAAATATGATTTTCTCAAAAAGTTTTCAAATTTTTTCTTTACATTTTTGGTAGGGATAGTGTCCAACTAACGCTATCAAATGGCATAAACATCATATTGCTATATTCTTTTTTTTTTAATTACAAAAATTTACTTTTTCGACATCTCTCTCACGTCGGTAATATTTCCCTTAGAGGCGATTTCTTTACACTATTAGATTTATGAGTAGATGTGCTTTAAATAATGTTAAATAAGTTTCTCGAAACCTCAACAATTTTCTGTAAAAATGAGCTCAAAATTTCGAATTTTCAGACACACTCAAACGCTATTTTCTCAAAAATGGCTCCAAATATTTTTGATTCAAATTTCTTCAATGGATAGTGCTAATTACACTGTTCATTTTGCTATATTCTTTTGTTTTTTTTCAAAAATTACACCAATGTAATTTTCTTGAAATATTTCTCACGCCGTTAATATGCACATTTCCATTGATTTTTATACTTTATTACATTTGTGAGTGGAAGTGCGTGAAAGTACTTCAATTGAAGTTTTTCGAAAACTTAAAACATTCATGTGAAAAAGAGCTTCAAATTTCGCATTTACAGAAATGCTTCATCGTCATTTTCTTAAAAACGGCTTCAAAATTTTCAATGAAAATTTACATTTTGGACGAGATTTTATTGTTTTTAATATTCTTGAAATAATATTTCGATTCTACTGTTAAGTGTCTGAAAAGTTACGAAAACGCCAAGAAAATGTACTTTCGGTGACGATTGATGGCAGCTGGCCAGATAATAGAGGAAGACCTTCCAGCCAGTTCACGCCAAGGAAACTAAAAAAAATTGCTATGAGAAAGTCTGTGCCATTCTGTAGAACCTCTAGTTACATTCGTAAGGGCGAGAAAGGAAAAAATGGTATGATTTTGAAATATAAGAAAAAATATTTTCCCTAAGAATTGTTCAAAATTTAAATATATATTTCATAAGATTATATCCCTGGGATCATTCATTTTAAATTTTTAAAAAGAATAAAACATGTCTGCTATTTATCAAAGTTTAACATTATTATAAAATAAATCTATTTATTATTATTTAAAATATTATAAATGTTTATTTCAATACAACAAAGTGTAAATGGACATTTAATACTAGAAAATTATAAAATGTTAAAGTTTATTAAAAGTACAATTGCTAGTTTAATTTTTTTATAAGATAGTTTATTTAAATTATTTCATATTTTGTTTCATTGATTCCTGCATTTTTGAAATAAGTTTATGATTTGTTTGGCTTTTTTATTAGCAAAATAAAAATGTAGATAATGCCTACGATTTTTTCTGACCACCATCATTTCCTCCAGGAGTACGAGTGGTCTGAGAAACACTGGTTTAAAGGCCACTGAGCTGTACAACCATTTCGTTGAAGTCAAATCTCGCGCCATCCACACATTCAAGTACTTCCAGCGGCTTCCGCTCGTAGCGCTCGAGTCGCTTCTCGGAATGCCTACCGTCACGTGAAAGTCGCACGCCGCTGCCCACAGCGTGCGGAGGGGAGTCGGCTGCATCAGCTGCGTCGTGCTTTGCGGTCTTGACAGCGCTCTGCGGTTCGTACAGTGCGTCGTTACCAGCGCAGCGATGTGGGGCGGCGCTGTGTTGCTGCTGCTCGCCGTTACCGGCGCCGTGCACGGCAGTTACCGCTACACTGAAAGCTGGCTCACCGTGCCGGTAAGTGCTCAAAATCGGCAGTTTCTAACAAAGGAAATAACATGGTAATACTCGTAGTCACGAGCTTCTACTTGATGGACTTCGTGACATGATCTTCTGAGCCCTTCAGTTGCAATCGGTTTTGGTCATTCGAACTGTGACACTTGAACTTAACCTTGCATTACTCTACTGTATTATGAAATCCGTTGACAGTCAGCTCAGACATCGCTTAACACAGAGATGAATATTAAAATAAGTAATTAATTTTAAAATAAATGTGTACTTTTCTTGTGTTTCGTGTGTTGCGTCTCGTGCCCCCTCATGTTTCATGTGTTGCGTCTCGTGCCCTCATAACCTTCCATCGCATTTGAAGCTGTGCTTTTGCCTCGCCGTGGGTCGTGGTGGACGCGAGACAAAGGAAGAGAGTAGGTCGGGAAGCCCGTTCTCGTGACGAGCGTATGGTCAGGGGCGGTGCATCGTCACGTGAGGCTGAGTGGTCCGGGCAGAGCCCCTTGTGCGAATTCGGAGCAGCTGCATCGGCCGCCGCCGCCGCCGCCGCCGCCGCCCGCCCTATCGACCCACCCGGCCACCAGCCGCTGCACCTGGCTCCCGCCCGCCGTCTGGGCCAGGGAACTGCAGTGAAGGAGGCCACCCGGATGCAGTTCTATGAACTCGTAGAGCAAGGGCGGAATCAGAAAGTGTTGAGAGAGGAAGGGGCAATTTCAATTCGGATCTCCTAAAAAGTGGTTTGGAAATAATAAGCTATTTGAGGAGCAAACATTCAAAATGTGACATATCCATTTGGGAAAAAATTGAATTCAGTTGGTTTTAACTAGAATTTTATTTCCAAAAAGAAACGTAAGATGTCTTACAATACATTATGTAGCCTCTAATCGTTGAGTTAATGAAAGTGTTGAAAGTGTAATATTTGGGCTACATTTTACATTTTTATTTGAAAACGGTGAAGTGGACATGTCACGTTTTGAATGGTTGCTCCTCATTATGAATCGAGTGGGAAAAGTGGTATTTTAATTCGCGAGAAGGAAAGGTGCGAAGCCGATAGGCCGATACTACGGGCAAAATAAAATCGCTTTTATCACGTGTCACATTCTAATTTTTATACAGCTTTACCGACTTTCCTTTTATTTTAATTCAAGAAAACAAATCGCATAATTGTGTTGTTACATTAAGTTCAGTAGTAGTTGAAGCTGCCAGACGAAAGTTTTTAGTTTAATATAAACATAGCCTCACTTTTAGTACCAACTTGTAGTGCTAAAAATAGAACTATTTGAACGCCTTTCATGTCCTGAAATAAACCGGTAGTGGCTGTCTAAAAAAGCATTTTTTAACTTTTCAATGCGATCACTATATGGTAGTTTTATATAAATTAATAAAATCACCAGAAATGTCTATGAGCAGACGCTTGGCCATTACTACCCCCACCTGTGTATCCGACGCTCACTGTCGAAAGCTTATGGACAAGCGGAGGCGGGGGGGGGGGAGCGCTCCGTCGCTTGCACAGCATCAGGTTTCTCGATTATGCACATTTTTCAGGTGAGCTGAAAAAGCAGTTTAAGGGATCTGTGTCATTGTACGGTGACTGACATAAAAAATTGCAGCAGAAAAGAAATATTTGATTAAGTCCCGCAAAGTGATTTACCAGTGTTGCCAAAAACTTTCGGGACGCCCCAAAATATCATTTTCTGTACCTGTTGTACTACCTAACTAACCTTAAGTATATTTAATGTATTTCATAGTTCAATTGTATTAATAGTTGAAAACAATTTTTTGGTGAAAATTGCAACGCATAAGAGATAGTAGATTACAAGAAATGCTTTTTTAATTTCAGATTTCTTCAAAAAATGTTTGCTGTTTTTATGCCCCCTCCTCTCCCAATTTATTATGAAAATTCATGTTGTACCAATTTAATTTTCGTTAGAATATTTTGGATTTCTATGTAGAATAAATCATATTACGGCCATTATGAAATTCGGTAGGCGTTTTTGAAACATTGCTTTCTTATCAATTTTAGCATCTCAAACCGTGGTTATTGTCGGGTCATTACTCATAAACCAAGTTAACTTGCCGAAATCAACAAATTTTTTTCTTGTTATGATTTAAGCGAACTGACTTTTTCCAACAAATTCTACGAATAGTTTATGATATTGTGTTGTTCACAGGCGGACGGACGATTTGAAAAAAAAAAGCACTTTCTCGGTGTCAGGGGACCCCAAAACGTTTATTTTCGGGAAAATCTCAGAATCTATTTTCCGCAGAATATATAAAATGTCGAAAGATCTTTTTTCGCAGCATTAGAGAACTTTCTCTGTACTATCTTTTTTAAAACTTATATTATTACTCCTTAAAAACGTCCGTATACGAGAAAGCAAAAATTATCGACAGAAAAGCCTTTGTTAGGACAACCAGATCTCAAGACTGCTTTAACCTACAAACTAACAAACCATTCAAAAAGCCATTTTATTTTCTTCACTTACATTCATCACTTACGTTTTTATTTTTCTATTTTTACCTCTTAAAGTAAACAACACTAATCTATTAGTACCTTTCTATAAGGTATTTCTTCTACCCACAGACACAATTACTGTATGGTAAATGTATGCATAAATTATCCCGCGTAAACATTTATTTTAGCCCTCCTTATAATTACGTGGTCATTTGGGACCTTAGTTACAACTACTACTACATTTTACTAAACTAAAGTCTATACAACCATAAACACTGAATAAGAGGGTGAGTGTCGGGCCCACTTACGTGAGACAGACACTTTTATCGCTCGTTAATATCTGACGTAAACTATAAACTACAGATGTATTATTGTATCTTACCTTTTCTCAATTTTCTTAATCCCTCTCATTTATCTTTTTTCATTCTTCATTCAACTGTAGCTTGTTTGTGTACCTATTGTAACAAATATCATTTGATATTGTGTTGAAATTCATTATTGGATAATGAAGTCACAATTGAAAATAAATTAGTTTTAATCGCAATTCAAAAGTACAAGTAACTTTATGATTAGATGTATTGTTGTGAATAAATAACTTATTTTGGGGTCGACTTTACCAACAGTATTGGTAACTAGTGAACATTTTCACGGGGCCGTCAGGAATTTGTTCAATATTATTGACGTTCGTAAAATCCTGAATTTTGTTATTACATTTTATTGGGTCGCATGGTAGACACAATCCCTTTCTCGAGCGCATTTTCACATTTTCCTGCCAGAGCAGGAAAACTGCCTTTTCCGTAGCAGAGTGCCTCTGTTCTAACGGGATGTTGGCGGCAAAATACGAAAGAACTGATACGCTAGCTTCCTGAATTATGAAAGGACGTTTCTAGGAAAAACACATGTTTCCACGCAGTACATATGTATGTACATATTTAATAATGTATGTAGTATGTAATAATACGATTTACCAAATTTTCATGTAGTCAATATAGAAGTTAAAAAGAAAAATCTCTTTTGGTGCATTATAAATACTCTAGATTATCGAATACAAAAAAGTATTGTCTTCAACTAGAAGTACAAAAGTTGGCTTGGACGTTGGCTTCTAAAACCAACTCTTTGTCCCAAGGCTCCTTCATCCTGAAGAGAACCGATTACTTCGAAAAACAAGAATGCCAATTTGGGTATTTCTTTGGCGTATGTCTCCCATTTTACCATGCTATGTCCCAAGTTTACCTTCCGAACTGGTAAGGGCATTTCTTTCTTGGCCTTTTATTAGAGGAACACCGAAAAAAGCAGTGCTACATTCGTTATCGGAAAAAACGTATTTTAGCCGACAGCTTTTTGCTCGAGACTGTTTTGCAAAAGTTAAAGTTCTTTGATTGGTGATTCCGGGTGCGTCAACGGCTATGGTCATTAGCCCCGTAGGTGTAGTGCATGTTTTATCGCGGGAGGTGACGGTGATTTCCCGGTAGATGGGGAGATCCGGTGCCGACCTAAGTCTGTTTGCAGGAGTTTCTCCTAACTAGGTATCTCCCACCAGGGGGCACCGCTCAATCCGGGACAAGTTCTGTCCCGACTGGTTTCCCAAAAGTGTGACAATGTAGTGCATGTAAGTGTGAGTGTGTGTGAGTATACTGCGATTTTTACATTGCAACCTTTGACAATTCATCAGCTGTTACGATACCGTCCAATGGGGACCTTACACGTCACTACAGTGACGTCACTATGGTGGCGTTGAACCTTCCGATTGAATGACATCAGTTACAGCTGTTTTACTTCACAGGAAGCTCTGTAAAAACCGCAGTATAAGGGGTGAGGATAGGGCACGGAAGAGCAAGAAAAACTCACGCGCGGTCCGTGGCCAGTTTGTTAAGGTACTGCTCCGGCATTCGCCTCGCGTTGATCGGAGAACCCACGGAAAACTACCGATCAGAGCAGCCGGCCGCTAGAATTCTATTTCAGATAGCTGCTGAACTCGACCTAGCTCTCTAATGTCGAAAATCTGTCACCGTCGGGACTCGAACCCTAGGACCTCCCGGTCAGAGGCACTGTAGTGACAAAAATTGATACGCTGAGCCACCACGTAAGTCGGTTTAAGTTGTTCTTTAGCTTTACGCACATATATTGTATGCTTTTTTCTTTCCCGAACTTCTTAAGGATTTGTTTTAAAAAAATACTTAATTTTGAAATAGAAGAAGTTCATTGTTACGAGTATTTAGTTAGATTATCCTACATTCCCGGTGGTTTGCCTTTTGTCCTCTACGTCTTGATCATAAATCCCTAACGCTTATGACGTAATCTAGAGGGGATATTAAAAAATATTAAAGGTTCGTAAAAAATTGCCTTTTTACCTCCCTTTGTAACTACTCGTACACCTTAAACATCCCTCTCTCCTCGTGACGAGTTTCATTTTGCACACTCAACTGTTCTCGGTTACATAAAAGAAACATCCTGGAAAAAACTTGGTGCAATGTAATGTATTCTTTAATTCAAAATTTATTTTTCTTTTGTTTTATTTTTTCGAGTTTAACTCAGGGTTCTTTTGATGAAAATCTACATGAATTTATAGTTTATAGTTAGTTATAACAAAAAACAGTTCGTTCTTTTGTCTCGTTTTCTATTGTTCGTTCGTTCGTAAATTCGTTCTCTATTGTCTTTGGGGGAAACGCCCTCTTTCCTCCTAAATGCGATTGTTTGAATGGCCCTATTTCAAAAATACAACTCTAGAGAAATGCGGCTGCGTCCGTTCCGGTATACGTAGTAAAAGCCGCCCAAGATTATTTGTGAGAATTTAACGTGCTTACTTACGTAACTTACCAAATGGAATTAATTTAATTGATTTGAGTGTCGTCTTTAATGATTTGTTTGTATTTTCAGTTATCTCTTTCCCTATTGTGCGAGGCCATTGAAAAGTATACAAGGCGTATATATGCGATCTAAAATAAGCTTACATACGGAAAAAAATTGATGATTGTCCAAAATTTCGATGTAAAATGCTCTATGGAATAAATTTGTTAGATATTTGAATGATGACACAAACTATTTGGACTTTAACGATCCTTAAGACAATAATCGTCATATTGTAGATGTTTTCTAGAAATGTTTCAAGAAATTGCACAACAAAAAACGTTTAGCGTTTCACCACGTTACTGTGAAGACAAGGGCTATAAAAAATGTTGGTCCTGAAAAGGGTTGTAATGAAAAACCAGATAATATTCGTAATTAATGACGTTCAACACTTGACGTGTATCTACCTGTGTAAGTGTGTCTTCAATGTGCTTGTCGTGTCGTTGGCAAGATGCCAGTGACTCGCCTGAGAATGTGACATTGGCGGTGACTCACGCCAACCTGTATCTTGTTTACTCGTTCACTGTACGTTTTTGTTTTAAAGACCGGGGGCAGGAGGAGCCAATGTGTCCAATGACCTCGCTTAGAATTGTATTCTAAAGAAGTGTTTGACAGCAGAAGACAAGAAGGGCCGTGCCGTGTGGCCCAGAGGCCCCGGTGTTTAAGGGCTCCCGATAGTTCTTAAAAGTAATTAATACTAAAATTCTTCAAAAAAATTAAAAAACGTATAAAAAGTGACGTATGATTAAACTGTACGCAAAAAATTGGCATAACGGAATCGTGTGTCGCGCATCATTGGATAATGTTTATAATATAGAATGTTGCTGGTTATTGCGTTTCAATTTTATATTGTACAATTCAATAAAAATTCAAATATTTGATTTATAGTCTTTTTCAATGTAATTATAAATCTGTTATTCTTTATACCTATACATATATGTTCACAATTTTTGTTTGAATTATGTTAAATTGAAACATTAAGAAATGCTTTCAAAATATTTTTTAAAAGTGCAATGTAAATTGATAGGATTTTCCTTATATTTTAGCATCGAAATTAGGGGAGGGGAAGAACGGTGAAAATAAGAAGGGGGGACAAACTTACCGAGGCCCAAGGGCCCCCAGTGCTGTTAAAACGACCCTAAAGAAGGGCATATATGGAGGGATGTTACTTATTTGCATGACACTTTTCCGCAGTGATCTTAATTCAGACTCTTGGCAAAACTGAGTTAAATTTTAAACTCTTTAATATTACTTAGTTTGTACATTTCATGAATAATGTCCATTCGCCAACAAAAAATGTAGGGCATTCTAATTTCGTAACCCACTTCTTTCCTCTGCAAAAATCTCATTTTCGAATTTTCAAGAGCGCACCTCTTATTTAAAAAGTGTATACATGTATAATTAGTGAAACAAAATATATTCACTAAAATTTAGAGGTCGTTTTCAGCAATTTAAAAAAGATTTGGGCATAAAATGGAAAGTGACAATTATAACTCAATCTTATCGAATTATTTGTAAATTTTAATGAAAACTAAGTTAATGCAAGAACATAAGCGAATAAGTGACTTGGGTATTCCTGCCATTTTTAGTTAACTTTTTGTTTTTATCCGTTTTATTTGAAACGCTCTGCTTATGGATAAAAATATGCTCATCCATTTTGGCGATAAAGGATTTAAACAATATTTAGTATATGCAAATTAAAAATTTCTCCGCTCTCCCCAAATCAAAGGAGAATGGGAGTGGGTGGCTTTGTTGGTTTGAAATGTTTGTAATTGATAGTTTTGGGGACTTTGTGGTTTTTGAAAATAGCATGTGTTCTTTTTCTTTCTGAGCGTGGAAATTGGGATTTTTTTTGTAATTTTAGAATGGATTTTCCTTTCAATGGTATTTTTGAAGTTCTGAGATGAGTGGTGAGTATACTTTTTTTACTCAAATGTTCCTCGCGGTTATTCGGGCGAGAATGTGCTTTTGCCTGCCTGCGGATGCGTCGCTGCCTACCCTATGCAGGAGCGTATTGGAACAGGCTTAAGGCCCATTCACAATGCAAACATAAACGTAAGCGTGGCGGTGACAGAAAAGTTTGGACTACGTCCATAAGCGGACTCCTTCACAATGCGTTCGCATAAGCATGACACGTAAGACGTTAACTTAATAGCTTCAAGCTTCTGTGCTTATGCTCATGTCAAAAATAAGAAATCAACCAATCAGAGTACGTTAACTCAAAATCGAGTATCGAAATAAGTCGATACACGGACTAACGCAATCCATGGCAAGAGTGCCCCCCCCCCCCGTCATGAACACAGTCGATATCTCGAAATTGATTCTCACATCCAACCAATAGTAAATTAGAATGTCTCACAGCCAATAGAAACTCTTATTTTGCTTACGTTTATGTTAGACATTGTGAATTCTTCAATCTATCACTTATGTTAATGTTTACGTCTGTGTATTATGCTTGTGTGTTTGCATTGTGAATGGGCCTTTACTGCGCGCACGTTCCTTCAGGATACGGATTTCGCACGTGACTCGCCGGGTTGTGGCCGCTGTTTGCCAGGACCTGTAGAACGGAACGGGTAAGACGCTGACCGATCCTAATCGAGTTTGTATCTGCTTCCTTAACGCGCAAGACGAGTGCCTGGGGCCGCGGTTATTTCGTAGTAACTGAATTTACATTTGCAAGAAAAAAGTTTTACCTTTATTTATCTAAAATAATAAATAATTAATATTGAAATGCTTTTTACTTCTCCATTAAAAAGTATTAATAATTTACTTAATGGGAAGAAATGAAACTATCCATTTAAGATTTGTTCAGGACCGACGATTCTATGGTATGCACCATTGATTAATGCGGTAACTTACTGAAAATATTAATTCAAAACTTTCAAATTCAAAATAGAAGAGAACATTTATTCACAATAATAAAAAATCTTGCGCAATATTGTTTTTCAAACTGAAACAATAAAACGTTTATTGTTATTAATAACACGTTTGTTGTTGATTTCACAATTTTCAATAATAATACGTATGTATATATTCACCTTTCACATTAGTTCTTTCTTTAAGTCCAATTCCATACATACTATTCAATGAATCCTCCCACTGAATATTTTAGTCCATTTAAGTTTTCGTAATATTGTCGTCAATCAAATACACCATCAATACAACATTGCATATCTTACATCAGATTCTCCACTTAATGATGCCACCCTGATTAAGTGTTCCATTAAACTTTACGTCATCACTTAAGAACTTATATTTTTCTTTCTGCTTGTTGATTTCCGTCCGTCTCCTGAACCAGCCTCTTTGACATCAAAACATGTGATTTGCTATTCCAGTAGGCCGTGACTATACATATTAGTCTTTACGTAAAATATAGACGAAAAACAACACCTAATTACGACCCGATACAATGTTATATAGAAATGATTTTAAGGACTAAGAATGCATTGCCCTTTTAAAAATTCCATTCGAAATCCGTAAGATCATAGCATAATATGGAAATCATTGTGCGGCTGGCCTGTCCGGTGTCCGAGATCTCCAAGGTAGGAATGCAGTAGGGAGCTCGGTGCTGCGCGTCCCAGATTCGTCCCGAATAGACATGGGTGTTACCTTTTGGATGTCCCAATTACAGCGGACCGCTACCTAGGCAGGTCGGTCGGGGTTCCTCCATGACCCTAAACGTGCTGCCATGTAAGACTGGGTGGTCACATGGAAAACCGAACAGGGAAATCGGTTTTTAACGAGCATGAGACCTGCGCCGTGCTCTTAAACGTCCTTCACACTATCCAATAAGAAAGTTTAATCGAAAACGGAGCCATTTTTTTGAAAATGTCCCGGGGACTTCATGCAAAGTATCCCCCAAAATTAAAATATCGGTTTCAAATTCAACGGTCCGCGACATTATCCATATCGATTGGGGAATATCAATTTTGGAGAAAATCGGCTGAACGCTGTAGCCGTAAGCGTTGTTCAGACGGATAGACGTTTTGCCGTCAATCGATTTTTCGATATCAAAGTCCCACAAAACATGGATTCTGGCTACACCACGTGTTAGAAGTTCTTTCCCTAAAATTAGCATCTGGATTTATCCACCTTTTCGTTGCTAGGGCTCTGTAATAAGAGCCTTTATGCCGAAAATTCGCATTTTTTCGCGCAGCATTACATAACTCTCTACCCCGGTAGTGGAGTGAGAGCAAAAGGGAAAACTATTTCTTTTGTTTATCTTTCTAGTAAATGCTGCTTTTGAAGTGACTTAAATTTACCTCTAAAAATTCATAGGACTTTCCAGATACTAAATTTCAAAGTAATCATATCACTGCTTGTTTAGAAAAATAGCATCTCAAAAAGGTACATTTAACCTTTCGGAATTATGGAAATCCCAGGGCAAAATACTCCAATTTTAAAAAAGGAAATCGATAATTATGTTGTCACAAACAAATATCAACCTTTGGTTAGTGCTCCAAATTCATTATGACAAATACATTTGAATTCGAAAGCGATTTATTTCATTAAATGCTGTTAATAAGCAACTTGTATCAGTAAAATGAAAAGGGTCTGTGGAAATAGAATCCTCTTATTTACTCTATTCATCAAAAAAATTGGAGAAACATTGGCTCCTTTTCCAATTTTGTGGGTCCGCTCACGATAATAGTACGCAAATCATACCAGTTCATTTGTCATCCACGCATCGTTGTAAAAATGTGGTGTCCGTTTCCGGGAATGTTGCCAGAAGCTTAACTTGCGGTCCTGACGGAAAAAGAAGTCGGATGCGACATACGGCTCCGAAAATGGGGTCAAATATTGACGGAAGTGAATCTCGCAATGCAGATTATGTATGTATTGCGTGGAAAACCGTGAAAGGGCACATTTTTAAATTAATTTTCTATATATTTAGCCACATTTTGTCATAATGCAATGCATTTCCTACATAGACGATCACACAAGTTACGTAAGAGTTAGTCCCTTTATTGTATTTGAGTATCTTCCTAACACGAAGTTACTCTAATGCTCTTCGTCCGTCACTCGGTCAGACCACTGCCTGTCCATCAATCAAGACATATGAGGTGTCATTCGACGCATTTCGGTCTCTTGGTTAGTGAACTGATAATTTGTTTTCGGATCCGGTCATAAAATTCTAAGAAATTTCCGATAACGTGTTTTGGCGTGTTTTGGCGCTGCGACCTTAGTGGGTAGAACGAGAATTAAATCAACCGCACCTAAATAGGTCTATGTAGGTGGCGTTCATTCAACCACAGTACTGAGGCAATTTTCGCCCTATGAGCCACAATTTTCTTCCACGAGAATGGAAGTGTTAAGTCGGGGAAGAATCAAATGTAGTTGTAGAAAATTTTGTGACAGAAGTTTCGGAAGTAATTGAGAATGATCTTATATTAGGATTAAAGAATAATGCTGAAAACAGCTTACAGTTGATCTTTTATGTGTATATTAGCTAAAAAAGCGTAAATATGTAGCTATATGCTAAAGTATAATTTTATTCGCATCATCCCAACAAAGTTTTTCTTATGGCGATTACATCTTAAAATATGGAGGTATCATACAAGGCCACTAGGTGTTCGTAATTTTTGAACAGGAGTGTAACATTATCAGCACTTTCAACACTTTAAAATAATTTTAAAACGGTTTACAGCGTCGACGACGCCACATTCAGCTAGTAATCTGTAATGGTTGTAACCGACAAATGTTTTTAGAAAAAAAAACTCGAAAAATTGTTTAGTTATCTATTTTTTTCTGGTGTTTGACATACATATCATGCACTATAATCTTTATTCATCCCTTTTCCCTGCAATGGCAAAGAATGCCCCTTTCGTGAGATGCAGAATTCTAGGTAACGTGCGAGATTTTATCGCCGTACAAATTAGACATTAAGCATTTCGTCACAGTTTTAAGCGGTACACATTGTCCAAAGCAAAAGCACACACTTCTACAGTGCATATTTTGTCATTGTTCTTACAAAGAATTGTGTGGGGGGATTCCGGCGCATTAAAGTACGAGAGACGTACATTGTTTCCTTAGAAGAGAGTGGAAAATTTCGCATTTTTTTCGTATTTCAACGCCTTGTTTCGATTTTCATCAGCTGTTGAATCTTTCTGAAGGTTACATGTGTGTGAAATATTTCATACCTTATACCTATAACCTTTCCTCTATTTCTCCGATGTGCATCTGTCTTATAAGAATAAACGAACAGCTGTCGTTCTACATACCTTCTCTCTCGCCCGAATTTCAGACTTAAGTAATTATTTTTACCCATATTTGTTAAATTTATGAATTAACGCTATTTATATGTTTAGATCAAATTCATAATATTGTTATTAATGCTTGTAATTAGTTTTATAATTTGCTGAAGTACAGATGTTTTCATGTGGACCGGGAGCAGTGATTCAGTGCATCAACTATCACTGCAGTGCCTCTGACAGAGAGGTCCTAGGTTCGAGTTCCGACGGCGGCAGGATTTTCAATACTGGCTTTTCAGCTAGGTCGAATTCAGTCGCTGTCTGGAGGAAAATTCCAGCGGCCGGCTGCTTTGATCGGTAGTTTTCCGCGGTTTCTCCGATCAACACCAGACGAATGCCAGAGCAGTACTCTAACAAACGGGCCACGGACCGCGCGCTATCTTTCCTTCCTCTTCCTTGTCCTGTCCTCACCTCTTGCACACACTTTCACTAACATCCCCTACACTATCCCACATTCACCACTACACATAACCGGTTTTTATTTATTTTATTTATTTATTTACGTCAAAAAACAGTTAAAAACTGTGTATGACGTGCTATGGGGAGAAGTGAATATTGTGCACGTTTTCAAAATTCTGTGGTCCCTACACTAAGCCATATCCTACTTGAATTTAAAAAAAACTCCGATGTAATAAAATCTATTTCCAAGGATAAATCAGCAATCGATAAATTTTGTGCTCTTAACCATGATGTCCTTCGTCAAGAAATAATACTTCCTGCCTTGACATGGAAACAATAATTTGAATAACTATATTTCCCACTGAATTCTAGAAGTCGTGCACAGATAATGAAGTTACATTTATAACCAGAAGCAAAACAAGGGGCCATCTCAGCATTTGCTCAATGGTTCACGGAAACTGGACGAAAAACCTGATCGAGATGGGGGTCATTGACCCAGAAGCTGCGATACAATACTTGTTACATATTGTTTAGAATTATACAGTCCAAATGGTAAATAATACATTAAATATCACTGTTAAAATTAATGTTACTTTCCTTGTGATGCTCAGTACAGTCTAATTGTGTAGAAACAGTTATGCAGCAGAAACACTTGGGATTTAAACTTTTCTATTGAATTTAATCGTTTAATGTCATCTGGCAAAGTGTTGTAAAATAATGTACATGTATTGTATGTGAATGATTTGTAATGAGCTGTTGATACTGTCACCTGATGAATATGATTTCTACGTTGAGTGTTATAGTAATAGACATCGGTGTTTTCTGAAAATATATCCCTTAAGCAAATCATTTTTGACAAAAACCACTGATTCGTAAATAAACAGACAATTTAATTTCTTTAGTTAAAATCCCTAGTTTAATAAAGAGGCGTGCAAGAATCACTTGGGTGGGATTTGGTTATTATTCGTATTAATTTTTTTTTTTTTGTTATCTAAGTCTCGGAGCTATAAAATGTATTTCCCCAGAATATTATGCCATATCTCAGGCGGGAATGAACATTCGTGAAATATACACAACGAGTATTATGAAGGCTGACTGAATTTCAAAGAATTCTGAACGCGTAGCATAATGAACTTAATTTTGTGTTTAATTCATTTAAATGGACGTGCCATTTGAGGTTTGACTGAATTGAGAGACCTAAAAATGTTGTATTCTTAACATCAGTCAATGGTACACCGTTCATTTTCAATGGAGTACAGAATGGTTTATTTGAAATGGAAAACTGCATTAAAACCGTTTTCTTTTCATTGACTATTTTGTTATTTCGGAACCAATTTGAAACATGTGGTATTGTACTATTTACGGGTTTTTTATTGCAAAGAATGTTCGTATCATCCGCAAAGAGAACTGTTTTTCCGATTCAAATTGTCGAGGGCATATCGTTTACGTGTAGTAAGAAGAGAATAGAGCCTAAAATCGATCCTTGAGGAACTCCACTTGCAATTGGCAAAGAGTCAGAAAGATGTGTACATAACGTTCCATCTTTCCAGTAAGGTATTTCCACTCTCTGAGATCGTTGTTTAAGGTACTGTGATATACCAAAATGACGAAACATTTTTATTATGGAAATGTCGTTTTATTTGACATAGAATGTAGGGATGGCAATAGACGATCGCGAGGGGGTCGCTATGTGACAAATAAACAACCGGCGTTAAGGATGATTTTCGTTAGGTTGAAATATCAGAGCCGAGGCGGAATAAGCATTGTTTTGAGAAACAAAAGAAAAGGCATAAAATTCGAATGCTTCCGAGTTTTTAGAAGAACATTGATTCGCTAGAGCAACGCGGTGATAAGCGGATCGGCTCTTGATATATTTTACTAGATCGAGGAAAGACTGTAATTGACAGTTGTATAACGTTAACTATCTTTTCATATATTAGGATAGAGCGTTCTTGTAAGAAGAAAAATACGTATCTAGGCGTCCACCCGAGACGTTAGTGAGGAAAGTCACAGATTATAATAGTACCGTCGGGAGAATTTTGAACCAGATCACGGACATTAGGCGAGGACTTCATCCAGAAGAGAGATTCTGCTGCGTCGACGGAGAAGGTCCTACGGGGCGCCATCGAACGAAGAAGTGGAGAGCGCGCGAAGACCCATGAACGAATAAAAAGGTTTATAACTATTGTAATATATAAAGAAAACTAGTCATGACCAAAGAATGATTCATTTTTGATTATCATTATAATAAATTCTAATTTGTTAAGTTGAAAGAAAGCTGATTATCATTGTTAGTTACGTGCAATCCAGCATTTTAATAATATTTTCATATTCCTCGCCACTCCGTACGAATAGCAGATTGAATAATTGGTTGCAGAGTAAGAAGCAACAATTATGATCTTCGAACCCCAATTAACTGAGCTAGCACAACATAATTTTGGAAGGAGAGAGATTTAAATTACGTAGGAATCATTAGGTTTCAAGTGTAACCTTTTTCTGACGTCCAAATTACATTTGTCAGATTACTGACAAATGTTTGTTTCAAAATGTCCCTACAAGTGGGGCTTGTTTTTAAATAGAAAGACGGGACTTATTTCAACTTGGCACCAGTCAACGTTGGGCGTATTTCAGCACGAACATAACCATTCTAGGGCAATACCACGGATTCCATCGGAAGGTAATTTTGAAAGTAAAATGCCGTGATCAATGACGTCAAAAGCTTTTGAGAGAAGAAAAACAAACCCAATCCTAACAGTTCTTTAAATATATCTGCAGTCCTTTTTTGTCTCCAAACATACTTTTTGCTCAAGTTCGCAAGTCTATCGTCTGTATTCCCGAAACGTCGAATCTCTCCGTCATTCCAACACAGACATTCTCTGTCAAAACGTCACATTCAACTCTTCTGCACGTTTCAACATATTTTCCGTCTTATATTACACAAAGTTTCCAACCATCCAAGACTATGAACCGTTCTCCATTCAATAAGACGACTACTTTCGTTCTAGTTGTTGATTTTGACTCGGCGTATCCTTTACCATAGTGTCCGACCTTGCCAACCTGTAATTTTAGTCCAAGCAGGCCGCGCACATGAAAGTCTTCTTGATATTGAATATCCATGACCTCTTGACTCGTTACAGTATTGTATGGATATTAGTAATAATACGAGTGGTGGTTCAAAGGTTTCTAGCCTAACAATGAAATCATGTCAGAAATTTCATAACAATAATTTATTTTTCAACAGAGCAACCTTGTACATTAATGCACTTGCGGGCACGATTATACAACTTTCGCAAACCAAATAAAATGTTTTTGGTTTCGAGTCTAACCAGGAATTCACAGTATTAATCACTGCATCATCACTGACAAGTCGACGGCCTTTTAGGTCTCTTTTGAAGTTTGTGAAAAGAAAAATGTCTGATGGAGCCAAATCAGGAGAGTATGGCGGATGACGCAACAATTAGAATCCGCAGTCACGCAGTTTCCTGGGTTTGAGACGGTGAGACTTTGTTCGACGGTGCGTTGTCCTGATGCAAAAGAACACTTAAAATTTTAGTAGTTTTCGTGCAATAGTGCGTACGATATTTGCAATTTTAAAAAATAACGAAAATAAGATTTCTTAAAAACGGCTTCAAACTTTTTCTTTAGGGGTAGTGCCAAACCTGCCCTACATGATGACATAAACACCATATTGCTCTATTCTTTTGTTTTTAAAACATTACTAAAATGTAATTTTTCGACTTGTTTCTCACGTCGGTAAAATTTGCATTAGAGGTGATTTCTTCACATTATTATATTTATAAGTACATTTGCTTTAAATAGCATGTACAGTTTCTCGAAAACTCAACAGTTTTCTGATAAAATGAGCTCCAAATTCCGCATTTTCAGAAACGCTCAAACGCTATTTTCTCAAATGTTTCAAAAATTTATCTTCAAACTTTTCCCGAGGATAGTGCTAATAGCACTGTTTAATATGACGTAAAGTTCATTTTGGTGTATTCTTTTGTTTTTTCAAAAAATATACAAATGTATTTTTTTAATATCTCTCACGGCGTTAATATGCTCGTTTCCACCAATTTGTTTACGTTATTGAATTTGTGAGGTAAAGTGCTTCAGATGACTTCAAATGAAGTTTTTCGAAAACTCATATTTCTGTGAAAAAAGAGCTTCAAATGTCGCATTTACAGTAATGCTTAAAGCCATTTTCTTAAAAAGACTCCAAAGACTCCTTTTTTTCAATGAAAATTGCTATTTAGGATGATGTTTTAGACTTCTTTAGTATTCTTAAATAAATATTTCGGTTCTATTATTAGGAAACCGAAAAGTTGAGAAACTGTCAAAAAATGTACTTTGGGCGGCGATAGATAGCAGCAGGCAAGAGGAAAGGACAAGATCGTACAACCAGTCCACACAATTGAAATTAAAAAACGTTACAACGAGAAAGTCTGTGCCATTCTGTAGCACCACTAGTTTCTTTAACTCTTCTCTTGAATGTCGCTGGAGGGTGTAATAATAAGATGCATTTATGGTTTCGCCCTTCTGCAGGAAATCTACCTTAATTAACCCTTCTGCATCCTAGAAGACAGATGCCATAACTTTCCCGACTGATTTCTGCGTATGAAATTTTTTGAGGGTAAGGGATGAAAGATGCTTTCTTTTTTGTGACTACTGCTTTGTCTCAGGATCGATGTAGTGAACCCACGTTTCATCCATTGTTACGTATCTTCCAAGAAGAGTCTTCATCCGTTCCAAAATGGCGCACGATTTCTTCACAGCACAGCACACCTTCCCTTTTCTGAGCTGCATTCAGAGCTTTTGGGACCCATCGAGAAGAAACTTTCCGCATCCCCAAAATATCCATAATAATGTCATGTGCCCGTCCACGGGAGATTCCAAATGTAACTTGAATGTGCTGCGATGTTGTTCGGCGATCCTGCATTATCAGATCGTGCATTGCACACTTTTTTCATCTGCGGCAACGGTGAAGGGCCTCCCGCCCCTTGGCGCATCTTCCTCCCTGGTTCTTCCTCGTTCGAAGTCGTCCACCCAATTTTTCACTATCGCACAAGACGGAGCACTGTCCCAAGTGTCTTCTGCATGTCCTCCACAATTTCCTTTGACGACCTTCCCTTCAAATAAAGATGACGGCGCGGTTCTTGATTTTCTCCATACTCTCAATTTTCTTTACACAAGGACATTCAACGCGCTCTAGCGGCAAAACTAATGAAGCTGTGCTCTCGAAATTTGACTTACATGTCCACGAAGGATCCTAATAAATAAGCAGTTAACGTCTGTTGTACCAGACATTGTGGTAACTATCTCGGGCTAGAAAGTTTTCGACCGCCCTTCATATATGTAAAACTTTTTTTTCGATCTCTAGAACCAGTTAAATGATTTTCTCCTCAAAATCAACAGTGAGTACAATATAGGGTTTCAAACAAGGTTGGTGAAGATTATCTTCAAACGTGATGTTACTTTACTCGTACTGGCAACGTATCAACTGTGTTGACAACCTGTGGGCCTCCCTGGGTCGTGTTACAGCTGGGGAGACCGGTTGGTGCAGTTGCCTTGGGCTCAAGTGATAGTTGAAAAAAGTCGAGGCTAATGATAAAGCTCGCCCAACGGAGGAATTACAGGAGAGAAAGCTCTGATGGAGTAAAGGAATTGGTGTGTCGTGTCGTAATGAAGTAATCCGCTTGATTTATCGGGTAGTTTATTCATACGAACTCTGTGGATGGGTCTTGGTACTTCATAGGAACGTGAATTGAAGTTCCTTTTCATGTGCTATCGATTTCGCATTCTAATCTTCTAAATCATATTACTTTTATTTACTCCATTATACAAACTGAATATGTAATCCATTACTTCAGAAAAATGTCACTACTTTGAGAAAATAAGTCTAAGACAATATTTTACTGAATATTCATCAAACGAAAAATCAATTCTTTCATTGATGTAATGATTAAATTAAATATTAAATCAAACCTGGACGTTGAACATTTGCTAGGGCTTAGATTTAGGATTTCAATGAAATAGAAAACTGGGGAATCTCAAAGAAAATGCAATTAATTTGTTTAAAAAATAGTCACATACCAAAATATGGTCCTTTTTGTTGGACTTGCATCTATCTTGTTTTGTCGAAAGAATTACGCGTTGACGTTATATCTCAGGTCTCGTGTTCTAAGTACTGGAAAGTTCTCTTGCATACAAATCATTGGTGCTTAGTGTGGAGGGGGCAGGGTGGTGCGAGAGAAAAGACGAATACTTCTCCCACAACAAATCCCTTACGTCTGTCGCGAATTATGCCCGTACGATTACTTGAGCCCTGGAATACCTACCCCCCCCCCACTCCTTACCAACATGAGTTGGATTATGAATAAGTGATATCAACGAACATTGTTGAAAAATCTGAAGCAGAAATGATCGATTCCGGATAATAGAAACTATTTTGCAACGAAAAACGAGGTATAGATTTAATATTACAGTCCTACCGCCGAAATAACCAACCCCCCTCCCCACTCCTCTCGCATCTAGAGAAATGAGGGCTCAAGAAAACGTGCGCGGGTGACAGTCATCTTGGAATCTCGAAAGCCCATCACGCCTGAGTTGCGTGGCGTCGTTACTTTAATTGTAGTCTAAAGGGTACCCCCGGATAAGATATAAAAAGTTCCCGTAAACCAAATGACGCACGAGTGGTTACATTATAATTCTAACAAAAAATATTTTTGATAGGTTTCCTAACTCCCGTCCCACCGCCCACCCTTCTCTAGAGCCAAAAACGTGTTTTTTTTTAATTGCTGGGCCATAGTTAAAAAAATCGGCTCTTGTAGTCAAGTACTTGGCTGTCCGATAGACATCGCGTCCTAGGCACAGTTACCAACGTTTTAGACGCAATTCTATGACCTTCTTGCACGAATTGGACCTCTTCTATCTTATAGCCGAGTACTTGACTACAAAAGCCTATTTTTTAAACTATGACCCAGCAATTAAAAAAAACGTGAAAAAATTCACAAGTGTTCTGAGATGAAGGTTTAAATTTTTTCGTGCCTGGGTGGGTGTTCTAAGACACAGGTAAATAGGTCTGGCAAATCCGGGTTCAACCTATTCCCCTTCCATGCATGCCCCCACATATCCTTCATTTGTGACCGAATTTTCTCATGAATTGCCAAAAAACATCGTCTTTGCTTACCTTATGATATACTTATGCAAAGGATTAGAAAGATTTTTAAAAAAATTGGTACTAAAATTTGTAACTAAATTCCAAAATCAAAATATTACTGGATGCTTCAATAATGTATAGAAATATATAATAAACACTAAAAATAAATACACAGAACTGTTGCAGTCATTGTCAACGAATATTTAAATTCAAGGTGATTTAAAGGCGGGAAAATAGTATTTATTTTTTTAACTGCAGCCAAGTTGTCGAAAAAATCTGAAAAAAATTCACAACCAGTTGTGTTTTAAGAGAAACGTTTGGAATATTTTCGAGCCTGTTCCATGTTTCGACAATAAAAAAATATTTTTTGTTACTTTTTTCAAAAATATTTTTGTGTTTGAATTTGGGTCTGAACAAATATCAAAAATATTTTTCTGATAGTATAAATTGTCTTCTTATTTATCATATTTTTTCAGTCAGATAGTGTTAAGTGGTCGAAGAAAATAAAATTAAAAAATCACGTTTTCTGCTCTAGAAGGGTGTGGGTGATGGGACGGGGGCTAAAAACCTTTCAAAAATACTTTTATGTTAGAATTATAATGTAACCACTCATAAGTCTTTTGGTTTAGGGAAACTTTTTTCCATCTTAACTGGGGGTACCCTTTATAAACAAAAATGCACTTCGCCCTTAAGTTCAGACTTCAAACTTCTTGGTTCATTCATCTTAAACTAGTGGTGCTGCAGCATCACATACTTTCTCGCATTATTTCTAAATTTGCCTGATATGCGGACGGACGTTTTGCCGTCAGTCGATTTTCCGGTATTGAGGACCCACAAAACATGGCTACACCACGTGTTAGAGGAAGTAATTGAAGACCCGAGTGCAAGAATCAGATAATAACCGAAAGTAAAGTTTCAAGAAATATGAAAAAAACATTTTACATTAAATACGAAATGCATCACATTTTCTTGCTGATGGAAGGAAACAATGTGAACATTTCCTGGAATTTTAAATGCAATAGCTTAACAGTAGCAATAACAGTAGAAATGGGTTATAATTAGATAAATACGTGTGGGATATATCTGGTTCTTGCACTCAAAATATCTACATTGTGTTAAAGCAAGAATAATTGAGTGTAAATGATTTATTTCCATAGAATTAATCCATTTTTCGTTATCAGGGTCCGGTAATAAGTTTTTCTGACGAAAATTTGCAGTTTTCAGGCGCACGATTACATAACTTTCTCTTAGGAAGTAAACGCGACAAAGTTTTTATGCGTAAACCAGGCAACAAGCACCGATCAAATCTGTACTAATTGTATGTAATTTGCAGGATGGGAAAGGTTTGCATTTTGTTATGGGTAAAAAAAAGACAGTCGAGACTAAGGCATTACGCTTCACTTATTCGCCTTATTTTAGTATAGGCCAGCTTGCTGGGATTCGTACAGATTGGGACAAGGACAAAGCTTTAATAGAATCCATGGACGGGCAGAAAATATTCTAATTAGGTAAATATTCTCCAATTTATTTAGATTCACTTCAGACTTTTCATCAGCTTGTTCGCGGTTAACCAATCGGGAGCTTCAAGACAAAAAATAATGTCGTAACGAAGCTCCCGATTGTTCTGGCTGAATCTTTGGATTTGAAAAAGATGTTGATTGTGGGGGGTACTTTACAAGAAAATATTTTCAACGTTTTCTCAAAAATGGCGCCCAAGTTTTCTTTTAAGTTATTCGTCAACTAATGTAAATTGAAGTTATAAAAATGGTTCAGTTCCGATTTTCGTTGAATTCTCTGAATGTTCGAAAATAGCAAAGGTTCAAAATTCTTTCAATGACTTTCTACAATTACTATTGAAGATAGATTTTCTTCGTAATGAAATTTGTACGTCAAAACTAATTTTCGAATAAGTTTATATAGGAACTCAAATCTTATCAAAATTGAGTAATTTTCGCGTATTTTTTCGTGCAATGAATGCAGTTTTCTCAAAAATGGCTGATACACGAAGATGTACCCCTATGAAAATGGGATGTGAAGGTCAGATTTTTGTTGAACTCTATTAATTGTCGAACATTTCAAAAGTAAAAAATATGCGAGAAATTATGTGCTGTTTAGCATCATTAATTATACTCTGCATATTCATTGCTATCATTGTCGGAAGATGACTCACCAACTAACATTAATTGTTCTGGACAGAAATCGGAAGAACTCTGAATTTCACTTTCATCTCACGATCGCTAACAATAGTTTCCTTGTTACTTATTCTCGCTGTTGAAATCATTGTTCAATAAGTCAGCTGTTTCCTTCACATCCTTGTTGAAATCAAGTCAAAATGAAGATATTTAAGTTTTGGCAGAAAACAGGTCGCGCAAATGGTATTGTCGGGGAAAAACAGAACCAAATATGCGAATAGCACTTCAACAAAAAAGCGTTATTCCTGCTATCTCAAGGTCAATTAGCTAACTACCCATCCCCTAGGTTTAGTTCACAGATCTCTAAGATTTCTGTGTGCGGCTATTGTAAAACTACAGAAAAAAATTACACCGGGGCAGAAATGATCAGACTCTTGGTAAGTTGGGAGTTACGGTTAAAATTTGATGTAATAAAAGTGCGTTTCGTCTTTTTCAGGTGGACCACTTCAGTTTCAGCAACAATGCCACCTTTAAAATGAGATACCTCATCAATGATACCTTCTGGCAACCTGAAATAAACGCCCCTATATTTTTCTACACGGGCAATGAAGGTGACATCACGATGTTTGCTGAAAACACCGTAAGTATCACACTTCTTTACTTTGCTGTCTTAACTGTTGCTACTGATTTGACATTATGAAGTTAAGCAGACAAGTTCGGTTTGTCGAGGATGATATAATCCACGTAATAAAATATTCTAGAATCTACCGAGCGAGTTATTGAAATTAAACAAAATATCCTGACCTGCCAAAAATTTCAATGGCAATGATGAGTTAGACTAAGGTAGAACTTGCGCGATTTTCGTAGAAGCAAAGTAAGATAAATTATGTCAATAGAACTTCGTGCGCTGTGGAAAGGAATATTTTTGGATTAAAAAGTAGCTGTGCTAAAACGTAGGTTTCATCCGAAAACACATTTGCAAAAAAGTCTCGCTTCCTCAAATCTTTCAAATATATCTTTTTTTTTTCGTTATATTTCAAGAGATTTCACAATTGATTTCGTCAGAAACTAAAATCATAGCACTGAAAGCGATAAATAAGCCCAAATGCCTTGCAAGGAAATGTACCACAATTTTCAAAAACCGTCGTATTCCGAAAATTTCAACTTTCACAATTTCCTTACTTCAGTATTTACGTCCGTGACGAAGATAAGACCTTCGACATTTTCAAAATAAACTCCTATTTCTAGGCATATGTCGAAGCGATGTGTGTCCCATTTTAAAAATCGTGTTGTTGGTCGATAATGAGGTCCTAATTGTAACTGATCGGAAATCCCGAATGTGATGTTTAGTAATGTGGTGCTACATTATGAAAACGTTTAGAATATTTGAGACTTCTCGTTTCTTTTGATACGATTCAGTATGCATTTAAAATCGTGTATTAAATAAATATGAACTGAAATAGCAGTTTATGCAATTAGTTTCTGATGTTAAGCGTTATTGCATGAGTAGGACATGTGAAAACGAGCGACGATAGGAGCGAGTTTTCAAATTTATAGGAATGCAATAAAGCAGCATTATAAACGAGTTGCATACGCTATTTTTTTAATAACAGCATTATATTTTTTTAAGAGAATCAAACTTAATTTTGCGAAACAACTTTCTTGTGACGTCTCGGATCTGTGCGGGAAAACGGTGGTCGGCTGCGCCGTTTACCATCCATTCCGGTTACATTTATTATCAGCGTGACAGTGGTTCGAATGTTATTCTCAGAAGCGCGCTCGCTGCAATCATGCAGTACTTGAAATAAAATTACGTGATCGTATTCTTATGCGAACACCGCGATGGTGACCACCTAAGCAGCTACTGTTTAATATTATCAGTAGACTATACTTTACCGTAAATAGGTGTAAGATATTAACTCAAAATTTGTCTGAGAATTATAGAGTAAGATTTGAAACACAAAGTAAAAACTATTCGATACTCCGTCTTCGTAACGTTGAAAACAACGGAATCGTCACTCGTCACAGAAATACAATAAATCTTGCAGTAATTAAATTAGCACAGTGATATAATATTGAAAATAAAACTGAACTGTTTTTAGGTTTTGAACTCGCAAATCTGAAGTTTGTTAAGGCTTCAGTATCCGTTTAAAATTTGTAATATGTGGATTCGTCTTGGTTATAGCAAAAAACACAGTCGAAATTATATTTTCAGCTAACCTGCAACAAGAAATAAAGCAACAAGTCGAAGCGCGAAATAAAGCAACAAGACAAGCAAAACACAGTCGAAATTATATTTTCAGCTAATCTGCTACAAGAAAGAAATCTGCAACACCTAAACACACTAAATACAGTCAAATCGCTAAAAACAAGCAGGTAAATCAAAAAATTCAAGAACACAGCCAGATGCGTCCGTCTCGTAAGATGGCGTCAACCAGTTTTGCCTTTTGCGCATTAAGGATGGAGTGGGGAGACAGCCACTGCGGAGAGACTTTTTGAATGCTCTGTAGTTTCTCTTAATAATTTTGATGTACACATTCAGCTAGTCAGTATCCTAAGATCACCCATAACTCGATCCCCCAATCTTAGTTCAAAGATGGGTTTGGAACGTTCAATGTTGATGGGGTATTTAGTGTTTAGATTTGAAAACAATAGATTATAATTAAACAATTCAGTGGCATTTATAAAGTAGTTAAAATAGTTTTAAAAAATTGAATATTTTAAGTTAAAACTTTTAACCATATGAAAGATCATTAGGATTTATTATTTTTGTAGGAGGAGGCTGAGAGTTAGTAGTTACCTGTACACTTCAGTTTAGTCAAAATGACGCTGTAAACCTAGAACAATATTTTAATTTAAAACTGTGAACCTTTTTTTGAATATTAAGTTATAATGATGGTTGGATATATTTTAAAATTTTAGTAATAAACTAAACTCAGAGTATTGTGACGTCGTAGGAATACACAATAATCACAGACACGAGCTTCAGTGATAAATATGTACAGGTTTATTCACAATATGTACAGTAATAATTTAAGTTACTCAGCTCTGGTAGATCTTTACTTCCCTGATCGCAGGAGCGATCCTTAAAAATGAATAACTGACTCGTGACCCGCGCCACTCCTCAGCGAGCCTCCCGCACACAGCAGACAGCTCCGGCGACCTCTGTCACCAGTGGATATAGTCCACAACGGCGTCCCAACACATGGTTTGCCGCACGAGCCTAGCTCGGCTCCGCACCGCCCTGAGCGCAAGTTTTTGTGCGTTCGCACGAGGGTTCCCTCTCAGCTCACAAAACCCCACCCCCGCGCTCTGCGTTCGCTCTTATATAGCTACCACCCACGTGACCTGAAACGTCACTGGGTTTTGCACACGGCCCACACTGACCGCTTTGCCAGGCATTTTTGGACATCCATTTCCATGGATTCCAAGAATTTGTCACGCGGCACGCGGCAAAAATGCGCTGTCCCGCATTTTGGGCATCCCTTTCCCTAGCTCTTAGGATTTCTCAGAATACCTCGGCGTGTCACATCCTGCCTGGCCCCTGGCGTCTAATCCTCTGCCGTCGCACCTTTGTGTCGCTCGGCGGTTGCTAGCTGTAGCCTTACAATACGTTACAGTATTATATAGGAATAAACTAAACTCGGAGACTAAACTGTTTCATTGAATTTACAGAGTTTGGAAACTGTTAGTCGACCTCACGGTGTAAGAGATGTATATCTTACACCGTGGTCGACCATTATGCATATTGACATCTCTTAGAATTGTCAGAATATAAGGATGGTAATCATTATATTCATTAAATGAGTGCCCAACATATTGTTTTCTAGATTGTATTATTGATTTAAATATACAATTTTTGAAAACCAATTTTATTTTAAAATGCAATATTTTTTAAGTTCTTAAGAACCAGGGTTATTTTCCATGTAATGAAAATATCAGGAAATTTGACGTGACATCTTTTAAAAACCTGTCTCATTTGGATAACAGTATACCTATATTTGTAGGGATTCTTATGGGAGACGGCAAGTGATGACTTCGCAGCTCTAATTGTATTTGCTGAACATCGCTACTATGGAAAGTCTCTGCCCTTTGGAAATGAATCCTTCTCTGTAAGTACTTGTATATCCAAAGTGCTCGAGGCATTAATTTTGTCTAAATAATTTTCGAACTGTAGCACAAAAACAATGAGTATTTAAACTGTAATCATGCCTGGATGATGCTTCTTTCCCTCATTCATTTACAATTTTAACATTACAAAGCATCCTTCATTCTTTTAGATTTTTTTTAGTTATTTACCTTATCTGAATTGACTTGTTTTAATAGCCAGTATAATGTCCACAGAGTCCTCAGAAAGTTGGATATCTGACTTCACAACAAGCACTTGCAGACTATGTGGATCTGATAAATCACTTGATGGAAAATTTGACTTCACCTGTGCCTGTCATTGCCTTTGGTGGTTCTTATGGAGGCATGCTAGCTGCGTATTTCCGTATGAAGTATCCACATGTTGTCCAAGGGTACGTACATTCGCCCGTCTGCCAGTGAACAACTCTAGCCCCTCAACGTCCCCACGATTTTCGATCTCGAATTTGAAACGAAACTCCTAATTTAGGGGAGTAGTTATCAAGAACTCCCTAGGACATTTTCAAATGTTCCAAATTTTCTTTACATTTTTGCTCGTCTAAGCAAACTAAGATTTTAAAAAAGACTAAGGCCTGATTTTCCATAAAACCTCTGAAATTTCGAAGGTTACATTATTTTTGCACCCCTCTTAAACTATATTATGGAAGACAAGTTTTTTCTTAATGTAATGTTCTTCAGTATTAATCTTTAATTAATATAATAGACTTTGCTTTCGAAATGGTTAGTATTCGGGTAACTGTGAGGAAAATTGTAACAAATTAAAAAATGTAAACAAAATTTTCTCAAAAACAGCTTATTTTTTTCTTTAACTTGTTTGATCTTAGAGCGAAGTTTGCAAACGTCAAATTTTCATTAAAATCTCTGCCATTTCGAAAATTGCAAAAATTACAGTTTTTGACACTCTTACTACCACATTATTACACAGTCCAGTGACCCAGTCACATTAATATATGACCACCGCTTACGTTCGAAGTAAACTTGCAATAACTTCTTCGCCGACTGCAGGAGCAGCAGAAAGGCCTGCAACAGACTACAACGAGGAATGCGTTGCGAGAAAAGTGCGACGAGAAATGTTGAAAATCGAAACAAGAGACACTTATCGACCCCCACACATTTGTTTTCTCGTTCTCCTTTGCGAAAGCGAAAGAGTTCCTCGCTGGAGTTGGTCAGTCAGAGAATTTTCGACTCCTTCATTTGTTACATTTATGCATTCGCCGCTGCAGGAAAACATTAAACAATGCGTAGAATTGTGTGAGGCTAAAGTATTTAGCAGTAAAAGATGTCATATACAGCCAGTTTAAAAAAAAGTTACTTTATTTTATCTTTAAACGGAAATGAACTAGGAAAAACTTGTAGAAAATATTCATTTTTGTATGAAAACAATACATAATGAGCAATATAAAAATAAAAATAAATTTGAAGCAAGAAACTTGGAACAGTCTTACGAAAGAATTGAATTAATTCATTATTTTTCTTAATTCTTATTGATTATTCACAAAAGAATTTATTAATTGTGAATTTTATTATGAATTATTTGATCATTCCTCATTTATTCACAATTCAACCAACAAATATAGTAAAACAGGGTGGGTAGAGATTATATAACTCAAGAAACTTTGCAATTCCCTTATCGTCACGCTCCTGCTTTTCACATTAAATAATTGCAATTAAATAAATGCAATGCAATAATGTATTTCAGTTTATGCAATTCGAATTCATTAGGTAGATACATTACGATTATGTTAACAAAACAAGGAATTCGGGAGAATTACACAAGAGCATTAATAAAACAAGAAATGGGGCTGGCAGCTGATCTCACTCTGCTGTCAAGCAACACCACCTAATTACCACAACCACCTAGATTAGGTGGTTTTGTGTCGAGCCTCTCGGCTTGTGGCACATAAAGACCTTTCGATACATCGTTCTGGTGTGTAGACGCAGCCTCGCCGGCTTCTTTCCTCATTTCTCGTCGCACACTTCTCCCAACGCATATCTCTCGGCGTAGTCTGTTACGGGCCTAAAAAGCGTGTCGGGTGGACAGTGCAGCAGTTGTCGCAGCGGAGAAACGGAGCGTTTTATGGGACGGCCGAAAGGGAATAATCATTGACTTTCGGGTCAAGAGCGGAAGCATTTCCGAGACTGCAAAGTTTGTAAAGTGGCAAAATGGTGATAAACATGGCAAAATGGCGATATCCTAAACCAGCGCCGGGCCGTGGCAATTGTGAGGCACCACGGGCCATAGATGAGAGGGGAGAACAACGGCTGTGGAGATGTGTACGGGAGGATAGATATGCAACCGCAGAGTAACTGACAGCCCACATTAACCAAAAGGCTACCAACTGGGTCTCAACAACCGTTGAGCGAACGTTGCTGCGTATGGACTTCCACAGCTGCGCCTAGTTCACGCACCCATGCTGACTGACCTTCATCGGTGACGAAGGTAGAAATTGCACGCCAATATCGCAACTGGACGTCCATTGAGTGGCGACCTGTAGCATTTTCAGAGAAATCACGCTTTCTGTCCCATTAGACAGATGGTCATTGGCGTACACAGCATGAAACGTCTGAACGCAAACGCCCTGAAACAATCGCCGGACGGGTCTAGGCCGGAGGGAGCGTGATATTTTCGTTGCATTTCCTGAGTTATCTCATTTTGGAAGACACAATGGATCAACAGAACTATGCAGCCACCCTTGAGACCATGTCCACCCTTCTACATGTAGATTTTCCTCTCCAAGACAGCATCTTCCAGCAGGATAATGCAACGTGTCATACAGCTCGGAGTGGACGTGCGTGGTTCGAAGACCACTAGGATGAGTTGACAACTTCCTTGGCCACCAAACTCTCCTCGTTACAACCCAATCGAGATTTTATGGGACCATCTTAATCGGAATGTTCGCGCCATGGATCCGCAACTGAGGAACGTAGTAGAAAGAAATACGAAAGAATTTTCTTCAGGGGTGGAGAGAGTACGAAAGAATTTCTTCAGGGGTGGAGAGAGTACGAAAGAATTTCTTCAGTGGTGGAGAGAGTACGAAAGAATTTCTTCAGTGGTGGAGAGAGTACGAAAGAATTTCTTCAGTGGTGGAGAGAGTACGAAAGAATTTCTTCAGTGGTGGAGAGAGTACGAAAGAATTTCTTCAGTGGTGGAGAGAGTACGAAAGAATTTCTTCAGTGGTGGAGAGAGTACGAAAGAAGTTCTTCAGTGGTGGAGAGAGTACGAAAGAAGTTCTTCAGTGGTGGAGAGAGTACGAAAGAATTTCTTCAGTGGTGGAGAGAGTACGAAAGAATTTCTTCAGTGGTGGAGAGAGTACGAAAGAGAGAGTACGAAAGAATTTCTTCAGTGGTGGAGAGAGTACGAAAGAATTTCTTCAGTGGTGGAGAGAGTACGAAAGAATTTCTTCAGTGGTGGAGAGAGTACGAAAGAATTTCTTCAGTGGTGGAGAGAGTACGAAAGAATTTCTTCAGTGGTGGAGAGAGTACGAAAGAATTTCTTCAGTGGTGGAGAGAGTACGAAAGAAGGTTTTGGGGGAAATATTATCTCAGATCTGAAACAATATGAATTGCATATGCGGATGACTTGCATTTGACAAACCGATCTAACTTTGCACTTGCAATGTTTCAACAGTTGAAAGAGCAAACCTTACAGTATGGATTAATTATAAACAATCATAAAGTATATGCCTACATCATATGTCAAACCCAGAAGAACTAAAGTATTTAACATAAGAATTGAGTTACCAAGAAGTCTGGTTGTATAAAATCTTGGGTTTAGTTTTAATAAACGTAATAAACAAAAGAATAGCAGCTGGTAATAAAGTGCACTTCACAAATCAAATATTCTTCAAAAGCCAATCGATGTGTTAATATCATTGATGTGTAAAGCTGCAAAATATTCCATACTAGCAAAATACATATAGTTGCCCGGTCTTTCATCGTATCCAATCCTTGTGAAAGAAGTTAAATTTTATATCAACCAGGGTCATTAGGATTATAATTTTGAATATTTTCTATAATGAAAAGAGATTTGCACTAGAGCTTAAATATTATAAGTAGGCCTACATAATTTGCAATATAATGAAAATTTGATGTAACCATTGCAAATAATACAAGAATGTATGTACCATCTTGTAGCAACACCAGCTGTTGTTACTATCTTCCATCATTTAGAAAGCATATTTTTAGTCAATGCTGAAACTATAACTAGCGGAGGAAAAAATTCTAACATAATGCAAATGGTTAATGTCTTTCAGATATATTGAGTATTTTATATTTAATTTTAACTTTCAAGTTTTATAAATACTTAGAAGTGTGTACCAGTTCAAATACTAAATGTTGGAGGCAAAATATTACATTTTCAAAATGCAACAAAATGTATAAGAACAGTTGGTTACTTGTAAAAAATTACCATATCTTGCTTCAAACTGTTTAAAAATTATACATCTTCAATTTTTGGTGTCAATGTTTTGACGAAAGGATAAAATAATTTAGTAGTATGTGATTTGTAACTTTCTGAAAAATGGCAAGGTATCCATTTTGTGTTTATATTTTTTAATTGTTCAAGAGCCATAGATCCACAGTTTCCAAGTAAAAATACATATGGCAGATAATGCATTTATTCTTTCTAAAATTGTTTTGTAATTGGTTATATTATTCACAAAGTATGAAGTGTGTTTCTATCGGCAGCGATAGCATATACTCATATTGATGCAAGTCTGTAACCAGCAGTTGGTGTCAGGAATTTTTATGCCAGCGAAATAGTTGGATTGAAACTGGATGAAAATTCCAGAGGCCAGCTGCTTTGATAAATCAGATCAGTCTTTTCTTCTGATTAATTTAGGCAGATACTGTAGTAGTACCTTTGGCAATAGGCCAAACTGCATGTGGTTTTTCTTTCTCCATCCTATCCCTAATTCTCAACCTTAGGACCATTCCCATTTGTTTAAGAATGTTTCTCAAAAGCATTGGGTGTCGGACAAGATGTGAACAGCTGAGAGCTCCCAAAACAAGTGTCATGGGTTGGGATAACAAGAGCAATAAAATGGAATGGAAGTATTTTTCTAGTATCCCATTAGATGACCTATATCACCCTTCATAGTTTTGTAATTGCCTGGGTAAACAAAGTATCAAATTTGTTACTTGTTTGCTAACAACCTCTAGAAAAAAAATAATTTGAAAACAATAAATTTCTTTTTCATCAGTGCTATTGCTGCATCAGCCCCAATCTTCCAATTTCCTGGACTAGTGCCTTGTGGAATTTTCAACATTATAGTAACTTCAGATTTCAATACCACATCACATGAATGTATGAAATCAATCCAGAAATCTTGGAAGACAATTGATACTTTTGCAGGTTCAGGTAAGTTTTTAAATGCTTGTGCAATAAAATTTATAATGACATAGTTTATTGCACTTCTTATGTTTTGTGCAAAAAACAATTATTTTTTTTCTTTTTTTCTTCCAGAAAGTGGTCGATTATGGCTTAATAAAAACTGGAAATTATGTAAACCTATAAATAAGACAGAAGATGGTCTTACTCTGAAAGCTTGGTTATCAGATGTTCTTGTGAATTTGGCAATGGTAAATTATCCATACCCAAGCAATTTCTTGGCTCCTTTGCCAGCATATCCAATCAAGGTTGGTTGTGTGTATTAAGTAGAGTGACTGTTCTTAACATTTGTTCAGTAATTGTATGGAGTGTTGCTATAAATTAAAAATACTTTAAGAATACCAGGAATAGACCTCATGTCATCAAATCTACTAACTTGCAGAATACTTAAAACATGATTAACTTTTATAATTTTGTTTTTTGTGGTATTTTAAATCGTTAAAGATAAGAACGTCACTTTAAATCGCATCTCATATTTTCAGGCCATGTGTAGATTCCTTCCCAACTCCTCTTACAGTGACAAAATACTGCTGACATCACTTTTCAAAGCATTATCAGTGTACACAAATTACACGGGCAAGACAAAGTGTCTCGATATCCAAGAAGATGCCAGCCCTCAATTAGGAGAAAGTGGCTGGGATTTCCAGGTAACAAGCAGAATTAATTGTGAAAAATGTCCAATGTATGTACGTGATGCATTTCAAAAATAGTAATAATTTCATCCCATATACTATATTAGGCTTGCACAGAGATGGTGATGCCAATATGTTCCAATGATACTCTCAGCATGTTCGAAGAAGCTGAATGGAATTTCAAAAAGTACTCTGACGGCTGTTATCAGAAATGGAAGGTTAGACCCCAACCAGATCTTGCAATAAAAAATTATGGTGGTAAAGACATTTCTGCTGCATCCAATATAGTTTTCAGGTGAGTATTTTAAGACATTGAATGGTTTCAAGATCATTCAGTTTTGGTTTTGAAACTGACCCTTATTTTCCTATATTTTTATTAAAATGTGATTTTCTTTTTCACTTTTTGCTTTGGTAAAATTTAGTTCAAAGTAAAAAATTGATATTTATTAGCTTCTGCAAGAAATCTTGGTCATAACTTTGACAAGGAAAAAAAAGTCCTTTCCTGTCTGGGGCACCTGATAAATCAAAAGAAAATATTCTTTTAGAGAAATAAACCTTTTCAAAAATGCTCAAAAACTCTTGACACCTGTTATTTATTACGTCACTTTTCAAAATGTGAAGCCAGCCTAACAAATAATGCAAAATTATGAAGACTCATAAATTTTAAAAAGTTTATTTTATAATTTTTTTAAAAAGAAGTTTCTTCGGCTTATTTCTCATGGTTATTTTCCTTGGGTACATCATTTGAATTTTTGTTGTGTAGTGTCATTTTAAACAAGTTCACTCTAGTATTGAGCAGTGATTAAATTTAAATTTCGCACTTGGTCTTAAATGCAATGATTTTAAACATAATTTGGATGGCTTGTACAGGGTCTTAAAAGTAAAGGTTAATGAAAGCAATTCATTAGTGATTAAATTATACCATGATAGCTTATTGTATAACAGTATCAAAACAAAAACTTGTTGGATGCTGAGTCACACTATCCACTCTGCAAAGCCTCCTTCCATTAAGCTAAAATGTCTACTTCATCCACCCTACCAACTAGCTCCCCCTACTCCCATGACTACATAGAACTCATTTCCTAAACTAAAGAAAAACTTCAGGATTTTAAAAATCAAGTGATAAAAAGATTAAGCACTTTAATTTACATAAAAGATTTTGGAGTATTTCCCCCAAGGATATTGAAATGGTAACTGAGAAGTGTGTCAAAGTTCAGAAGGACCATTGAAACATTCAATTTGTTTTATGTAACTTGTGGAATGTAGTCGGGTTGGAAACCTTTATCGCTTCATAAAACATCACACACAAAATGTAATGCTTTCATTTTTTTTTTACAGTAATGGCTTGTTGGATCCATGGGCTGGTGGTGGAGTTCTCCGCAATTACTCGGATAGTTTAGTGGCAGTACTTATCCCTGAAGGTGCCCATCACTTGGATCTGAGGGCTAGAAATCCTGCTGATCCTGCATCTGTGATTAAAGCACGAGAGTTTCATAAGCATTACATACAGCAGTGGATCAAACAGTTCTACAGGCAGCATAAAATATTTCCACATTAAGAGCACTTTAAAAGTGTGTGATAACTGAATGCCGATAACCCCACAACAAGTATTCAGGGGGAGCTTTAAAACCCTGTTATTGTTAACTGTGATCTCTTTACCCTTTTTCTTAATGCATACATATGTTCAGATATTAGTCAAGGGAGCAGTAATTACAGTCTTGTGGATTAAAATGAAGTATCTTTTTTTTTATAAATCTATTAACAACAAAATAATTTATTATAAATACTGTACAAAAACATATCGTGGAACATATCATGATATAATAAAGAATTCATTAAGAATCCATTGTAAACAAATCATTCTCAAAATAATAAAAACTGTTCTTGAAATATAAGATCATAGAACAATAACTTTACACTACACATTCATTTTATACAATTACCACTAAAATCTAAAAATCAACACTTTCAAAGTTTGCAGATGCCAAACAATGCACCTGAACATTAAAGTTTCTTGCCTGGCACTACACAGAAACTAGAACTTCATGGTCTTCTATTTTTGTGACAATAAGGCATCTTGGGTTTTACATCCCTCACATAAACACTCACTTCTCATGTGCACGCATATGCTTTGTTAAGTCACGTTTCTCTGCATATGTTCGTTTACATATTGTGCAATGAAACCTTTTTATGTTCAGATGCCGAAGAGTATGTTCTTTAAGCTTATCAGCTCTACTGAATGACTTGGGACAAATTTTGCACAAGTGCTCACGTTCACCAGTGTGGGTCTGAAATACAAACATTAGAATCAAAGTTGAATCCACACAGCAAATAAATTCAACATAAAAATGGATTTCAAGAGTTCTTATTATGCAATTCTATTATTACAGTTACACCATTGGAAAGTAGGACATTACGAAACCAATTGTGAACTTGAAAATTAAAATTACATTTTATTACACATTGTACATTGATCTGCAAGTAACATACTGACTGTTCTGACCGGAATCAAGATATGAAACCTTCCCAAAAATATCTTGAGTGATCCGCCTTGCATTATGTAAGCAAGATCCAGTTACTCTAAATAAAGTGAGCAATTGCCAGGAATGACCAAAAGGGGGAATAGCTGGAGCAACTTGCCCCAGCCCCAGACCCTGACTTAGGTGGGGCCCCAAAAAGAAACAAAAAATGTATTCCTCTAATCCAAAATTAAAGTTCTGTTATTTCTGATGCATGGAAAAATTGACTGTCAAAAAAATTCTGTATTAGACCTAATTTTCTCATAGACTATTCAATTCTCTAATTGCACTGATCAGTTGAAAAAGGATTTTTCACTCAAGGTGTTAGAAAACCTTCTAAAATAAAGCCAGTTACAAAATAGTCGCAATAAAAAATTGACAAAGCATTTTCTCTGGTGATTTACTTCACAAATAAAGTAGGCTCACTTATCATAATTTTCTAGGTTCTCCTAATGGAAAAAAGTTCTTCCAAAATTTGTCTTGCCTGTAAGAAATGTAAATAACCATACACATTGTTAAATTACTTCAAAAACATTTACCTTGCTTTCATTTACATAAACGTTTTTTTCCAACTGTTGTCTGTACTATTTATTTCAAATTCATGATCACGTTTCAGAAATAAAAGAGGATGTTAGAGAGAGGAATATTATGTCACATATTTCAGCTTGAAAGAGATAATGAATACTGTAAATACTATGTGTACTAAAAGCATTAAGGGGAGTAAGGGTAACAGAAGACTAAACATATTGTATTGTGGAACGTATTGAAGTGACACAATAGTAGGAGTGAAGAAATGGACTAAGAAAACTAGATACCAATCAGGGAGCAAAGTTTTACTTAAAGATAAAGTGGGAAAATCATGAACACCTCAGTAGTAATTGAAGCACAAACATTCTCAAAATTTTAGTTTCACATTTGAGTTAGATACACACCTTCTCATGATTCTTCAAATGCGAACTGCTAATAAACTTGCGAGGGCACTGACTGCAACTTAATGGCCTCGCTCCACTGTGAGTCATATAATGTTTGTTCAAATAATCTGCTCGGCTAAAAGTTTTGCCACACATCTGCAACAATCAAGAGTAATTTTATACATTAAATCTAAATACTATGTTACATCGGCAAACTATTCTACTCCGAACACAAATTTCATGATAGAATTCAACGGTTTATTAACAATTTTTATTTTTTGTACTGTTTACACATGCACTGTTTGTGGCACAGGAGTGTTGGATAATGGACATTGCACAGCTCACTCATGTGTCATATGCCTCATGCCCCATTCACATCTGTATAACTGCAACGAATGCATTTTAATGTCTATTAAAGTGCATTCACGTGTCTCTGACCTCATAGCTAAAATATCTATAACATTTAATCACAATAAGAATAGTTATGTAAGTTCCACTTCCATATTTTTGTTGTTTGTAAGTACTGGTAATTAAATTAGAATTTTAGTTCTCAAAGCAACCTCTCAAAATAGAACGAGAAATGAATAAGCTATAGCAAAGCTTATTCCAAAAACTGAAAGAATTTGATTTTATCTATACTATTTTAATCAAAGAAATAGGTCTCACATCACACACAGCTTCTTTTTTTCCAACATGGGTATCCATATGTCGTTTGTAGCTAAGTTTAGTCATAAATCGTCTGTTGCACAGTAAACAATTAAAGCAACCCATTCCTCCATGCTCCAGTCGACAATGCTCTTGCAAGCTTTGAATTGAGCTGAAACTCTGAAGAACGTTTTGCAATAAATAATTCTCCAACTTTTAAACTTTTTCTTAATATTTAACACAGAGCAAATTCACATTGTGAAAGAGATGTCACAAGCTGGTAAAATTGACTTTAATTATCACAGAGTTTATAGAGAAATTATAAAACAAAATTCACAATTTTACCTTCAGAACTTTAAGCAAATTACATAAACAGGCTAAAATAATATCACTGAATGAAGTGACACGATTTACTTATGCCATGGGTATCAAGAAATATAAAGGAAACGCTTTACCCTGGGACACATGTCGCACTGCTCCTTGGCAACATGTTTACGACTTAAGTGGACCTCCAAACTCTGAGTTGTCGTGAAAGATTTATCACAATCCTTACATTTGAATGGTTTTCTTTTCTCTTTTTCTGTTTTCACATTAACCGATGGCTTATCTGAATTGTCAGAAGCCACTACAATATGCATAACACTCAAATTATCATTCAAAACAGTCTCTTCTTCAATGTAAGTTTTCAAAATTAGTGGATTCATATCTGTATTCAAAGATTTTATTTCCTCATTTCTTTCTTCACTCTCAACAACCAAAGTTTCACTATTATTCACTTCAATGAAACGCTCTTTACAAATATTTAAATTTTTAGTTCTTTCACAAATAGACAAATCTCTATCAGACACAGAATCAACAGTAATGTCCTGAGTATCCACTGGGCTGTTTCTAAAATTGTCTACACTATCACAAGGCAGAGTCAGTTTTTTATTATCAGTTGCCTGAATAATGGATTCAGTGGATGCAACTATATTCTCCCCAGTAATGGCAGCCAGTGTAGCAGGATGACAGGTAACAATTATGTCCGTTGAAGTTCCATTACCATTGCTTTGCACAACAAAAGTTGCATTTTGATCTTTCATACTCTCAGAAGCTTCTGGGTCAGTCCAATCAATGGCATCTCCTGATTTTTCAAATACACAGGCTTCAACAAGAGATCCTAGTTGATCTGACACATGATGTTCATTAACATCACTCTGCTTTACTTCAATAAATACAGAATTAAAATCAGATGGTGTTTGCACTCCAACGTCGAGATAGCTTTCATGTCCAGGAATACTTGTTCTTGATAACAATGCCTAGAAGAAATTAATTTTTCAATTAAATTCATAATAATTCCTTATAATTTTGATTTATGACTTGCCTGGAAAGTTCTCACACACACCTGTAAAGTTTTCATGAACTGATACATTAGACAATGAAACTTGATTTGCACAACAAAATCAACAGTGGCTACTTGTAGCTGGACTGAATATGAGTTCAAAAAACCACATTCTGAGAGCTGCAACATTAAGAAGGAAAGCACAAAGCATCCTCTGACTGTTATGATTGTCAACACAATTTTCTACCACAAATGAATGAAAGTACAAACCCCTTTAAAGAAAACTTCTAATGCATTTGCAAGATCATTTAAAGAATCAATGGAACCCATATCTATTGAGAAACATTAAATCTTCAGTTATTTATTATTTCTGGCTTGCCTTCACTCACAGGTTATAATGTTATTCACATATTTCATTGTATTTTATTCAGTTAAAGGGCGCTGACTGGTACAAATCACCTAAAAGTTAATGTCACAGGGAAACACAATGAGAGTTGACTATCTCATTAAAAGTCGTTTGCTATAATCAATTGTAATATCAAAATAAACTTCTATCGTAAATCGAAAAACTTCACGGATCTCAGTCTTCTCTTGTTTTTCATTTGTTTAGCAACACCATAGCAACGGCTGCAGGGCATCAGTATGACCAAATATACGATATTCGTGTCGTGTTTATTGCTATTTTCTATAAAGACATTATCCTTTGTCTTTGCATGAATGTATACGTATATTATCCTAAGAACCCTTAAAAATATTAGATTCACAAAATATTTACTTTTGAACTCATTAGTGCGTGAAGTTCTCTAAAATATGACAGACAGGGTCGAAAGCAAATGACAGAATGTTGCAAGAGCTGACAATGCTGTCACGATTTTCTCTTACGTTAAATCAATACCGACGAGAACTTGAATTCTGAATACTTTAAATGTAAAACTGTAATTACTGAATATCTCATAAAAATGCCCGTAAGTATATGACTTAGCATGTTACTATTCAGTTTTAATTTTTTTGAGTTCATTCTTCTTTAAATTTTTTTTTTTTTCTGATTCTAAATTCTTCAAATATTTATTGCATGTCATAATTTTTCCCCATTCCAGAGAGTTCAGTTTTATTAACACTACACTATTAACTAACTTTTATACTTGCATAGAATCATCATCATTATGTGAAAAAAAATCACTTGACACCTCTTGAATTAAATCATTTTCAGCAAATGTTATTGCCCTATTTGTCTTTTGACCTTACATTTTAGAAGTTATTAGATGACGGAGTCGTTGAAAACGTGAGAGTAGTCGTACGTATTCGCCCTTTGAGTGAAAAAGAAGCAGAGTCAGGATACCGCCAGATTACAAATGTGGATTCTGTGAACAACAGTGTATCAGTTGAAAATCCTCAAGCAGCTGATGGAGAACCTCCAAAGACATTCACTTTTGATGCTGTTTTTGACACAGATTCAAGACAGGTAATGTAACTGAACTATATCTTGTTAAGAATTCAGTGAAGTTTTCTCTTGGAGAAATGAACAAGACAAAAGTTCTCTTTCATCAACACTGGTCTTTGAGTTACATGATTTGCATGACTAGTAGTAGATTGGAAGATATTAAAGTAAAACATCATAAGACAATGAATCAAGAGAGAGATTAGTTTTAAGTTGGTTGAATCAATAGTTTATTATTATATGAACAAAGAATGAATGTTCTTTTCTGCAGTTGGATGTTTACAATGAAACTGCCCGACCTATTGTTGACAAAGTTCTACAAGGATATAATGGAACAATTTTTGCATATGGTCAAACAGGAACTGGTAAAACATACACAATGGAGGGTAATTGTTCAGCTCCTGAACTCAAAGGCATTATTCCTAATTCTTTTGCCCATATTTTTGGTCACATAGCAAAAGCTGAAGAACAGAAAAAGTAAGTAGAATTGTTTATTGGAATATTTTGTTAATTTTTTATTTAAAGTAACTCGTTTTATAATAAATTTATATTCAACTTTTTGTAGATTTCTTGTCCGTGTTGCTTACATTGAGATTTATAACGAAGAAATTCGTGACCTACTAGGAAAAGATCAGAATATTCGTTTGGAAGTGAAGGAACGTCCAGATATTGGAGTGTATATTCGTGATCTATCTGGCTATGTAGTCAATAATGCAGATGACATGGAGCGAATTATGACTTTGGGTAAAAAGAATAGTGAGTATCATTCAATTAAAATATTTATTAATATTTCTGTTAAGTACAGTAAAACGCACCTAAGATGAAACATGACATCTAGTGGGAATATTCATATGAATATATGAATATTTCCATACTGATATTGAGCCAGTAATGCAAAGAATATGTATTTGGTTGGAACCCATTAATCTCAGATCTACTGCTTTCTAGTTAAATATTATAAAATGATTCAAGTAAAGGAAATTGTGGAGAGAAAATGTATGTAGAGTGAGACTGCATAGTATTACCTAGTATTCATATATTAGGTTTTAAAAGATAGATGTATTAGGTAAAGAGTCTTAATCTAAATGGCTAGTCTCTTGTTGCCAACAAACAGAATGATGAAGATTGAAGGTAGGCAGAATGATAACTGCGAAAATTGAAGAAAAATTGATGTTTTAGGGAGAGCATCATCATCAGTTATAAACCTTTGCAGAGTCAAATGAATATCTCCCTCCATATTGTTCTGGTTTGTACAGTCTTCTTGACATCTCCACACCGAGTGTTTTATTTCTCTTAATTTCTTGTACTACCTTCTATATTTCCTTCAATTATTATTTTTAGTAAACTTTAATTGTTTTTCAAAATGAATCTCCAACAGTTTGATGTTTTGTTCATATAAGGATTATTTAAATTTTGAATTTCTTTATCATTCTGTCCATCCTCGTAATTTATTTTCTATTTTCCTCCAAAGCCATGTTTCAATGCTCTTTAAGAACATTTTATCTTTCCCCTCATGTGTCATAGTCTAGATTATCATAGATAACACCAGATGAAGCTCTTTATTAATCTCTTTCTTGACATCATCAAAAATCATATCAGGAGAAAGGTGCACTGTATTATTGATTCTTGATTCCTGTTTTAAGTACTTTGATCATAGGAGGATGAAGGATGTGCAGGATCTTATCTCCAATAAAAGCACTGGCCTACCCCTTTCACTACTAGGGCCTGGGTTTGATCCCGGGCAATCCTTGTGGAATTTTGGTTGGTAAAGCAAGCTCTTTGCAGGTTTTTTCAAGGTTCTCCCATTTCATGTGGCTCTCATCCCACCATTTTCCATCAATTACCTCATTGTTATTATTGCTATCATCTCTTCATTAAATCGTCGCTGATGGACCTCAATGTCTTCAACTGTTCAAGGGCTTTTGATCCCTAATCTAACAATCAATAACAGAAATAAATTAATTAATAAATTATTACTTATTATAAATTAATTAATTAATTAAATCAATCAGTCAGCGAATCAATCAATCAATCAATCTTGAATTATCTAATATTACAAATATTGAAAAATGTACTAGAACAATTTTAATTTAACTGTATATTTCACAATGTAATGAAAGTATTCATATATTACACAATTGTTTGAAATTTTTTATTTTTCCTTTGAATGCATTAGGAATGGTTGGAGCTACTGCTATGAACGCACAGAGTTCTCGATCGCATGCAATCTTTACCATTACTATTGAAAATGGTGACATGGGTGATGATGGCAAACAACACATCAAGATGGGAAAACTTCATCTTGTGGATTTAGCTGTAAGTGACAAGTCAAAATATTGCAAAATATGCAATGTTGAAGAGGAGGTTGATATTTTAATTTACCCTATTGAATTACAGGGTTCAGAAAGGCAGAGTAAAACTGGAGCCACTGGACAGCGATTTAAAGAAGCCACTAAGATTAACTTATCATTATCAGTTCTTGGCAATGTCATTTCAGCATTGGTAGATGGTAAAAGTACACATATTCCTTATAGGAATTCAAAATTGACTCGTCTGCTTCAGGACTCTTTGGGTGGTAATTCCAAGACTGTAATGGTAAGTTTTTAATCCATCTATTATAATAAAATCTTTGGTTTTGTTTTCTAATATTATATTATATACCTGTGCAGTTGTGTTTTGAAATTCTAGAAAAATTAATCAGAATAAATAAATAAATAAACTTTATTTTAGGTAGCAAATGTGGGCCCTGCAGATTACAATTACGATGAAACTATCAGCACCCTGCGATATGCAAGTCGTGCAAAGAACATTAAGAATAGAGCTCGTGTTAATGAAGATCCGAAAGATGCACTTCTGCGACAGTTTCAGATGGAAATTGAAGAACTCAGAAAACAACTCGAGGATGGGACTAGTCCAGGCAGTGGCGCAGGTTAGATAGCAGAATTTTTATCTAAATAGTGGTCATTGTCTTAAAATTTTTCTTTGTGTAACTGATACGAGGAAGCTCATGACTAATGCAAATGTCTTCTACTTAAATTCCTGGCCAATCCAGATGGAATTTGTGGTGGATAAAGTGAGCTCATAGCAGATTTTCTCTGGATTTTCCTGTTTCCTCTTCGTCTAATGCCATCCATCAATTCAAGTGTGTGTGTGTGTTTGCGTGCGAGCGTGTGTTGGGAGCTGTAGCCTCCCTCAGCTACATATATTTTTAATTTCATTAGGAGGAAATCGGCGATTTGTGGACAGAAAAACCCTTATTGTTGGGCTCTGGGAATGAAAAAGTGGATGAATTTTATTATATAGTAATATATAATGAGATTTATCAACTTTATCTATCTCTATATATAGTAATTTACTTCCTCTATGATGTTGGATAGTTAGAATCCACATTTTGTGGGTCCACGATATTGAAAAAGCAATTGATAGCAAAATGTCTGTCCATCTTTCAACACTAGCACCTCAGCCAGTCAGACAATTTTCTCCAAAATTTATATTTTCTGATTTTCTGACTTTTCTGATTTAAACGAACTCAAGGCTCTGCAAGTTTGAAATGGATATTTTGATTTTTAGAGGTACTTCACATAAAGCTTTCACATTTTAAAAATTTTCTCGAAGATGGACCCAACTTTTTTGATTAAACATTGACCTTGGATAGTGTAAAGAATGCTTAAAAAAGTGGTGCAAGACTGATTCTTGTCAAAATCTTTCATTTTTGAAAATTGTAATAGTTCAACTTATTTTGTGTCTTCCTGCAACTACAATATTATTGAAGACATATTTTTATCCTCGAGAAAATATGTGCTTCAAAGATGAGTTTTTGGTAATATGAATAGTCTTAACATAATTTTGCATGAAATATAAGCAATTTTTAAACAATTATTTTCCCAAAAATGGCTCCAAATTTTTTCTTTAAATTTTGTCCTTGTATTTAGCAAAGGGTGGTAAAAAAAATTCATAATGGTTCCATTTTCAGCAAACTCTGTATTTTGAATTGCAAGTACAATATTGACAATAGAGATATTTTAAAAAAAACCTGTTCTAAAAAGTTAATAAAAGTAATAATAAATAAATAGATTAATTAATTAATTAATTTAAAAAATTGTCTTTATTTATGGCGAGGCTCAGGCCTTGAGGCCTGCTTTTCCGCCTAACCACTTTCATGAATTCACAATTTTAAAAATTACAGTTGAAGCGTTCGGATGTCATTTCATGTCGCAGAGGTAGAAAATCAATTTGTGGCTACCATCTACAGTAATTTATCTGTGCCGAATTAATTTATTGTCATTTTTTCTTTATTCTTGAAATTTTGCAAAATAGAAAGACATGATATAAGGAACATTCTTAAAAAATGAGATAAAAAAAGAGCTCCTTCTTATTCCTATCAGAATCAACAATTCTAAATTCGCCCGAAATGTCAGTTGTCATTACCCGATATGTGTCAACTGTGAACAATAAAAAAGGGGGGTATATTTACATTTACATCTGGGATGCAATACTAGGGACCATCCCAGCATATGCCTTAAGCAATTGAGTAAACCCAGAAAAACCTCAATCAGGATGGCGGCGTAAGGCTGAAACATTAGAAAAAGTTATATCTCTTAATAAGGTTAGGTACAATTCTTTTTAAAAAAATACATAGTGTCTGCATAATCTCTGCTAGAAGTTAATCCAATTCTTTTTTTTTTTTTTTTTTTTTTTTTTTTAATTCTCGTTCCAAAATTAAATTATTTTCTTAGAGTAAAGGATGCTTAACAAATGATGCAGGTATCATTTTCATTTAACTTCCTGAATTTTCAAAATTCGCTTAAGTTAGAAGTAATGCAAGAAAGTATGTGCTGTTCCTGTTGTAGCACTAATGTTTTCAACATGGTTACCTTGTGTTGATCGCATCACATCCAAAGAATCATTGACTGTAGAAGAGAAAGTGTGATAACTCAATAAGTATTTGGTGTAGTCTCTTGTGTTTTAGGGTTTTTCACCCTTTGGCCACATGGTGCAGCATGGTGATCACTAGTTGCCTGGGTTTTCAAAGTTTTAGTGGAGAAGTATGATTTGCGTATTTGAGTTATTTGGTAATGTAGCAAAATGGGTGATCAAATTTAATAAATTTTTATATCAGTGCTTCAGTTGATCCTGTAACTAAGAGATCTCATATCATTGTTATTTAGAAGAATTATTTATTAAATAATGTGGGAGTCATTTAGATTTACGTAAGAAGGTGATCGGTTTTGTATATGTGAGTCTGATTATAACACAAGAAAATGTGTCATTGCTTGGTACCTGCCTATTAATTTGGCTACAAGACAGTTTTCAAGAAGGAAGATATTTCTTTCAACCCCAAAAGGTGATGATACATTTCAGAAGTGGTGTAAACATGTAGTTGAGAAGTGTATGAAAAGTATCTAATTGTGATTCGCATTTCTATAATTATGATATTATTGAATGTGAAATATGTGTCTATGATTGGCAATATACCTTAAACAATCCACTCACTAAAAAACAAAGGTTATGGTTATATAATGCTAGACAAATATCAAAGAAAGAATCATTGTGGAATGTATAAACAGCTAAGTTTCTTGAATCTTGTAAATGTATATATTAGTTAGCTCATGTAATTTTTTGAAATCAAGTCATAATTGTCATCTTCTCTACATTTATCTACTAAAATTAATATTTAAAAATGAACATATTATGACGTCATGTTAAGAAAGACAATAGTCGATATTCCTGAGTTTGGTTCAGTACTAGAATGTGGTTTTATCAAAATATCTATGTAGTATATAAGTAGACTATATATCATCAACAATGTAAATAGATCTTCAACAAATGCCTTCAAGAATAATGGGAATAATACAAATTTTTAGCATTCATTATGTAAATTCATAGGTTTCAATGCATGCCTAGTGTTACCCTGCAGCGCATCCATTGCAGTTGGCCAAGCAGTCATGCTTTCTCTTCTACAATTAAAGGATCCGGTTATAAATATGCTTTTTGTTATTATTGTAACAATTAAAAAAAGAGGTAAATAAAATTATGTCTTTAACCACAATTACATAAAAAAATGTTTTATTTTATAAAATATTTATAACTAGACATCGGATGTTTAGGGAAATGCCTATTTTATTCTAGGGAACTTATTTAAAGGCTGATAACATATGTGCATGAATCATGACAAATGATGACATATGATGAAGTTTTATAATGCTTATTTTAGTATAAATGCCTTTTTCTTGCATAAATATCTTTTTAGGACATTTTCGCCTTTCTATTTATTATTTTTATACACAATGCTAAGATATCGGAAAATCAGTGTTGGTCTAATGTGACCATTTATTACAAAATCAATTCACGTCTTGGTATTTTAAATTACGAGAGAATTCCTGAAGGAATACCAACAGATTTTTCTCCATTTCCCTATTTCACACATACCAGCCATGATCTGAGAACATGGTCAATACACCGAGGGCACCGAAATTTTAAGCAGAAATAAATATAAATTCCCAGAAGGTTTCAGTGTTGCTAGTGTTGGACTTCTAAAATATATACCAGTCACATCGTTCAGATATCCTTCTCCACATTCGAACTAATTTGGTCTCCCAGTCGTCGCAAATTTGAAATTCTGATCCTTGATAAGTTCCTGGTAATATGCCAATATTACTGGTTAATGCAAACTATTAAGAATAACATGTAGAAGAGTTGTAAATATGTAAATCCAGTATTACATTAAAATGTACAAACTTATTTTGTGCATTTAAGATTACAAAATAATATAGACAAAAATTAAAAATTTTTATTTTATCGTGTTTGTAATTTATGAAAGTGCCTTTTTTCTCCTTATTCTTGACATTTTCAGTACCTTTTTAGGTGCCTAAAAGACGATTTTTTAATGCCTAAACATCCGATAACAATCCGAATAACATTTAAACCAAAACTAGGTTTGGGAAATTTCCCTAAACTTCAGTGATTACAATAAGTCTCAAATCATATGATTAAAACACGAAGGAAAAAAGATGCTTGAGACTCTTGCGTAGAAGTGAGAAACCTCTAAGCTCCTAGGAAAAGTTGATTTTATGCATTGCTTTTTTTAACCATTTTTATTTATTTATTTTAAGATTAGGAAATGGTGAGGTGGAATTTAATTTAAGATAATTTCTTTTAATTACATAAAAAATACTTTTCAGTTTCCATAGATAAACTATTGCCATATCATTGATTATGATATCGTAAGTTTGATACAAATAATTTAGAGTGTATGTAGGATTTGCTTCTAGACTGACCTTTGTCAATGTTCAATTTAAATTAAATTTATTGTCCAAATGTCTTGTCAATGGTTGAGTCTTTGTCTTGGGAATTCATGTTGAAATCACTACTCATAATCATTGTCACGTTGTTCAAATCTTGTTTCAACCATGTGGCATCTTCAGTAGTGTAGGCCAAACAAGACATCATAAATGAATTCAACGATATCATTAACTTTCATATTGAATGATATGTATCATCATATCAATCCAATGTAGATGAACATAATCATTGGTCCATTTTCCCTTTGGCATTTAGCTGTGTCAACTAGCAGCTTGTACAACTTTGCAGGAATAGACCTTTTGGTATATCATCACCAACAACACTGTTGGTTTAGACAGGATGTTTCTGTCCTAATAGGTGGTAGTAAAGCAATATTCCTTTATACTTTGAAGCATTCCTACTGGTGTCATTTTGTTGGTCTACCTCTGTCCCTCTTGTTTTCTGGCCTATAATTTAAGCCATTCATACCTTTAGGTATCAGATACAAAAATTATCCAAAAATATTATTCAATAAACATTGTATATTTTACATGTTTCTTATGTTTCTTGATTATATAGTTTTATGAAATACATTTCATTAATCCATTAATAATATATTACAAATGCATATTCAGAAGAGCCGTACAGTGATGGTCTCTCAGATTCCGAAGATGAAGGCAAGGGAGATGCTGCAGCTCGCCGAAGAGCTAGACGTAGCAGACAGATGATGTCTGCTGATCAAATAGAAGATCATGAAATCACGGTATGTATGTCAGAATACATCAAAACTTTTTAGCCTCCTTACACTTTTGGTAACTCTCAGGACTTGTGAGTCATAATCTGTCACTAGCTTTTACATGAATAAGATAGTGATACCCAATTGGTGATTTGCAAAGCACTCACAGGTGTGTTACAGTATTACACTCAAACCTGATTTTGTGTTATCTGATATAGTTTGCCAGAATCTCTTTCACTATTGGTGGAACAGTGACCATAGAACAGCAGTAATGCTCTTTTTTTGTATCTAATATAAAAATAAAACCATTCTTTAAACCTAGTCTTTGCAGTTGTAAACAACTAAAATAAGGGATTTAGACGAATTACAGGAATCCAGGAACCCATAAAATGGTTTCTGAAACCTTTGTAAATTATTCGATTTTCCAGTGAAACTAATATCGAAACTAATATAACTCAACTAATATCAAAGCCATTTTTAGTGCAGTGTTTTAATTTTAAAAAAATAATAATAAAAAAATTCAATGATGAAAATAGTAAACGTTTTTGGGTACTAGCAAAGGTTGAATGCAGAGTGTTGAAAATTCTTTTACATGTTTCATATTGTGTCTATTAATACTTAAGTTGTCATATCTATTTCTTAGATAAAGTGTTATTTTTTTAAAATTATTTTCATTAAATTGTTTTATTGATTCATGCTCATTATGGTAGTCTTTTGGCTTCAGTCTGGTATATTTAAGTCTTGTTCTGATTAGGAGGAGCCAGTAGAAAAAGTTGAAGTCGAAAAAGAAGAAGAAATAGACCCTGAAAAGGCACAGCAAATGGAGCAAGAAAAAGAGAAACATGAATATGAACTTAAGAAAACACAGTGAGTGAATTTTTAGTCACAGTAGCTTATGAAATGCCAACAAATAACCAAGAACCAGTCTGTCATGCCTTTCATGGGATTTGTTAATCTTTTTTCATTTTTTTGTTTCTAAGTTATAGAAAACTGATCCTAAGTTCTATTAGTCAAATTTTCACTAGTGTTTCTTTCACTTTTTTTTTAAATACAAGCTTTACTTAAGTTTTAAAGGGTTGAGAGAAAGTATTCTTACATTATTGTATGGAAGTATTCACTAATACTTTCCGTAAAATCTACAATTCTGCGTTGATCCACTTTCACATTCTTCCTGTTGTTGATACTATATTTTCTATTTTTATTTTTGTTTTCTAGGAAAGAACATGATATGCTGCGAGAAAAATTGCAAAGTCTAGAGAAGAAGATTCTTATTGGTGGAGAAAACTTATTGGAGAAAGCCGAATTACAAGAGCAATTATTGGAAGCATCAGCAAGAGAATTGGAGACACGACGAAGAAAAGAAGAACAGTTAAGGCAACAACTTCAACAAAAGGAGGTAGTATATCTACAGTTCTATGTTAAAATTGGGTATCGTTAATGCATCTTCAATGCATATTTTCTATTCATCAACTGACTTTACAAAGTTGTTATTATAATCATAACTGTTGGAAAAAACATCACATCTGATGATTGCATCATGAACTTTTTCTTTTCTGTGTGCAGAAGATCTTTTCGGTTACTCTTTACTCCATTGCGTATCTTACTGGAATTCTGTTGAACATAAAATTTGAATTAGGTATGGCAAGGAAACGCTTTTAAAAGTGGAACCAGAAACTGTTATAGTCCTTATCTGTTACTCACTCATCTCAATCTATACTTCCAGTTAAACACAGCTTGATTTGAGACCATTATGTTTGAGCAATGTTGAATACTCCAGTTTTACTTTTTGGTCCTCTTAGCCTTCAGACAATTTACATATAAATATAATACTGTTTAAGTCTTTAGCAACCCTGTTCAAAATTTTTCTTTCCTTGATTGATGAGAATTATCGAGCACATACTCTCACACCATTTTTTAAATTTTATACTAAATTAATTATAACATTTTGCTATCCTATTAGGACTGAAGAGGTCTGCATATTCTGCATATGAAATGTCTCTTATAATGTTTTTTTTAGTTATTTCTTCTGCAATTTTTCTTTGTTTTATGTCTTATTCTTATGTCTGTGTTCCTTTGTGGATGCAATCGCATTTCTCCTGAAATACACATTGAAGGAATTTCATTTGTGCTGTCGCTAATCTATACTAATGTCAAGTTTTTAGAGTCCAGGTTTCTAATCTAAAAAGCAGCATATGTTTATATATCATGTTGTGTATTCACAATTTTGTTTCGTAAGTTGTGTCTCCCTCAAAATATTTCTTAATAATTCATTTTGATGTATTATATTTTTAGATTTATTTTCTAGATCTTATACATTTTGCCCAATATCATTGGCTAAGTAACAAATTTTGCCACTAATTCTATTATGTCTCTTCCAATTACTATCTTAACTAGTCTCTTTTCCTTTCTTTGGAAAGCCATTTCTTCAGGGTGTTTTTTTTTTTTTTTTTTTTTCTTTGTTTCTTAATAAAAATCAAATTATAAAGTCACATTATTCCCTATGCAAGTGCTAGGGAACATTACTACTCACATTTTTTAACCACATTAAAATGAAAACCATAATGAAGCAATAGTTAAATTGGAAAAGTGTAAAAAATATTTTTTTTACACCTTTCCAGTTTTTAAAAAATCCATTTACTCTCTATACCTGTACTCTGAAGTTCAAGATTGTTTCCCACTTCTGGTTTTTCTTTGACGCTTTGCTAAAACTTAGATGAAAGGAATAAATATTGTTTGCAATACTCTACCACCACAAAATGCCTCAATACCACCATCATAATCAATATTATTTCAGGCAGAGCTTGTAGATATTGAAGAAAGATACTCCACTCTTCAAGAAGAAGCTACAGGCAAAACAAAGAAACTAAAGAAAGTATTTGCTATGCTCCTTGCTGCCAAAGCAGAGTTAAGTGATTTGCAGCATGAACAGCAGCGTGAAATGGAAGGTCTTTTAGATTCTGTTCGCTCTCTGACAAGAGAGTTAAAACTTCAAGAAGCTATCATTGATGCCTTCATTCCCCGGCAATACCAGGTACTAATTTATCTCCATTATTTTCTTCTTGAAATGCAGGTACACTTGAACTTCGTTTAAGAAATGAATATTCAAGTTGTAGTGAATTGTTTCTTAAACACAAAGTTGTCCTTTCAAAACAAAGTAAAATTTCAAACCAGATATGTATTTATCTGAACTTATGTAGATGCCTTTTGATTAAAAAATTATCAGTGTGTCAAGTTAATGAACTTAAAAAAATTTGTGAAGCATTTATCAAATATACATAGGATACTGAAATTCTCTATCTAGCAGTTATTGATTTATTAATAACGGGGGAGAATGTTGGCATGGCACAAAGCATTGTTGTGATAACTCAGGGATTTCACTGAGTGTTCTAGCATTTGGAGCAAAATGAAATAGTGTAACTTTGCCTCTACTTCTCTTCAATTATTTTTTAATACAGGAAATGTTGGAACAGTATGTTCACTGGAACGAGGATATTGGAGAATGGCAACTAAAATGTGTTGCTTATACTGGTAACAATATGCGTAAACAATTGTCGCTACATTCTTCCGGCCAAGGACAAGATGTAAGATTCAACATAAAGCATGTTAAAGTTGTCATCATATTATTTCATGATACTTGTATGCTCTTTTCTAACAAATTTTTTTGTACTGACTTTCTAGTACTTGCAGCCTGATCTTTCTCATGTATACTTATCTTACTCAAATGACCGTGTCACCAACTCTGTTCGACCTGCTCGGCAGTCTAGTGGACATAGAGGAAAGTCAGCCCACTCATCAAGTATTCGCCCTGGGTCATACCGGCATCACAGCAATACTTCGTAACTCTTCGTATTTGTGTGTTTTGTGCCATCATTTATGAATTCTGTGATGCATGGTTATACCTTACAAGGTATGAAAATTCTACAAATCTATTTCAACTTTTTCTTGCAAAAGAGGTTTGTTCCTGGATTATTTATGGTGGTACAATATTAAACCATGTGGTTGCTCGAAGGAATAGTGACAACTAGAGCTTGGTGAGGAATAGTTATGGGAGTTGTAGTAGTGGAGGGATAGTGACTTCCCAAACTTAATTAAAAATAAATTTATTTCGTTGTTAAGAACTAGGTTGAAGTTTACTGAAAAGCACACAAATTTCACGTTGCTATTTAACTGAGATAAGCCAGAGGCAACTGCAGTATTGGTGAAAATATTCTTGTTAAAAATTTCAAAGGTCATAACATACCTATATTAAAATTTAGACAGCTTGGGGTCTAATAAGATGGCTAGCTACCTGACCAGGTAATCCAGGTCCAGTTCCTGGTCAGTGAGATTATCACTTTGAAAAATTTTAATTGTTTAGAAATTTTGTCAATAATGTAATCTAGTTATTCTGTTAAAAGGTTCTCAGAAATAGTTACTCAGAAATTAGATCTTCCTACAAAGAAAGCTCCTACTAAGGGTCCTGACGTTTCTAAGAAAGATACAGTCACTGATTTAAAAGTTATGATTCTCTTGTGGTCTTGGGGTAGTGATTTTAGATATTGCAATGCTCTTTCTGTTTAGGACCGATCCAGACGCAGTGGAATCCACTGGCAAATGAAGACTGTTAATAATGAACTTGCTTGTTGAATGTTTGTGTTTGAAGAGTGAACGCACCTGTGATAGCTGCAGCACAGACAGACATGCTTCTGCTTTAGTGTCTTGTGGTAGATTAACTGAAAGACGAATTTGCTAGTCAGGAGAAACTGCTGCCTTATCTTTTCTTCCTAGTTGTTAATTTAATTTTCTAGCTATTTAAATTATTTATTTAATTTCTTAATCTCTGCTCATGGTTAACTTCTCATGCACACTGTATTTATCATGAAAGTATTATTGTTATTGTCTGTATTTATCATAAATACTTGTAAGACAGCTCATTAATGTTAACTTAATATCTCAATAGTAATTTACTACTGTGGATTAACAAATAAGTTTTGTTATCAACTATTAACTCTTTATTACATACTTTTTGCTCAAGTACAATTACCCTTAAAGATTATAAATACAATCTTGCCAAAAATTGAAAGTAATAATTTTGAAATACATTCAAAAAAACAGCATAAATCACTATGGAGACATTTTGACTTGTACTGTTGGGGTCTTTAGTTCTATCATATCACCATTCTACAACAACAGTAATAATAATAATAATAATAATAATAATAATAATAATAATAATAATAAAATATAAAAACCATGTCTAACTTAAAATATAACTCTACTCCAAAACGTTAAGAAACTATGTATTCTTTAGATAATATTTTGAAATGTTTAATGTTATTATTAATTATTATTATTATTATTATTATTATTATTATTGTAAAAGAGGTTTCTTTGCGTTTTGCGGTTTTCTTTAGACTAGAATGTCAAGACCCAAGTAAAGTATTATAATCTCTAGGGGTAATTGAACAAAAGAAAGTGGAGAACACAGTACACTCTTAGATAAATGAAAGGGGGAAGAGGAAGGAGAGCCTTTCCTCTAAAATAATGAAAATCACTTTTAAATAAATTAACAAAACTTACCAAACTGCAATGTCATTGGAGTTGGGCAGCCCCCACAGAAAGGCAAGAACCTCTCATATTTCTCATGGACCATGACCCCTTTCACACAAAACACTTGAGTGTGAGAAGAGTTGTTTTGTTACACTTCCTCCTGAAATCACATCACAACTCATTTTGCTTGACCAACCTCGTAGAGCTCTTACACAGGACGCTTAATCCCTATTCCAGTAAATCCATTGGTTTGAATCCTCGTATTCATAGCCAACACCCCTTTCAGTGCAACACTCAAAAAAAAAAACACAAATTGCAAAGAATTGAAAAAGCCAGAAACAGAACTATTCAAAACCCACATAGCTAACCCAATACAAATACGTGGAGCTAAAGCATCACGTACTTTCTTGCAATATTTGTAACTTTTAGATTTTTGATAATATAGAGTTTAACAAAAATGTAACCTGTACCCTTTTGCTCTATGCAAGGAAAAAATTCAATAAAAAAATCAGCAGCCGTTTTTGAGAATGTTAAGGCTGTATGTATAGTACTCCCAAAAATTAAAAAGTTTCAAATTCAGAGGGTCTCAAGGTTGGTCAGATTTACCAGGAATATCAATTTTGGAGAATCATTTAAAGTTTTGGTGCTTTCATTGACCACAGATGTTTGCAACCAACCAATATTTTGGGACCAAGGACCCTCAAAACCTTGATTCTGACTAAATGTGCGAAAGGAAGTAATTTACTACATTTTGGAGCAAGATTTATCCACTTTCAATACCAGTTTCCCACAATTGTACAAATTTTTTAGACAAAATATCACTCACCTTTAGAATACTCTTTACCATCTAAGAATGTAGTATGGCGAGGAAGTTAAAATTCAAAATGTCACTCTGGCAACATGAAACGACACAAACACGACCAATTACAAAGAATTAAAATCATTTCAGCAGTTTGATTTTTATAACTGAAATTTGCTCACACCTTTCATTATATATTACCAAAACATTTCCCACTTGCCTGGGTAGCGTAATATTGCAGTTAAACGATGCGAGTTGTACCACCTTCTCCACTTCAACCAAATTCTGTTATTTCAACCAGAATTTATTGAGTGACATATCCTACAAAAATTCAAGTGACATCTGTGACCTTTTACGATTTGAAAATTGAATCTATGTTGAACTTCCTGAATATATATGGGCAAGTAAGGGCTAGTGCAATATTTCACAAGGTTTGGTTTGGTAAGACTCAATCTACAAATAATTATTGAAAGTTTAATAGAAAAACAATTGCTTTATTTATGGCACAGCACTGTTTATGATTCATAGATGTATAATCCAGTAGCATGTTGCGCTTAAATAAAATCTCATTTATTACAATGACTTACAATTCATTCCTAAACTTTGTGTTACAAATTCAATTACATTTTCTTTTAAGGAACAAATATACTAGTCATTATACATATTCAGTCTATCTTTGTAAAAAAGAAAAAAAAAACGGTATAAACTACATTCAAAATCTAGAAGACAGACACAAAGAAGAAATGGACAACACTAAAAAACATTCAACATTGTTACTGAAAGAGTGACATTCACAAAATTCATTACAAACACACAAGTGCACCAAGAAAAATGTGCTAAATAACAATATAAAATGATTTACAAATCATCATTCTTATGAATACTGTTGAAACACAAAAACGAAAGAAACCACGTTTCAAGAGTCACTTTTGTAACATGGATGTATATTTCAGAATGGAATCCTGCACCATGTCTGAAATATCCTTATGATCAGTTGAATTCACAACACATTCTACTTGTGGAACTCCTCGAAATCCTAATCCCAAGTCTTGTACCAATTCCAATGCTTGCTGAACAAGATCTTTAGAATTTTCTTCTCTTGCAGAAGGTAGTGGTGGGGGTTCTTTTTCTTTCACCATATTCAAAGCCTTTATAGCTTCACTCTGACCCAGAGCAGAGGCTTTCTCAAAGAGCTTATGAGCTTCGTCAGTATCACTTGAAAGACCGCCCCATCCATGGACATAAAAAACGCCCAAATTGTACATTGCTGTCGGATGGCCTTTATCAGATGCAGTCTGATAGTATTTGGCAGCCTAAAAATGGAAGTTACAATATTTTATATTCATTTTCTGAAGAGAGCATAACCTTTTACAAAATAGGAGACATTAACTAACTTACTTTCTTGAAATCTTGATCTGTTCCTAGCCCCATTTCATAACAGACTCCCAAGTTGTAAGCAGCAGAAGCATTGTTGAAATCGCTGGCTCTGGTAAAGCGAGCCACTGCTTCATGGTGTTTCCCTTGTTGCATCAATTCAACACCAAGTCGATTGTCAACATCTCCCATTAAAGAGTTTTGAGCTTCAACAAATTTTGCAGCTGCATCATCAAGTGCCTGAAAAAAACAAAATCATAACCTTTGCTTTATTCAGCCTATTCCAAACATAACACAAAATTGTAAAAAATTAAGTTTATAAGAAACAACTCAAATGAAAATAATTTTACAGGTTACCTGTTCTGCTGTAGGTGGACCATAGCTTGTGCTTGCCACATCATTTTTAGGAGTATAATCAATTTCAAGTTTTGCTGACTTAGGCAAAATACAAGCAGGTTGGGCCCAAACTGTTTGAGTGAGAAGTTTCCAAAATCCTGAATAATTAGAATCGTAATGTGCTCTTAGTGGAATAGCACCCTTATTTGAACTGTGGTGCTTTTCACGGTCCAATGAATGATGTCCTGAATCCCAATCATCATCCGGTCGATTAGAAGTTTTGTGTCCACCCGTATAAGAGTGCCGTCCTGAATCCCAAACACCATCAGGTTGGTCATGAGATTTCTTAGAGTGAGGGCAGACAAAATGAAAACGAGATGGATTGTTTTGTGAACTAATTTCTCGTTTCCAGTGCCATCCTTTAGGTCCTCTCCAACGCGTAGAGAATGCATGTCTACTCAATGGGCATTGTTGTTCTTTGTTATTTGTATGTGAATAATGCAGTCTGCATAAAGGCTGCAGTAAGTTCCAACTCAGAACTATGGCAGTGCTCTGAAAAGAAAAAAACGAAAATATATTCAATGCTCTACGAGAAAATTAGATAGGAAAAGAACATATAACAAGACTGACTTACCCAACCCACAGCTCCAAGCCAGGTATTTCTAACGTACGTTTCATTCCATGAACGTTCATGACTTCTTTCCTCACGTTTCTCTCCTGAAGCTGCAGAGTTATATTTATTTTCTGAGACGTTTCGTTTATCGCAAAAGGTGTTAATCGTTGGTAAAAACTTCTCTCGAAATTTGCATGTCGAATTTTTATCTTGTCCAGATGAATCCGTCAACGAACTGCATATTCGACGCTCAAATGTTTCTCTAACATTTCTGGTAATATATTTCCACATGTTTGCCATTTGTCGGTCAAGTGAAACCAGTTGTCAGTGATTTCACTCCATCTCGGATAGAAATTGCGCTGTTAATCTTCGCGTTAGCGTTTTACCTGCTGCGGATTTCAAGTATTGTTTCACCTCCGAATACCATATTCTCAAAGATTCATAACGTCTCCGTTCGGAAACGCTCTTCCTGTTTACCTTCGCCCAAATCGAAATCTGTCAGCACCAATCGCGCGAGAAGGAAATCTTTTCCGAATATTCGCCCTCGTCCTCGACCACCCTTCCCCACTCACTCCATCCCAAGTTCACAGAATCACTCCTCCCCTCCGCCTCTTCCCATCCCATCCCCAACCAATGTTCCGCGTCGTCGTTTTTACGCTGCTCCGAACTTGCCCGAACCTCGTCAGACTTGCCAATAGCAAGTCGGTACACGTTGCGTAATGTCTGTGGTCAGCACTGAAGGCAACTTCGTCACAGTAAATGTGTCAACTAACGTTTTCCTTCCACTCATATTCCAGGCACACGAATTTCAATGTACTTACATGCGAACAGACTGCCGTTTTTAGAGGCAAAGCTATTTATATAAGGAACTCTAGCCGCTCTGGGTAGAAATACACCAGAGAGGTGCTATTGTGAATGTTGGCGTTCTGATACACGTTCGTGGAAGTAGCCACATGGAAGTTGTGACCGTAAACAAAGTGACGGGGGATCCAGGAGGGATCCTCCTGCTCTGTGTCCTGTCTGCGTCGTACTCGCCCTAAACGTACGTGGAAAGGGAATGGGATTGATGCCAGTAACAAAAGACGTTTTCTTAATCGAATTTATAATACGTTTATTGCGTTTTGCGCTTGGAAAACACGATTACGAAAATACTGAATATTTCATAAACACTGAAATTCTATCATACAACAAAAATATTTTGTATGAGATTATATTAAGTATATATTGGGATGTTAAAATTAATTTGTATTTTATGTAATAATGATGTAGTAGTAGAGAAGTAGTTTCAGTTCCTTTGAAATTACTTATTTAGGAGGTAAGGAAATACACGATTTGGTTCACTTTTCAAGTGATGTAACTTAATAGGGACATAATTTTTATGATGTAGTCCATTCATCAAGACGATAGGTAACAAAATGTACAAATTAGAATTGGGCTTGCACATGCAAGCAAATCCTTGCACGACCTAACAATCAAGAGAATAATAACAGCCTTCAGTTAGTCGTATTTTATGGGTCAATGTTGGAAACTCCTGAAGAAGAATCTAAGAGCTTATGAAATAGAGCCAGCCAATTTAAAATAGGATTCAATGATTAATGATTATATTTCAGGCAGGGATTGCAATATGCTCACACAACAGGTTGTCAGGCTGCTGAAATGTCTTTTGCTCTTATTTGAGAATTCTTCAATACAGATTTTATATAAGAATAGACAACGTCAAACATAGAAGAAACCTTGTCTTTAGGATATTCTCAAGTGCAAATTAATGGTATGGCTTTTATTCACTTAATTTTAGCCCAGGAATACCCAGAACAATTCTTAATATTTTATTCATTGCTTAATGATGTCAGTGATTTTGTAACACTCCTTTCATGAGCATGCTGCCGAAACAAAATTTGAACAAAAAATTGTAATTATATTGAACAGCAAAAAGACAAAATATCATGATGTCTGGATCTTTTATGAAATTATTACATATAAATAGGCAAGACATTTTGTGGGAAAAAAAATCTTTTTTTAAGACATGACATCCAATGTTACTTATAAGTGCTTGTTATTGTTTTGTTTTTTCTCATCATAAAATTGATTCATATTAATAACATTACTCTGCATAGGTTCATAACAATGTACACTTATTCAGTAAAATTAATTTGCAGATAGTACAAATTTCATGATAAATATTAATAAATGTTAATTGAATAGTGTCAATGTAAAAGATGAAAATGATTTTGAAATAAATGAAACAAGAGAACATATTTGTTTAAAATGTTATAGATGTATGAGCCAGAATGTGAATTATTTGAGTACCACTCTGTATTCACAATGGATGGATGCCAAAACCAAAAATTGTGATACAGCATAAACTACAATCATGAGGGTGGTCATCTTTTATGCCTGAGCCCTTTGATTTACAGACATCATTGTGCAACACTATAACACACCATAAGTGTTATCCAAAATGTCTTTTGCAACCAGTTACCATTTGTTGATATTCTATACGCCATCCAACTTCCAAATGTGGCTCTGATATGCCATCTGTGTGGAATCTCACCACGATAGGTCCAGAAGTATAACCTGTAACAAAATAATATGGTCCCAAAACTCATTTCATTTTTGATCATTGTTTAAGATTTCAAAACAGCAAATATACAAACACTTTCAATAAGTAGGACTGAAAAAATCAGGATTTCTATTTACAAATTGGCATTCGTTTTGGCATCAATGTTGATAAATTGGTTCAAATAGGTATTTATTTTAGGAAAGTATTATATATTCTCAATCAGGCGTACACTCAAGGGGGAGTAGGTAATTTCCCCCCTGAAAATTTCAAAAGGGTTTTTCTTAACTCAATATAATCATCATTTCTTCAGGGTTTAGGAGAGACTCCTGTTCCGTCTTCAGCATGCCATCTCAATTTTGGACCACCGACATCCCTTTTACCATGAGGTCTGTAGTGATATATTTGTTTTGGTATGCAGTCACTATTCATTCTGTGTAGATGTTGGGAACGTAGGGTCCTGTAATCTTGTACTTTATTTATTAATGGGAGTACTTCTAATTCTTCTCTGATTACCTTACTCTTTATTTTGTCTAATAAAGTGCAGCCTTTTACTTGTCTCAAGAACCTCATCTTAGATGTCTGAATTCTGGTAAAATCTTTCTTTTTCATGGTCCATGTCTCGCATCCATTAAGAAGCATGGGGATAGCCATTGTTTTATAAAATTTAAGTTGTGTTTCCTTTCTTGTTTTCTTTCTCAGGTATTTTATTATTGTACCACAGATGTTTTGAAATTATTGGGTTTTTATCGAAATATCTTTATTGAATTCAAAAGTAATATCACATCCTAAATATCTAAAATGGCTAACTTGTTCTATAATTTTATTATTATTATTTTACTTCATATAGGATGTTTGCCTCTAAACACCATTACTTTGGTTTTCTGAGTGGAGATTTTCAAGATATATCTTTCACATATGTTATTCAATTTATAGAGAGCACTCTGTAACTGATCCTCACTTTCTTGGATAAATATCTGATTGTCTGGAAATAAAAGTGTATTTAGAGTGGTTTCGGAGTTTATTTCGATGCCATCAGTAATACACTGTTTCCATTCTCTCAGAATGTCGTCTATATAAATATTAAATAAACTTGGTGATAGGCTACAACCTTGTCTAACACGATTAATTTTAAATTCCTTGGATAATTGTCCATTCAAATCCAACACATTTATAGTTCTGTGGTATAGGGATTTGATTACTTCAATTAAATGGAGTGAAATGCCTCTTTTATTAATTATCTTCCATACCGTGTATCGATGCACTATGTCGAATGCTTTTTCATAATCTATGAAAGCGATATGTGTTTCCTGATTAAATTCTACCCTCTTCTGTATAAGCAATTAATGGAGGATACATCATCTACACATGATCTTCCTTATCTAAATCCACTTTGTTCTTCTAACAATATATTGTCTTGAAGAGTTGTAAATCTGCTATTAATAATTTTAATATACATCTTGTATGCCAAATTTAGCAAGGTAATTCCTCTATAGTTCTCTGGTTTACTTCTATTTCCTTTTTTGAATAGTGTTATTACCTTTGCTTTTGTCCATTCTTCTGGAATAGTACAAGTCTCCCAACAGGTATTCAGTAAATTGAGAAATCTACTTTCTAATGACGTATCGGCATATTTAATTATCTCCAGATCCCATCAAGACCTGGTGCTTTTCGATTTTTTACCTTCTTTAGCGAGTCAACTAATTCAATCAATGTCAATGGATCTACGTTACAGATTTCGTAGTCACTTCTTTCTGACTCTTCCACATTCGAGTCGTACCATAAACTTTTATAGTGATCCAGCCACTCTTTCTCTTTGATTATGTTTAGTTCTGCAGTATCCTTTGTGTCGCTATTTAGATGCCTCATTACTTTATAAGCTAAGGTTTGTCGTCCGTGCACATCGTTCTGAATATTACTAACAAAACGTTCCCACGATTCATGATGGGCTTTTCTTATAAGTGCCTTAGCGTAGTTCCTTATTTGTTTATATGCCCCTCTGGTTTTTTCTGTATTATATTGCAACATTTTTTTGTAAGCGTGTTTCTTATCATTAATGGCTTGGGCAATTTCTGGTGTCCATAATTTCAGTCCTTTTCTTCGTTTATTGTTACTCTTTGTACCCAAGACATCATTAGCTGCTTTCTTTATTATACTTCTTACAGGTACGTCAAGCTGGAACAGCCAAGCCAGCACACCGACACGAAACATGTCAAATCATTTATTGCTAATTAATTTCCAATTAATTGCCACATTTTTGAATTAATTGCCACGTATTTTCGTGGAGAAAACGGGTGTGTGCTAGCTTGACGTCAAGCCAGCACACACATCAGTTAAATTCGAGCCAGAGCTCAACGGAAACCATCTAATCATTTATTGCTAATTAATTGCCACAATTTGGAATTAATTCGCACGTATTTTCAGTCTAAAATAATCAAAGTAAATGGCAGCAGGCATGACGCAACCCGCAACATAATTCTGAACGTCAAGCCAGAACACACATCAGTTAAATTCGAGCCAGATCTCAACGGAAACCATCTAATCATTTATTGCTAATTAATTGCCAATTAATTACCACAATTTGGAATTAATTCGCACGTATTTTCAGTCTAAAATAATCAAAGTAAATGGCAGCAGGCATGACGCAACCCGCAACATAATAAAAAAATTGGAATATAGAGAAAACAAACGTGCACAATCACTTAAAATTAACGAGATAGTTTAAAGACATATCGAACTATTATTTTACTCTATGCATGATTTAATTGCCCCTCTCTTTTATGAGATAATACATTTTATAACTTCGTAGTTTTGCAACCACGTATGACATTCAAATATATAATGCAAGAGTACCAACGAGTGCGATATATCTATAATCTATTAAATAATTAAATACACATTCAATACTAATTTACTATACTGAAGATAAATTAATCAATGTTGCCGTGTATTATATAAACATTGCTGAAACTGCATCAGATTTATCGAACCAAGCCACTTTTTCAAATTCGAAAATACAGAGAACCAGCGAGCACGATCACAGAAAATAAAAAACATACTTAATAGATGTTTAGAACTAATCTTTTACTCTATACACTATTTAATTGCTCTTGTCATTTATTAAATAATATTTTTTTAAAAACTTCTTTGTTATGAAACCTCGAAGACATTCGAACAGGAAATGCGAGAGTACCAACGAGCACTAATATCTAAAATCTATTTAATAATTAAATGCACGTTCAATACTAGTATATTACACTAATGATAAATTGATAAATGTTGCCGTGAATTATATAAACATTTTGAAACTGCATGGGGGGTTATCGAACAAAAGCCAGATATTCAAATTCGAAAATACAGAGAACCGACGATCACAATCACAGAAAAATTAAGAACTTAGGTAAAGGATGTTTAGATTTTAGATATTAGTGCTCGTTGGTACTCTCGCATTTCCTGTTCGAATGTCTTCGAGGTTTCATAACAAAGAAGTTTTTAAAAAAATATTATTTAATAAATGACAAGAGCAATTAAATAGTGTATAGAGTAAAATATTAGTTCTAAACATCTATTAAGTATGTTTTTTATTTTCTGTGATCGTGCTCGCTGGTTCTCTGTATTTTCGAATTTGAAAAAGTGGCTTGGTTCGATAAATCTGATGCAGTTTCAGCAATGTTTATATAATACACGGCAACATTGATTAATTTATCTTCAGTATAGTAAATTAGTATTGAATGTGTATTTAATTATTTAATAGATTATAGATATATCGCACTCGTTGGTACTCTTGCATTATATATTTGAATGTCATACGTGGTTGCAAAACTACGAAGTTATAAAATGTATTATCTCATAAAAGAGAGGGGCAATTAAATCATGCATAGAGTAAAATAATAGTTCGATATGTCTTTAAACTATCTCGTTAATTTTAAGTGATTGTGCACGTTTGTTTTCTCTATATTCCAATTTTTTTATTATGTTGCGGGTTGCGTCATGCCTGCTGCCATTTACTTTGATTATTTTAGACTGAAAATACGTGCGAATTAATTCCAAATTGTGGTAATTAATTGGCAATTAATTAGCAATAAATGATTAGATGGTTTCCGTTGAGCTCTGGCTCGAATTTAACTGATGTGTGTGCTGGCTTGACGTCAAGCTAGCACACACCCGTTTTCTCCACGAAAATACGTGGCAATTAATTCAAAAATGTGGCAATTAATTGGAAATTAATTAGCAATAAATGATTTGACATGTTTCGTGTCGGTGTGCTGACTTGGCTGTTCCAGCTTGACGCACCTACTTCTTACATTATTCCATTCTTCATCTACATCAACTTGTGTCGGGATCTGACTTGTATATACCTTTACTCGTTCACGGTATAAATTCTTTATACTATCTTCGTTTAATAAGTGGATTTTAAATAATTCTTCATTTTTGGACGGTGTTTTATTTATTAGTTTTTTCCTCCATTTAGTTAATATGGATCTTGCTAATATTACTAGAAAGTGATCCGAATGTACAACACTACCACGGAAGACTCGTATCAGATACTTGGGACGCTATTTTTCTGTTCACTATAACATAATCAATAATTGATCTGCTATCTCTTGCGCTCCAAGTGTACTTATGTATGTCTTTTTTCCTAAAGAACGTGTTGGTAATTATAAGATTGTTGTAGGTGGCAAATTGTCGCAATTCTTCTCCATTTCTGTTGATACATTCTTCCCCATAACATCCAACAATATCTGGAATTGGTTGCTTACCTACCCTAGCATTCAGACCTCCCGCTGTAATTAAGTGGTCATTTTTATACATATGTACTTGTTTTTGTAGTATTTCATAAAATACTTCCGTATCATCCGTTTTGCCTTCTTCTAGAGCGTAAACTCCGATTACGGTTAGATATCCTCTTTCTATTTTAAATCGTGTTGTCAGAATCCGATCGCTTCTGTAGGTATAACTGTGTATTTTGGTTTTCCACTTTTTATCAATTAAAATAGCTATTGCACTACTGGCTCTTTCATTTTGAGGTTTTCCGTTGTAAATCATAACAATGTTCTAGACCTTTGTTCCTTTGCACTTGATTTTTGTTTCTAATATTACTATATTAATTTGTTTTTATTTAAGTTCATTTTCAAGTTCCATCAAGTCTGTTGTTTGTGTTATCGGCCGTGTGTCGTTCTTTACTTTTCGCAATACCATCGTCTTATAAGAAAAATAATATAAATAAAAAACGTTCTTGCCATTGCTTACGTAGGAATGCAACGCCCCCTTCTATATCGATTCAGGCGCGAGTCCAAGACCAACTATAATATTGGTCTTGGCGAGACATTCCGATTCGATTGTTTAATTTATTTATTTATTTTACGTCAAAAAACAGTTAAAAATTGCGTATGACGTGCTATGGGGAAAAGTGAATTGGGGAAAATTAATACGTGGTGGCTTTGTTTGACACCATTAAAAAGATAAATTTTCTACAAAATTTAAGACGGATATTCCAGAAGATCTTGTGGAGACAGCGAATAGTGCTAATTTCGATTTGTTTCCAACAAAAACGAAATTACGGTATTGGAAGGAATACGAAGATTTCAAATATTGGGGTCAATGCAAAAATGTAAATGAGGTGAATGAAACAATAATGCTTGTTACACTGAAGTGAATAAAAAAGGATGTTTGTTATTCCCAAAGACGGTCTTCCATACAATGCATACGATTTGTATAAAAAATATGCTGACCTACGTCCATCTGACCTAGAAACTAGACACTTTTTCATAGGTTATAGAAATGGAAAATGCACTAAACAAGGTGTGAGTGTACACACAATAGGAGATACTCCAAAGAAGAAACCAGAATTTTTAAAATTAGACTCTCCTGAGCTCTACACAGGGCATTGTTTTCGACGATCGGCCACAATGCTAGTGGAAAATGGTGGCGATCTGCTTTCTTTGAAAGAACTTGGAGGTTGGGAGTCCTCGTCTGTAGCCGAAACTTACGTTGAACAATCTGTTTCAAAAAGAGTTAAAATTTCTAAGCAATTATTCAGCACCAACCAGAATGGATCAAATGATTCAAATACGTCGACGTCGGCACCTTTAACTTCTTAAGAAGGTTTAGAAATTAGTAATAACAGTAACTTTTCATTCAATAGCAATATTTATTATAATGAGACATTAGAAAAATGAGTTAAAAATAAGAATGTTTTAAGTGCTGAAAATTAATATATTATGTTTTACGTTGTTTGTCATTTGTCTAAGAGTTTGATAAATATTTTGAAGCTCACGTGATTCCTTAACGGCCGGCGGCCACTAAGATTACCTTTTCATTCATCTATTGGGTTTCGTTACGCAGATGTGTTTACAACACAGCATTACGAAAACGCATAAACGTCCAGCGGGTTGCGTCGAGCAGAGGGACGTTCCGCTAAATTTATTATACCGATAATGGGATTAAATGTAAATATTTTAGTTTGTGTTTCGGAATGAATTACTTCTTTATCAGGGCTCCGAAAGCAGAACGACACAGGTTACGATAAAATCTGACCATTTAGCACTGTCCGCACAAAAGTTTCAAGAAAAAATTTGGAGCTGCTTTTGAGAAAATCGTGTTATTAAAATTGCTTTTATTGCAAGCAAAATTACTCGAAAACTATTTACATTTTGAAAAAAATGAGTATGACCTCATTTTAAGAACTAACGTTGATAAACAGATTTTATTCAGAGGAAAAATCTTAATCTTCAATACATATGTAGGAAGATACCAAAAAACTTTTGAGCGTTTGCCATTTTCGAGAATTCAGATATTTCAACGAAACTGAAACCTGCATCATTTTTTAAGCTCCCTTTACGCTATCCGAGGACAACGGTTAATAAAAAAATTGAAGTCATTTTTGAGATAGTAACGTCATTAGGCACCAAATAAGAAAGGCTGTTGAAGTTTGTAAACCGAGGCGATAGACGAGGTTTAGAAGTAACAAGTGTGTTAATCGTGTTATCGGCCGTGTATCGTTCAATAATTTTCGTCACATATCCTAATAAGAAAAATAATATAAATAATAAATATCTTTGCTTTTAATACGTAGGAGTGCAATGCAGTTTTCCATTTCAATTCGATTCGATTCACCGGGAACGATGGCTCAGGCAGTGCAGTGGCATCAACTGATGTCACCGCAGTGCCTCTGACCGGGAGGTCCTAGGTTCGAGTCCCGACGGCAGCGGGATTTTCGACACTAGCTTTTCAGCTAGGTCGAGTTCAGTCGCTGCAGACTTCTAGTCTTCTTAAGTCTGGAGGAGAATTCTAGCGGCTGGCTGCTGTGATCGGTAGTTTTCGGTGGTTTCTTCGATCAATGCCAGAGCAGTATCTTAACATACGGGCCACGGACCGCGCGCGATCTTTCCTTCCTCTTCCTTGTATCCTCATCCCCTTACACACACACTAGCACTAATATGCACTACACTACCACACATACCGGGAGACCGGTCGGGGACATTAGAACTTGTCTCGGTTGGGGCGGTGCCTCGCTGGTGGGGGTGCCTGGTAGGGGAAAACCCCGCTAGTCGACGGTTGGTCGGCTCCGGATCTCTCCGGTTCAGTGGGGAAAGATCACCGCCACCTCACGGAGGAAAACATGCACTACACTTACGGGACGAATGACCTCTTTAGTTGTGCCCGGAATCACAACAAACAATCAGGCAATCGATTCCATTCTTCGATGCATCAGACGCGGCAGTCTTTCATTTCGATTCGATTGTCGCTTGAGACGCAGACGTTTTGTTTCTACACATTTAAACAGACACATTTTAAGATGGAGGAAATTCCAGGCGGTATTTTAGAAATTGCAAATGGTGCAAGTTTTGACTTGTCACCCAAGGAAACCAAGATAAGACACAAGAAAGAATATCAAACTTTTCAACATTACGATCCATTCAGATATGTAAGGCATTTCGTAGCATTCTCAAGTTGAACCAGATCAATCGGATAATATTAATTTTGAAAAGAATTCTGTGTACTGTTTAGATGCTAGTGTTGTTAATTGACAACGGACTTTTTTGAAGGAAAAAAACCTTTGTATTGGTTATCACTAATTCCGAAAACGCGAATTTTCCATCAAAGCGACTTTTTTTGCAAAACGACTCTTTTAATTCATTCACGAGAAAGTACAGAGAAAATCATTGTAAAAAAATGTAAAACATTTTCATTTACATTAACATTTAGATTTAAAATAGTACCATCAAATTATTCAATTTTCAATTAAGTTGTACATTGTTTGGTACCCTTACAATAGTGTTACTTGGGGCAGACCTTCTCTCCCCGTGAAAATACTTAATAGCATCCTAAATTGAAGCTTTGACCTGATATCTGCGTTCTTGTAGAACGGTCGGGACCATGGATCATAGAGACGTGGAATCAACCTTTGTCCAGTCCTGTGGGTGGTACAGGGATTACACGGAGAAGGAAGGATCGCGCGCGGTCCGTTGCTCGTTTTAAGGAACGTCTCCTGCAATTGGTCAGAGGAAACGACGGAAACGTTCGGTCAGAGCAACCGCCTTCTAGTTTTGTCAATCAGGCAGTGGTTGGCTTCGGTCCATCAACGTTGCTGCTGTTGAAACTCCACCACCGGGAAACTCGAAACCTAGGACCTCCCCTTCCCTAAGCTTAATTTTTTACTCGGAACTACATACTCTGTCACTGCCTGCAATCAGTGAATGCTGCTTTATAAAAATGCTTAAACCTTAATTATTATTGCATAGCCGTAGAAGTGCATAACTTCACAGTTTTAGGTGTCGAGCTCTTAATCATTGAAAAAAAAATAGAAAAATGATTTAAGTCAATACTCAATTTTAAAGTATTAAAATGACGATAAAAAATTATTTAATCACATCTATCCTAACTTTGTGCACCACAGTTGGTGCACCAATCACAATAATGCTGATCAACAGAATTTGATTACAAATTGTATTCACTGGTATCTACTCCCTACGTAATTTAGAACTATGAATCTTAAATACTTCCTATTAGGGTGAAATACTTACTTGTCACAGGGGAAGACACTGTAGAATTGTCAATAGGATCGAGGGTGTATCCAGAGCGCAATCTTTCGATATTTTCTGTAATTGCCAACCCGGATAATGCATTCCCACAGAATTTGTCAGCTGTTGAATAAGAAAAGTCTTCATCAGGTTCATCCATTTCGTCTTCTGTGTGTAATCCGGGCATTGTCGGCCCGTCATATCTTCCTCCAGCTATATGCACGTAGTCGTGAGTTGTCAAGTCACAACTCGTAGTACCTGCTCGTCCCACTCCATCTGCCAATTCAGCTCCTGAAAAACTCAAAAATATATATTCATGGTTTAAATTTTTTAAAATGTGTCAAACTTTATATATCACTATTTTAATTACTTTTATTTAACTCGGAAAGCGGGAGTGTAAATCCCCTTTATTCATGAACCCCTTTCAGAAGAATGGTTAACTTTATTGAGCTCCTCGTATTTTACTTTCTCGCATACTAGAACATAATATGCGTAGTACAGAGAAAGGTCTAGAATGTTGCTGCCAAAATGGCGAGTTTTCGGTACCAAAACTCATTGTATTCTTCGTTTCCAAAACTCATCGATTCCTGATACCGAAAAATTGGTTTATGCCAAAAAACTGTCTCTGTGAGCAACGCCTGCGCCTAAACAGGATTTTCACCAAATTTAATATTCCTAAATCGATGTGGCTGATGTTTCATCCCCTTGAATTTGAAATGAATGTTTTAATTTTTGATGATACTTTACAAGAAGCTTCAACACATTTTCAAAATTATCTCAAAAATAGCTCCAAATTTGGCCCTCAATTATTTCTCAAATGCAACAAAGTTTGCTTATAAAAATTGCACATGTCCAATTTTTGCTCCATTCTCTGAATTTTCGAAAATTGCAAAAGTTAAAATATTTTCAGTGCCTTCTTTCAATACCAATATTGAAGATACAGATTTTTCCGCATGATTTCTGCCTTCAAAATTAAATAATGTAATTGAAAATTGTTTGAAAATATGAGGAATTTTTGCGTAATTTTGAGTGATTAGTGACAACTTTTAAAATTTACGTGAACATAATTTTTTCAAAGGTCCGTAATCTTTCTTCAGTTTTTACTCTAATTCGTCCGATTTTTATTAACACTTTCTGAGTTTTCGAAAAATTGCTTTTGTTCAACTTCCTTTTTAAATTTTAGGGAAAATTATTATCCCGACAATTTTGCGAACGAATTTTTTGAATGACCTCTGATTGAAAGTTTGATCCCAGGAAAACGACGGGATCTTTCACCCCTCATTCTTCCCACTTGAAACATCTTGGTGTACTTTAATGCACTTTACTCACCCTCTGCTGAATTGATAACAAAAACGGCATCATTTGGCTGTGTAAATACAATACGACATGTATTTGGAGATCTTCTAATACAGACTGCGTAATCCAGATTTGTTTGATAGTGGCCCCCACCTCCAGCGTAGTTGAAACTTTCTAATACCCCTTTCATCTCTGTATGATACTGTAGACATCCTGGTGGCGCTGTAATATTTTATATTTATAAAAATACACTAAACTTGGAGGAAACAATCGTTCCATTAATGTGCTCGTACCTGCAAGTTCTGGGGTTTCCTTGCAATCAACTTGTGTGATACGAATTCGCCAGTGATACGGCTTCCCACCTGATGTCATAATCATGAGGGAAACAGAAGTGCTGCCTGTGTAGGTAGCATCCACTGGCACATAAACTGCAATATTGTAATATTTTGTTTTATAGATACATTTTGGATACTTGCGTAAAAATTAAAGATTCTTGCAATTCAAACATGCCACTCACAGTGTTGACCATGATTATCACCACATAGTTCACTGATACCGATGCCATTGGGGAGGGATGTCATTGCTATAAATCTATCATTGCGACATATTCCCATGTGACGATGTGGTGCTGCCAAAGAAAATTGTTCAAGATCCAACCTAAAGGAAATAATTATACTTATATTGTATGTGTAAGTTAACAATTATATTGTATGTTAAAGTTAACAACTAAATAACTTCAACATATTCCTAGTTTTATTAACACAACTTGTGCAAAAAGATAAAATAATTTACAAATAAAATGGATCACATGCCCCGGAAATACTAAGCCCGATTCCGGAGATCAATGGCATGGGCAGATTGGACGATCGCTCAGGGCTCTGAGAGTCAAGAAGCACGAGGGAGAAGGCACTGGATTCGGTACAGGAAAATGTTTAAAAATAAAATTATAATAGTTTTTTATGACTTAAGTACCGTAAGGCGTTTTATTACAAATCGAGATTGAAGAATCATCAAACGAGGCTGTTAGGCCGAGTTTGATAACCAATCGACTATTCTAATATGAAACAGCACAAATATCATTCAACGTTTTATCGACTTTGTAAAAATTTCAATGAACTACATTTTTCGCTTGTATGTTACTATTCGTTCTGCGAAAGATGACATACTGATGTCGATAGAAGTTAATTGGAGGTCATGGGTTAGTTTTATTATTATTTACATTACAAAACTTTATTCTTGTTAATAGCGAGCAATGGAGTATGAAAACTATCGTATTGTAATAATCATTCTTATTTCGGTAGCGATCTCAGTTTCATAAAGTTTCATTTTACACAGTAAAAGTGTGTAATAAATTATTGCCATTATTTTAAAACTCTTGGTAATAAAATTGTCAGTTATTGCATAAACTTTGCAATTAATTTGGAAATTGTATAATCCTCTAGTTATTGCTAATGATAATGATTTTTATATTTTTTAATTTTACAATATGTTAATTATACATGAAGTCTATTGAAAACACAATATTTAAATAAAATAATGGACGTGAATCATTCACAGATTTGCGAATAGGAAACTTTAAATATAAAATCGATGCTAACGTTAAAATATATTAAATTTTTTGATAAAGTATTTTCGATGAGTAAAGAATAATTAAGTTAAAATATTTTTTAAGAAAGTTTCCATGATCACCACTAATAATAAGAATATATAATTTGTTCATTAAATACTTGGTTATCTTTAATAGTCTTTAAGTACGTTATAGAATATTATATTTAAGTAAATAAAAATAAAACAAACGCACTCTTTGATAAACAACCGTACTCTTTCAATTCTTTTTGGGGGAGCGGAATTTCAGTATTGCCCTGTTCCGAAATTGTCTAGCTTCGGCACAACCGGAGATTTTTTGCTAAAACTCAGATCGGTGGCAATCCCAGTTCTGAGTATCAATTCAAAAAAAAATGAAAGTAAGCCTTACCGTAACTGGCAAACATTTTTGTTCGTGACGTCAATTCGGAAGTCGCAGAACGAGGTTCCAGAGTCCTGGTTTGGATAACTGGGATTCACAAAGTAGGACATCGCGTGAGTTGTCACATTTCGGCAGCTCTTCTCCACTGGAAAAGTGACAGAGTCCGAAGTTCGAGACATGTTTATGTAGTACTTTGTAGGTAATTTGCTAATGCGTAGTAGACTATTTCTCAAAATTAGATCTTTAAAATATTTCACCTCAACTTATTTTTAAATAGTAGTTATTGCGTGATTTCGAGATGAAATATAGCGGATCACTTAACGATTTTTTAACCCGTACATTTTGATACTAAGAGGTCCTTGTCATGGACCATACCGCCAACGAATTTCTGGAGGAAGACGGGAGTAACTCAATAGGTTAATATTGTCGTGAAGTCCCCTCCCCCCACGAAAATGTTGGAAAACGAAAGTTGTGAAATACTTTTCAAGCCATTTTGAATACCTCCGACCACGTAATTCAGGACTTCACACATGTGGTTAAAATTGACCCTTAGATGAAAATTAGTTTATTATTCCCGAACGCGGTAGAGAGAATATAAAATTCCCTTTAAGTAAAGTGTAGTAGAAAACGTTCTGCTATTTATTGCCCTTTTAAGATTTTGACACTGTGGATTTCATTTGTGGAACTATCATCACTTAAAGGGAAAACCAGAAACGTAACGCAAATAACATTTTACGAAAGTTTTGCCACTCCACAGGGAACGGAATCATTGGCACTTTAAGCAACGGATTACTGACATATAGATACATTGAAATCGAAATTTCTTCGCTCAGTAAAAGGTTGCACACTATTAGATTACATTTTGAACAAAAAAATAAGAATTACAAGTGTAACCAACAGAAACTGCAACCGATTAACCAACAAAGTAAGATAAACCATACTATAATGCGTATGGTGATAGGAAGAATCTCCATGAACATCTTGAATTACAGAGCTTCCCGACGAACAAATGCTGGTCGACCGAGGACAGGATGGTTAAGCCCAAACAGACAAGAAAAATATCAACTGAAAACTGAAAACTGAACGCAACATTATTTTGAGATGAAAGTCAATCCAAGAGCCGATTACTAATATGATACGGGCAAATTCAATGTTTACGAACGTAATTAACATATTAAATAATACTATTTTTGTCTTTGTAATTCGTAATAGCGTCTTTTGATACACAAAAATCGTCAATAATATTTATTTCAGCAGAGTAATTTGCGCCAAAGGCGAAATGACTGAATGATCTCACCTAAACAGCAAACTCCTTCGCCGTTGTCACAGGAGGCGAGACTCATTCCTCCCAAGTTCTCACAATCTTCTTTAGTGTAGCAGATGCCTGTTGTTCCGTCAGGTGAATCGCATAAATGGTTATCTAGGCGAGACGATACGGCGTTCTTGTTTTTGTTGTTGTTTTTATTGCTATTGTTTTTATTTAAATTATTTGCATTTAGATTAACCTGCGGCAGCTGAAAAAGTTGATTATACAGAAGTAAATCTGAAACAAAATTTTTTAATGAGTTACATAAAAATCAAGCCAGAAAATAAATTTAGAATTGAGTTAAATTCAAATACTTCACAATACTATTTATAGATTCATAAAACTCTGTTGGGAAAAATAGAGAACCATTGCAGAATCTAAATTACATATCGCGCTTTGTCGCGCGTTTAATACGGAATGGTTTTGCTGTCAAAAACAGTCTCCTAACATTTTATTTTTTAATCTCCATACTTTTATCTTTAAAATGGCATTTAATTATGTTATATCACTCTTATAGGTATTTTATTTTATTATTTTTATGTGAAGTTCTCCTCTCGATGGTCATAGATGGTGGCTGCATTACTGTTAGATACTGTAATATAATGCAGCACATATATACTGAAAGAGTTAGAAATGCAGAAAATATGTTGAAACTGTATGTCTTCAATCTAAACAACGTAAAAAATGCGTCAAAAGGAAATTGTTTTTGAAAATAATTATGATTCTGTCGAGGAATCTTTTCGAGCTGACATGTTCTGAGGGTTGCAGCCTTATAGTCCCAATATAGTACCTTTTCTCAGTTTACATTTGAAATGGGAAACAGAAACATTCAGGAGCTGTCTGAAAAGTTTTCTGCATTTTCTAAAATATTTTTTCTGATTATCTTAGTATTATCCATTCAGCAGATCTTTATTTACTAGAAAATCTGGTAAAAAGATGACATTATGACTAATTATTTCTAAGTTTTAGATATAAATATCTACAAAATCAATAAACGTTTTTAAAATCGTTTTAATTTTCAGTGTTTTTAAGAGTGCTATATATGTTTACTGTAAAAATTTCATAAGTTATAACTTCAATACATTATAAGAATTTCACTCAAACATTTAACTAGAATAGGGTATTCCGTACCCCCTTAACGCTTTAGGGACACGAATACATCAAACGGCGTGCATTTTAGAGTTGCGTGTAGGGTGTTGCCGAAACTTATACTGACGAGACACACGATCCCTCACAGAAGTCCTTAAAGAGACTTCGAATATACGAGAAAAGGATTATACCACAATTTGGTACAAAATTAATCAAAATTTGCGACACAGGTAATATTGACATATTTAGGAAGGTGTTGTAGGCAGACTTTTAGAAATCAAGTTGGTCGTTATAAACGAACACATATTTATTAATGAAGCCGGCGCCGCTAGCCGAATTGGTTTACTTCGCTCCGTGAAGTCAGGGAGGTTAGGTGAATTCGAGACTCGCGGGTTCCTGGTTGGGTGACCAGCTACGAACCCCGTGATCTAACGGCGTCGAGCCCATGGCCAAAAGGATAAAAGTCACAGACTGACTGCGACGTGACCAGACTTAACAAATATAGTAATTATTCAGTATAGGAATTACTCAGTAACGGAGCATTACTCAAAAGAAAGCACTCAACGTCTAACATGAGTTAAAGAGACGCGTTGTATCAACAACGACGCAACAAGGATCGAGGAGGTATCAACCACAAAGTATATTAGGGAAGGGAGTAACATGTGAGAATTCTTCAATTCAAACTATTCTTATTTAAAGTTATTACTGTGAGAGAGGTAAACCGATGTAATTTAATCGCGTAGAATTTCAAGTAATTAGTTTAATTTCACATACAGTTGCAGATTCTACATGCTCTAAACACGTGGGGTAGAATTGATAAGCGTCGAACCAGCAAAAATGTAATAAAATGTTCAAGATCTCATCCTGTATACTACTGTGTGAGGAACGTTTCTTTGAGGCCTTTGATCTCAAAATTTTAGTTTTTAAGGCACTAGATCGCTTTGTTTGGGAATTTTAACGATATAGATTCCAAAATGCAACTGAGAGCAGGTTGCATTTCACTTAATATTTAGATTATTAATATTTAGAGGATTTTTAAACAAATCCTTCAAAGTTTTAAGGTCAAAGTGCTAATGTGCTAATCTAATGAAATAATAGAGGAGGCGATATAAATTTAAAATAAAAAATAAACAGCCATACACCTGTTTCGGGACTAATTTTCAGTGGCTCTACAAAGATGGAAATAAGGGAACAAATATAATTAGCATAAGAATTCAAATAAATAAACACGGGAATACAAATGAACACTTTAAAATTTATAGAAATAGAATACATGCCCATGTATCGTGGATTAAACACGTGGGTCTTAAGTCAGCGTCATCCTGTGTCGTGCAGAATACTACGACTGACTGTAGGAATCAATCTATTTAAGGAGGAAGAAGAAGAGTGGGAAAGCTACCTAATTCATAGTTTCATTATGGAGCTGCATTTTATTTGAAACTGTTCATTAACACCTTTTAAATTCGAGTTTTTGAATAATTTTAATATTTCCAAATTTTATAAAATATCAATTTGTTGCCTTTATTTTCAAAGTGGAGTATTTTGAAATGGGCATCATGGTCGAAAGAGTGATTTTCTTGAATTAGGTGGTTGCCAAATGTGGAATTCTTTTATTTCAGGCTCCATGATCTAAGGTTTTCTTTGACTCTACGCGAAAAGTTCCTACCTGTTAGTTCCATTGTAATAAACTTTGTAGTTAATACCTCCTTGACCCTTAATTAATAATTAATCATTGTGGATTACCACGATATCTCTGCTGCCCCCATGGAACGCATACTTATTATTTTTTCATCGATACTTCCTACAAGGCGGTCAAGCACTTACAAAGAAAATATGTCATTAGTAGCAACCAGCTTTCTCTTCTTCGTTTCTCAACTTAAACATCAAAACACGGAACTAGACTGTATAATCCAAAGGCCGAAGCAGTAGCGTTGCAATAATGACTCGAATTGTCGTCCCCTGCCATGAAAAAATATTTATTACTTTATATTACTAGTCTTTATTAGTGTATCACATCGCTTTGACATGTAGGCTACTTTAACATTACAATCCGTGAAGCCACGGAAGTTAAGCAACTCGAGACACCACATATTCCTGAATGGGTGACCGTCTATGAACCCCGATTACTAACGGCGCCGAGCCCCTGGACAAAACAACACTCACTCACTCACTCACTCACTGCGACGTTACGAGAGAAAAGACAAAACTTAACGGATAATTTCTCTAGATATTACTATACGCTCGTGCTAACCACACGTACATGGGTTACCATGGCCACAAGGCCGGGACGTCGATGATAGGCCTCAGCTCGTTAAGAGCTGTCATGTCGAAGTACATACATTACTATACGCTCAATGCCCAAAAGGGCCAAAAGACGAGTTACAAGATAGGTGTGTTGCGAAAGAAAGGGACCCTGTAAAGTAAGTGTTACGTGTTTTTATATTTGGAACATTGAATCAATTCTTGTAATAGTTTCTTATATTGGCAATTTTTGTTGTTGTTGTTGTTTTAATTATTATTATTATTATTATTATTATTATTATTATTATTATTATTATTATTATTATTATTATTATTTTTAGATGGCCTGCAGATGGGGACCTACATTACTCGAAACATTGTTTAAAAGTTGTATGTTGATTTAATAAGAAATTGGTTTAACCATTACATTCACCTGTTAAAATATCGAAGAGCATTCAACAGTGCGAAGTTCATAGTGTAATATTATAATGAGACAAAAAATGTGAATATTTTTATGACACATTCTTTAATGAGTCATGCCTCAAATTACTGTATTGTTGTGTAAATTATTATTGTATATTATGTAGTTCGAAAACAAAGGAATTCCCTCTAAAATAAATCATATTCCCTCTAAAATAAATCAATTCCTTAATAAAATATATTTAAATTATGTTATGTGAACTTTTTTGAAAATACTTGTTTTAGCGTAATTTTGAGTTATACGGTCGTACATTTTTAATATCAAAGATGAAGATTTCCTTTTTTAAAGCATATTCTTTAGTAATATTAAATATTTAAATCTTTATAAATATTTTTTTCTAAATATTGAATTGAAGTCGAAACAGAAATTGGAGAAGATAGTCATGGTATTCAATTGGTCCCGTTAGTTTCGACTTAATCGTCAACTTAGATCATCGGCCGGATCATCGGTCATCGACTTTTCTCGCCAGCTTGGGAAGTGCACGAAAGCAAATACATAACTACCTGTGCCACATAAGAACAGAATGTGGGTGTTTTGAAAAACTGTACAGAAATTAAATATTCATTTGTTACAATTAACTCGTGAGAGGTCGAATCTTTCGTATGAAAGTAACGGGTCACAAACAAGAATATGGACCCCAGAGTAACTTTCATTGCAAAGAGATCTTCTAATATCAGGGATTAATATATTTCGGTATTTAAATGATTGTTACATCCTTAACTTCATTAATCCACTTTTTTATTTATAATAATATTTTTATAAATATATTTAAAAAATTCAAACCATGTTGATGCATAAAATCATAATGTTTTTTATTACATAATGCAAAAGAAGTTCATAAACATTAGTCATTGAGACTGAATGTGTAAAGTTCAATAATCAATATTTATAAACGATGAATGTTATTTGCGTATGACTGTTTTCTTGCACTTGTACATTCAAGGAAATGACTCTGCGTCCAAATTACTTGGACAAATTAGTTGGAATCAAGGCGTCCAAATTACTTGGACATCTTGTCGTGTTAGCTGTTTTAGAAATTCTGCTTCTAGTGTTTGTTCTGAATGCAAGCACGTATTATGCTATTTTAGATATTAACTCTCGTAGCAATTCTGACAGTACAATTGATCTTATAGTAAAAACCAGGGGCAAATACGACGAGAAATTCCATCTGCATTCTTGTTTCTGGAGATTCCTGGAACTATCAGTAATGTTTCTTCCCCCCGAAAGTTGATAGAGCCTATTTGGATTGTGTCACGGGAAACGCAGGTTATCACAAGGCCTCCGTAGGCGATGCGCCGGTGGGCTCTGCTTGAAAACACGGGTCTAACATAGGACGCGCGGAAGCTTTGCAACCTCAGATACACAGATTACTTTAAGAAGGCACTGCTTTGACAGCTACTGCTTAGCTACCGCTGGCAGCATAACTGCGAGTTAGTGTGTCTATGTGCTCAATTTGTAAATGCGTTCGTTTACAGTTGACCTGCTTGTGGATGCCTTCGATACACTCTCTTGCAATGCCATCGTCCAGCAAGACTTTCTTTGATTTCCGACCTATCAAACTGGTCCCTTCTTATGCTAACTTTTCAATACACCCGCAAGATAAATTCAATTTATGAGAGTTGACAGGCAGCCTAATATCATATGGCGAGTAATGAGTTTTGCAGATAAAGGATTAGAGGAAAGATGCAGAAAATCAGTAGTGTATACGTGTACAATATTCTGAGACAAAACCAAACATGAAAAAATAAAGGCTGAGGTTCAAATTCTCCCACGCGGCCCCTCCTGGGTTCAAATAATTGTATAGGAAAAGCTATAGAATAAAATATTAACAAATAGTGTTAGTTGAAACAATCGTTTAGTCCACTTTCCTATAATATTTAATAATGATAAAAAAGTGTTTTGAGAAAAAACATGAACAATTTTTCGTATTTTCTCAGTTGTTCGGTCCCAAGAATCGGCTGGGATATTGAAATGAAACCGTTGTTACAGGAGAAGGCGGGTTGTAATAATAACGAATTGTTACGAAGGGGAGGGATGTCAGAAGGTAAATTTGGGAAGGTCTTTAAGGTCTTTCAAAGGTCTTTAAGGTATTAGGTAAACCACGAAGATCTTTCCTCTGTAGTGTAACTCACCACAATAATTAGTGGTTAATAGTTCCATAATTATAACGGAGCAGATTTCTCCTTCCCGTTTTGATGATTCATTTTGATTCGCCACTGAACGCGCATCGGGAATTCTGACGAGGCCACTGCCAGCGAACGTCGTAAAGAGGGGTATTTAGACCATCCTGAGGAAATGAATCAGCAGATTCTAAAAGGACCATTAGGAAAAGATACGAGACGTTCGCACAACACGTCAAAGATAACAGTTCCACTGTAGTAACTGCAAGCGTAATCACTCTCAAGATTACGAGTGTTTGCATCGACCGGTGAATGGATAACTTTAGTTGTTGCTTGGATACTTTCAGATGCTACTATCTCTCTCCCTCTCTCTGTCACACACACACACACACACACACACACACACACACACACACACATACATACATACACACACGCACACACATACATACACACTGTTCTGTCTCATTGTTATTTCAAATACTACAAGACCACGGGCCCTCAAAACCAACAACTATCGGACACAGAAGATAAAGAATTCCATGTTCGCCAGTACCTTGATGTTCATTTGGCTTATCCCACTGTCAGCCAAAAGAAAGCATGGAGATTTTCGGTCCTTCTCCCTTATCGTACCGAACGTGGACTCACTTCCATAATTACGACATTATCGTGCAGCGCCAACGCGCCTGGAATGGCGTTGTATGATGAGATTTTCTTGACAATAATGTCTTTTCCAAAATAACGTAATTTTAAAACCAACTCAATTTTACAACTAACGCATTGCAAGGACGTGGTTTGCGGGATTACGCGTTGCATGCGCGACGATTACAAGTTGCGTTCGCGACGATTACGAGTTGCGTTCGCGTCGATTACGAGTTGCGTTCGCGACGATTACGAGTTGCGTTCTTGACGATTACGAGTTGGGTTCGCTACGATTACGAGTTGCGTTCGCGACGATTACGAGTTGCGTTCGCGAGTGCCTTATGACCCTCACTCTCGGGACGTGGTTCGTGTTTTACTGACGGGCACTTCCACAACAACACGTACGACAATAATTCTACACTTGCTCCGTAAGTTACCACGAACAATTAAAAAAATCATATCATTAGTATTAATGCATTTCTAAATTTTTATTTCGCGGCAGGCCTTTACTCACAGTTTATGTGGACTTCGTAAACAGAATATCCTCGCTCCCCCTACTCGTTCCTCGCTTTCGTTCACCGACCTCGCGTCATCATAGTCGACTTGAAACGATAAGACACGAAACCCAGATCTTTCTTCATTAAATTATTTGACTCGTTTTTTAACAGCAAACAACATTCATATATTCAGTTAAGAGGAAGGTTACATCGCGTGCGGCCAATGGCCCGTTTGTTAGGGTACTGTTCCGGCATTCACCTGGTTTTGATCGAAGAAACCACGGAAAAATTCCAATCAGAGACCAGGCCTTTAGAATTATCCTCCAGGCAGCGGCTGAATTCGACGTAGCTACTATATAGCTAGAGCCGAAAATCCGTCACAGTCGAGACTCGAACCCTATGTTCTCCAGTTCAGAACCGCTGCAGATTCAGTGACAATGCTGGCTCAGAGCTAAACTCAGCCGGTAGCAGCCATGAAACTTCGTATAGCCACTACAAAACACTTTCAAAGTATATAACAAATACAAAATGAGTGATTTGTGTTAGCTCTACATCAAAGAATTAAACGTTGACTATCCCAACACAAAAATGGCTAATATGGGTCTAGACATCGCAACACGAAATCTTTCTTTTCTTTTCCTCTCTATCGAATGATTCTATAGCGGAAGGAGACTGCAGTATAACATCTCAGTTCTCTAGAATTCTTTGAGATGTTTTCGTTTCAAAACTTTAACAACTTTCAATTTCTAAATGTATTATAAACAAGAGATTCATTCCTCCTCTCGCCTAGTGTCAAACACATTTTTGATTTGACAAGCCACTCACTTTTTCTCTTCCTCGAGAAACTCCCTTTCCGTTCTCACGAAAACTAGACTTGATACGATTTGAAACGGGTACTTTAAGAGAAGGCCATGAAGCAAAGAAATTTGCGAATAACATTAAGAATGGTTTCGTGCACTTGGCGAGTCCTTAACAAGTTGCAACAGAGGAAAAGGAGGGGTTAGAAAAGTTCACGAGAATGCAGAACGGGCGAAGTGAATATGTCATTTTATAAAGTCATTTAAAAAATAAATATATTATTATTTGAAACAGAAATGAATCCCCTACGAGATTTATAATGCAAGATGAATGAGAATTAAAGTAGTTTGAAGTGATCTGACAATGGCCAGTCGTAGGGAGATTCTGAATTAACAATAATCTCCATCACTTTTCCGCTTTTTATACTACTACAATTCAAATTCTCTAGAGGCGACTGCGTAATGAAGGTCATGTTTGAAAGTTTGCAGTTTCATCAGCAATTTTAATAACCATACAGTGCGTGTCTGCTGAGTAGGCCAGGAATTATGAACAAAAAGAAGAGATTTGAAAACCTTGCTGACTAATTAAAGTTAAATACTCTGATTTCTTGAAAATATCGCCACAGGTCTCATGGAATAGGAATGCACGTTTGTCACGGGATGGTAAGGATGTATGTGGGGGAAGGGAATAAGAAAAGAAGGCAATTTACTTAAACGGTCTGCAGTGTTAACACTGACATAAAAGTCAGTCAACAAAGGCTCTTTCAACTCTTAGAATGTCTTTATTTATGATGTAGTGAAAGTGCTCTCAACTGAGATGCAATGAATCACCTGGTGATTAATTTACAACCTAAACACTGAGTCGCATTGATAATGGGCGTGTGATAATGAACAATGGATAGCTCTGATACCTTTCCTATCTGGACTTTCGTAGAACTGTGCAGCGTGAATTTGATTATTGACTTTTAGGCTCTTCATGACTATGGTCATGAAATACGATATATCAACTTATCCAGAAATAAGCATAGCCGAGTCTCTGTACTAGTTTAATTCGAAAAAATGTCATTAAAGCACATTCATTGGGATGAACACTCATAATGTGTTTATAAATGGCAGTGTGATGTAGGGCTAGATGATTTTTCTCTTAAAGCTCGTTGGATCGAATTTTACTATCTCGCTCTTACGAAAGTACTTCGTAAGAAGAGAAAGTTATGTAATCGTGCACTGGAAAACGACGAATTTTCAGCAGAAAAAGGGGATAAATCCTACTAAATACAGAAAAAATCCTCTAACACGTGGTGTAGCCAGAATCCATATTTTGTGGGTCTTTGATACCCAAAACTTGATTAACAATAAAACGTCTGTCATGTCTGTGGTCAACGCTAGCCCCTAAACCATTCAGCCGATTTTCTTCAAAATTGATATTTCCCAATCGCTGTGAATGAACTCAACGCTTTGGGAGTTTCAAACGAATATTTTGATCTTTGAGGGTACTTCACATGAAGCCTCAAAACACTTTTCAAAATTTTCTCAAAAATGGCACCAAATGTTTTGTTCAAACTTTGTCTTCGGATAGCGTAAACGATGCTTAAGAGAATGGAGCAGGTTTCATGTTCGTTAAAAATTCATATTTTTTGAAAATTGCGAAAGTGCATGTTTTGACGTCTTCCTAAAACTATCAAATAAATGAAAGGGATTTTCCCTTAATGAAATCTGTTCCTTAAAGACGGTTCTTTAAATAGGTTCTTGTTCATGTTTTTCGAAAACAGTAGTTTTCATGTAATTTTGCACGAAATATAAGCAATATTTTTTTTAATTATTATTTTTTCTCAAAAACGGCTCCATTTTTTTCTTTGATTTTTTCCACGTATAGAAGAATGAATGCTTAAAATAATGATTAGGGTATCATTTTCATTACATTCTCTGAATTTTCGAAAATTTAAAATTTTGAAATAATGCAATAAAGTATGTGCTGTTATAGCACCGCTAGTTTTCTGCAGTAATAAATGTATTACATGTTGTAAAAAATGCCTTATGTTCCCTAGCTACCAATTTTTCATGTATGTTCTATAATAATCAAAGTTTTTTTATTATCTACGAGAACAGGCAAAGTTATAAATTGATTGATTGATTGGACGAATATCTTAAAGCACAAAACAAGAATATCCTAAACTGTAACTACTTTTCTCTCAAAAAAATATTGTTGATATTTAAATACATATTTATTTCTTAATAGGTTCAATAAATACTAGTTTTATCCTTCGCCTCGCTTTACCCATTAGCTAAGGGTGCCCAGAAGAAGGGGGGAGCGTAGCTGGGTAAACTTGCCACAGGACTCTCCTTAATAAGCCCAGAATTTTTTTCATTCATATATACAAAATGTATTTACTTATAGTTCAACTTAACCGGAGTAAGTTATTTTCACTGTTGCAGAAATGAATTATCTTTACGCCTTGTGGCGCGGGGGGGGGGGGAGTTTTATTTGAAAAATATTACGGTTTTTACAGAGCTGCGTTTGACGAAATCGGCTGTTACTGTATCATCCAATCGGAATGCTGAACCTGAACGCCGCCATTATGACGTAACTGTAGTGACGCATAAGGTCCTGAGGACAGCAATTCAAATGTGCATTTTCAACAGCTGATCAAATGTCAGCCGCAGCAAAGTAAAAACCGAAGTATAAGAGGTTCTACTCAATCTACTGTCATGTATCCATTGTTTTTTCTAGACGCCCTTGTGGATAACAAAGAAAGTAAACATTTGTCCCCTAACTTGCTGTTCCCTATGTGACACTGTTCCCTATGTTCAAAAATTCAAAAATTCAAAATTTATTGCTTGTTTATCCTTGAAAATAGATTTTATTACATGGGAGTTTTTTGTTGTTTTTTTTCTCCCTTTCAAAAATTCAAAATTTAAGTAGTATATGGCTTAGTGTAGGGATCACAGAATTTTGAAAATGTGCACACAATTCACTTTTCCCCATAGCATGTCATACGTAGTTTTTAACTGTTTTTTGACGTAAAATAAATAAATAAATAAATAAATAAATAAATAAATAAATAGACACTATTAGGTGAGCAGAGAAGCGAAGTGGCACACATAAAAGCACACAATACACCAGGAACATTACTTAATTTTAAAAGTTAGTCAGTTGCGAATTTAATTAAAAGCATGATGAAAGTAAACAACATGAAATATGAAATATGAAATATGAAAATTTATTATTTTTGATATGTCCGTTTACACCCGTTTGATGACTTAAATTCATACGCATTCACGTTCTCATCTGTTTTTCGACATGATTTGTATCAGTTCTTACAAAATATTTTAGTGGCAATATCGGAATAAGTAATTCACTTGTAAAAACTATTCCAAACCTCTTCTGCTATGCACCGATACCTTTGCGTGCACACAAAGGTGACACCTTTGGGCCATTAACAGCTGGAGTACGGCTTATCTGGTTGGCTGAAGAATGCATTTCACAAAGCGCTTTTCGGGAATACTTAACTGTTTGACAACGTGTCAAAAAATCATGTTCTTGACAGAACAAAGCATAATTGTGGTTTGGTAGCGTTTTCCGATAAAATTCCATCATATCGTGAGAGTCCGCGCATTAAGAGAGGTCAAAAGTGGGATCTCTTACACGATATAGAGATTCACGCTGTGTCAAAGTTTAAATTTCTTTATCGAGACTGTCTGAGGTGGGCCACGACATCAACGTACGCTCCACTGATGACGTGCAGATCGGGAGGTCCACGGATCCCGACAGTGGTGGCAGGATTTTCGACAGAGGATTTTCTACAGAGCTACGGATCGAATTCAACTGCCGTCTCGAGGCGAATTCTAGCGACCGGCTGCTCTGATCGGTAGTTCCCCGTGGTTTCTCCGATCAATACCAGGCGAACGCATGAGCAGTACTGTAACAAACGGGCCACGGACCGTGTGCGATCTTTCCTTCCTCTTCCTTCCCCTACTCTCTTCCCTTTCACATTCATAAACACTTACGCTTACATGCATTGTCGACAGCCTAGAGCTTGTCCCGGCTTAAGTGGTGACATGGCTTAAGTGATGCCCGACTGGCGGGAGACCCCAGCAAGCGGACGTGTGCGACCGGCTTAGGTGACTCAGGGCATTAATTGTTATTGCGGTGCTTCTGACCGGGAGGTCCTAGGCTTCGAGCTCCTCCAGTGGCAGGATTTTCGACATTATCTATACAGCTAGGTCGAGTGCAGCTGCTGTCTGGAGGCTGCACTAAGAAATTATTTGAATCAATTGTTTTCATAAATGCGATAATTTATAATAAATACCCGTAAAGTAAATATTTAGGATATGAGAGATACTTCAAAAATATTTTTTTTATTTTCGAAAAAATACATCAAAGTGGTATTTAGCCAACAGGAGCAGAAAAGATTTCGGGAAGAGAAGGAGAGACAATTTCAGTTTGGACCTTCATAAATATTTTTTAAAATAAAAATGTAAAATTGGTAGCTTAAATTAAAAATTGTAGGTACGAGTACATTCACATCGAATATACCTTTTTGAATGTGTAGGAATTTATTTATGGTTATTATTTAGAATAAATTGAGTAATCTTTTTTCAAAAAAATGTCGACTTTGGCGGGGGGTGGTGACAACTTGCCCTTTGAATTCGCCACTGAAAGCCAAACACCTCAGACGCCCCTGGCGTTGTTCGAAAATGAGACAAAGTTCACAATCTTTTTCAAGAACGGAAATAAGTTCAGAGACCTGAAAAGTAACTTGCAAATGACATCAATTGTGTTCACAAAAAACAGAACAGATGGTGATAGAAGGGAACTTACAATGACCCCTAATAGCACTATATATAACGAAAGTTGTACCCGTCCGAACATTCCTTATTATGTAAATTAGTCTTAAAAGTGAAAATAACTTCGAACTGGAACCCAAATTTGAGCAGCCAGACGTTGAACTGATATGTTCGTCACATCACATAAGTCCAGTTATGTGCATTCTAATATTGCTAGAGGTTTATTACCAGTGTTAGGCCCGTGGGATTAAATTGCATAGAATATAAAATAATCAAATTCAATTGCCAGAGATTCTGCACGTCCCTAACCTGAGGAGAGAACCCCGAGGTGCTAAACCTCCTAGCGGGCGCGCCGGTGCTAGGCATGGGCAGACTGGGCGATCGCCCGGGATCCCACAAGTTAAGAGGCCCGATCATGGAACTGATGGGAAAAAATAGTAAAAAATTGACAAAGAAGTTAGAACTCGATAAAATAGTTTTCGTAATTTTATAAGTTGCGGTATAGTAGTGTGTTTCAAAAAAATCAATTGTTAACCTTAAATAGTTAATTATAATCATTACTTATAAGGTAGGACTCTACGAAATGAATCAAATGACGCTAACATTAAAATAGGTTCTACTGAAATTCATATTTATTACTTGTATTTATCAAGTAGGTTTATTAAATACTAACTAAACTGAACATATTTTAGCGTTTAAGCCATGGAAATAATAAGAGTGTTATTTGATCACTAACTACTTTTACTTAAAACTATAATTTAAAAAATATTTCTCTAGCTTAAACGTAATTTTTATTATTTTCTGAAATAAAATAACTCATAGTTTCTTGATACAACTTTCAGGTTTTTTAAATTTTCGGGGGGGCTAAGTTTCATCTTTGCCCGAGGCTCACAATTGTCTTGGCCGGGCACTGCTTTTATTCATTATTCATCTATGTATAGTTAAATTTTGGGGAAGAGATTCTAGAACTCAAAACGTGCGTAGATTATGCGTCTCTCCCATATTTCGCGTATAGTTTTTTCTGTTCTTGGACGAAACATAAATAAAATCCAATCAAAGGTAAAAGGCCGTGCAGATTCGAGCCCCCCAGGATATCCGGAAACAAGATTTCAAGGCCTTAGAACTTGCCTTTTTTGAGTTATGCACGATAGTAAAGTGTCCAACGGAGTGCACATGCACCAGCCGATTTCTTTGTAGCATGAACCAAGAAATTCTATATTTTTCACCTCAGTTCTGCTTGATGCACCCCTGGGGTAATTTGCTATTCATCAGTAATACGGGTATGTGGGTCAATAGCTTTTTATAAAAGATTGTAGACAAGCGTCGTATTATAATATAAAAGAATTGTACTAATTATTCAAAATTTTCAAAAGTAAACGGCAAACGTAGGCAAGGAGAGAAGAAAGATATAATAAACAGTACAAGTGCGGAAATGCGGATATTCTGAATTCTCCAACCACCTTTTAATCTTTGTAGTCATGAAAAAGTCTGATATATTCGACAGCTGTATGAACCAACGTTTCGTGCGTGCCTTGTGTCAACATGACAGATAATACTATCCTATGCCTATTAAATCTAGTTTTCTAGTCAATGCAAGATGTGTTTGTATTAGAGAAGGAGGTTAGTGCACATTTCACATTCTACGGGTGATAACATCTTGTTAATGTAGAGGAACACGAAGACAGGAAAATGACTGTTGATATCGAAATATTCTAACGCTATTTAAAGATCAAAATAATGTGCAATTGAGCAAACTAAGCAGCGAAGAACGCCACGCGTGAACTCGCGAGAGGCAAAAACACTTTGAAACTACGTACGTTGTAGATGACTTCTCTTTCTTACCTCTACATGAGACGCTTTTGGTAAATAAATTGCCATTATGTTTTTATACACTGCACTGAAATATAGAATACAAATGTTTCAATCGTCCCATCCAAGTTTTGGTTCAACAAAAATCCTTATTTTATCTAACAAATAACAGTACCAAAACGTATCTCGCTTGTCCTGGATCGACTACAATAGCTCAGTGGTAACGCGTTGCTTCTGCAGAATCGTTGGCCGGGGAATCCTAGAATTCGAGTTTCGACAGTGGCAGGATTTGAGACTAGCTACGAACTAGGTAGAATTCCGCCACTACCTGGACGAGAATTCTAGGGGCCGGCTGCTTTGATTGGTAGTTTTCCGTGGTTTTTCCGATCATTACAGGGCGAATACCGGAACAGTACCTTAACAAACAGGACACGGTCCACACGCGATATTTCCTTCCTCATCCTCATTTCCTACTCTCTCCTTTCACTTATACACATACGCACACACTTGCATTCACTACAATACAAACCATTTCGGTAGACCAGTGGAGAGCATGTACCGGCTGGAGCGGTTCCCCGTTCAGGAAGAAACTGGAGGGAGAAACCCACAAACCGTCGTAAAGGTCGGCACCGGAATTCATGGGATATAACATGCAGTACACTTACGGAGCTAATAACCTACATACTTGACGCGCTCAGAATCATTCGTTTTCCCTTGAGCAATCTTGCGCCTACCTGCCTATTTGAACGCAACCCTACTTGCACAGAAGAATTTTCATAATTAGTAGTTAGGCGTGGGACACACGAATCATCATGAAATTGGAATTGACTCTTTGAAAAACGAATCGCATCATTAAATTGACACATTGAATCATCATGAAAAAGTTATAAATCGTAAAATTCAAGGCGCCGATAAGTCGTTAGACTGGTTAGAACATTATTAACCGTTATTCACGGTAGAGCAACTGGATGTACACAGAGTACGGGGCAGTTAATTGTTTGAACTGCTTAAACATAATTTACTCTTTCACATTAGTCTCGAATGTTCTTATATGGAAAGTTAATACGTTGAGCTCCCTCGGAAAGGTCATTGTGGTTATTGCCGGCACGAATATGAACCTACAGCGTCAAAAATATCAATGAAAAATGGATGTTCAATGACGCAGTCAAACAACTTGAAATTAATCATAACTCAAAATTGGTTGTCTCTGAGCCCCTACGTACAATGCGCCCAATGTCTTTTTTTGCCTTCTTAAATGACACGGTGAACATGTATTTAGTTGTCAAAAGAAATCAAATTCTACTTACTTCGCTCTTTGCGATTCGTCACTTCGTTGGACGTCGAGGATAAATCAGCCGACGCTGCAACTACCGTTAGCAGCGCACACACAGCTATCTTCAGCCCCCACATTTTCAGGATGCCGACCACCTCGGCAGCGCCAGCTCTCCGATGCGACAGCGAGGACTCCTTGCACATGCACTGGAGACGACTGCCGACGTTCTTCACCCACAAATGACTTCTCGCCGAGGTCCGGAGGAAGACCTGAATGTTTAGGAGAGACTACGATTGTCGGGTGTTGCCGAAAGTGGTCGCACAGCATCTGGAAGGGATTCTGCCGGTCATCGCGACTATTATACTGTCGGCCATCGACCTGTAATGGCCTGCAGACTTCTTGTCCTCCATCTGCTCCTCACAATGGGTTGGAGCGAAAAGGAGACCTTGAAGCGCTAGCGTTCTTAAGTCGTCGACCCTCTCAGGGGAGTTCTGGGCGGCGATTTCTTCCGTGCACATCTGTGTCACGAGGACTACGGGATGTGACAAGATTTAGGCGCTTAAGCCAACACAGAGTTCATTTTTAGGTTTATTGTATACCATGGTTTAGTTTTGTACCTCCATGCAGAGAATTTACGCATAAGCAGTACGAATTCGCGCTTAGGAACAACTTTTACTGAGTTTATTTTCACCTAAATTCCATTATTGCGTTCTTTTTCTTTCCAAAAATTTCATGCATATAACTTTCTTCATTCATTGTAGGTTTGAAATAAATTATCTCCTTGAAATTGAAGTTATTATTAATAATTCGTAAATACGGTTATCACAATAAAGCGAAAATATTGCGGTATTTTATAATGTTTCATGAATTTAAAAATATGTCTAATTTTTAAGCAGCAATAAATTGGGCTCTTTTTGGTAGCACTCGCAGAAATTCAGCCATTTAAGAACTCTGATGACGAAGATGACTTAGAATTCTGAAAGAAATTAATCACGAGGAAGAATATTGTACAGATGGTGGAATCCAAGCGAGGGAAACAAAAGAATCTTGTGAATCACAACGTAAATCCATTTTATTGTTCACAATTTCCGTGTAGAGTGACCGGGATTCAAAATCTGGTTCCTGGAGCTGCCCGGTTAATTCAACCTCGCTTGGCTTACTGGTCTTAACTAGTCTGAAGAAAGTCACGGAAACTTTTTAATCAAGTCACTTCGTATGGAAAGAATTCTCCATAAAAGTCATTCAGTGGAGTGACACCCTGAGACGTATTTTGCGGAGTTGTGGGATACACACTTTAACACATTAACTAGTGGTGCTACAGCAGCATTTTTTTGCAGCACATTTTATAGACAAGCAAGGATAATTGCACACAGTGTAATTTCTAGTAATGTGTATCAAAGGACGGTATAAAATGGTGCGGATCACACTTTTGGCAAACTCTAAGTATTTTCGAAAATTGCTAAAAAAAATTAGCGGAAACTCTTGAAACTCATCAGCGTATTAAATAAATGTGGTTTTAAATCATGTGAACGCGACACCTGTTGATTTGTAAATGAAAAATATACTGTTTTTATGATATTAGCTTCTATGTAGCTTGTTTGTGTGTGATTTTGTAGATGTTATTAACAAATTTATTTCAAACCCGAAGAAATACTTGACAATTAAGGAAATCGATAGAAATGTAAATTATTCACTTTTTAGGAAAGGTAGTTTTGAATTTACTGTAAATCAAGAAAAAAAATTGTGGAAGATTTGTTGGAGAGATTCGACATGAAAGATTCTCATTAGGTTAACTCACAAGGAGTCGTTGGAAATAAAATCGATGATGACAAAGAGTCTGCAAAAATTGATATTAACACATAAATAGATGTTGGGATGTTTGGGATACTTTTATTTATTTATTTAGTCAAAAACAGTCAAAAACTGTATGTGACGTATGGGGGAGAAAATCATCTGCGCACGCTTTCTTGAGTTTCAGAATCCCTTCCCAACAATTTAACTATTAATAGTTGAAAGATTAATAATAATAATAATAATAACAACAAATTTAAAAAGCGAGAGATTAACATTTCAAAAACTAGATATTTTCTTACTTAACAGCTACACGGCCAGGTATTTCTTATTCCTTTAGGAAACTATCACAATGTTCAATTGATTAAAGATTAACACATTCACAAGGAGTCAAACAAGAAATCGGGTATTTAAACGCAGTATTAGGAATAATAATAATAATAATAATAATAATAATAATAATAATAATAATAATAATAATAATAATAATAATAATAATAATATGTATGAGGAATATCTATTTTCCATTTAATTTCATCAATAATCGAAATGTTGCATTAACATTGATGTATGAAATTATTTTGAAATCAAAGAGCGCCTATGGATCTCTCTCGCTGGCGTTTAGTTGCAAGCTAGGCAGCGCACCGATATGTGACGTCACGGTTTTATGTACGTGACGTCACGAAGCACGAGCCATCCGAGTGGTCGCGCTTCCCAACGCGTCAACGTTGCGAGCACTCGGCCAGAATCAAGGGAGGTAGATTACATGTAATACTAGAAGATTTAGTGCCGCAACGATACGTAGAAAGCGCCATAGGCTAACATCCGAAACTAGCGGGGCAGGCACTGGCTAACTCCTCGGTGGCCTTGAAGAGCTCGGAGGGAAATACCTACCAATATTCTGTACAAATTCGCGCCTTATAGAAATTATTTCTGTCAATTCTGGGCAGTATTGAATGGATTATTTAAAATGCTTGGGGAATTTACTTTTACTTATAAGTTTGCCAATTTGCAAGAGCTGCTATGAATATGTGACGCCATTTGTCAAGGGAGATAGATTACATGTTATACTAGAAGATATAGGGTTTAATAAGATTGTAACAAGACCGATTATGGAAGACGCGGATAGAAAGTCATAGGTCCGACAATTAATTTTAAACTCACGGCGAAGAACAAGCATATAAGGAAAGGAAACTTTGTTAAAGATGTTAAAAATGAGAAAATCGTGATGAATTACTTCAAGACGGCCTACATGCTAGCAGATATAATGACTAAGAATGATGACAATGAGACTGAGAAAATCATCGAACATCATGTATTAATTTATGAAATACTAGCTGATTATCCGATAAATTACTTAAAGGCACCCTACATGCTAGCAGATACAATGACGAAGGATGCTGACAAGGAGACTGAGAAAATCATCGAACATAATAATAATAATAATAAAATTGTCTTTATTTGTGGCGAGGCTCAGGCCTTAAGGCCTGCTCTTCCGCGTAACTACTTTAATTAATTTACAATTTTAAAAATTACAGTTGAGGCGTTCGGATGTAATTAATATTAACTGACTTTTAATGATTCGGATGTAATTAATATTACCTGACGTGTCGCAGAAGAAGAAAAAAAATCAATTTGTGATTAACCAACTACATTAATTTATCAGTAAGAGCCAAATTAATTTATTGTCATTATTGTTTATTCTTCAAATTTTGCAAAATGGAAAGACATGATGTAAGGAACATTCTTAAAAAATATGTAATAAGATAGCTCCCACTTATTCCACTTAGAATCAATAATTCTAAATTCACCCGAAATGTCAGTTGTCATTACCCGACAGCCTCAACTGTGAACAATAAACAAAAACAAAAAGGGGGGTTATTTTACATTTACGACTGGGATGCAATACTAGGGACCATCCCGGCATACGCCTTAAGCGATTGAGTAAACCCAGAAAAAACCTCAATCAGGATGGCGGCTTAAGGCCGAAATATTGAGAGGAAGAAATATCAGAGCTGAGAGTGAAAACAAGAGAAAAGGGGAAGAGAAGAAAATGGAGGTGGACAAGAGGAGATGATAAAGAAATGATAATGAAAAGGATACGGGGGGATCAGAAGAGAAAATATAGTACATATAATTTTACAATTACATAACAACAGCTAGTTCTTGATGACATATACAATGCATAATCTCAATCAACAATAAGGGAAATTACCACATTAACCATTAAGTAAAGGCACTTACAAAAGGATATCTTACAGTATAAAATACAGAAAGTGTCAATACAATAATAGGGACTACTGATTTTTCTTTGTAACAATAATAGTAATAAAATATATAAATAATAATAAAAGTGACAAACATCATAATTTCATAAACATTTGTAAGCTGTAGTTTTACACAATATTTTCTTATTTTACATTTAGAAATCTATTACATTATAGCAACAAAGTTGTATTTTAGATATAGTTATGTAATTTCTCTAATTTTAAACATTGTATCAGCAGTAATAGGATTAGCTTTTACTGTATCCTGAAGTAGGAAAGGAGGAAGATGGCCAGGAGGAAGGGAGTGGGAAGAAATACTTTCGAAAATATGACTTAAAAAAAACAACAGAAAAAACGATCTAGCATTGAGGATGATATGTAATAAAGGGATCATGGTCATTGTTTCAGAAAGTAATTAAGATAAAATTGCGGATAGAACAGAGAGCGTGTGTAGACTACATTTCATTGTTTTTTATCCAGACACCAAGTTGAGTTTTGAATTTTCTAAAGTTGCTAATTCTCTTAAGATGTGTAGGTAGTGAGTTCCAGTTTCGAATTACTGTGACAGTGTAAGATTTACTGTATGACACAGTGTTGTGTCGAGGTACGCACAGCAATAATGCCGAACGCGATCGCTCTAGTGTTAGCATTTTGAAGTTCTTAGACATGTGTGTTTGAAGGCCGTTGTACAAGATTTTATGGAGAAGCAAGAGGCTATGCAATGTTCTTCTTTTTCAATGGAGCTAATTTTTGTCTGTCTGTAGTACGCAGATACATGATCGTACTTACGAAGATCGAATATGAAACGAATGCATGCGTTTTGTGCTGTTTGCAACTTCCGTTGTTGCTTGGTTTTTAAGTCAGTGAGCAAGAAATCACAGTAATCGAAATGGGGCATAATTAGTGAAGTAATCAGGTTCATACGTGTGTTTATAGGAAGTAGTTCTCGTACGCGTTTTAGGGAGTGGAGGTCTTTGAAGACTTTTTGACAAATCTTACTTACATGTGTAGTCCAACTGAGAGTGCTGTCTAAATGCATTCCTAGGTTTTTTACGTCGTTACACCAGGGTAGAGGGGAGCCATTTATACTAATGGACGGAAGGGTTTTCTCTAATTTGCTGATGGCGTTGCGGGAGCCTATCAGTAAGCTTTGGGACTTATTTGGGTTTAATAAAAGTCCTAGGGCTGCGGTCCATTTATTGAGAGCATTTAGGTCCTCATTTATTTTCTGAACTAAAGAGTTAAGCTCCGACGGATGTCCGCTGACATATAGTTGAAGGTCATCTGCGTACATTTTATAGTGACAGTATTTAAGACATTGTCCTACGTCGTTTACGTAAATTAAGAATGCTAAGGGTCCTAGAACTGTTCCCTGTGCAATACCCCGGGCGGTTCTAATGGCACTGGATCGGTTTTCACCTGATACTACGACTTGTTGACGACCTGAAAGATATTGTGAGAACCACCGTATCGTGGGTTTAGCGAAGCCCAATGCTTTCATTTTCTCTAGCAGGATATCATGATCAACCGAGTCAAATGCTTTACTGAAATCTAAGAGAATAAGTATTGTTAATTTACCGTTGTCAATGGCGATTCTGGCCTCTTCAATTAAGCTTAAAAGCACAGTCTGAGAACATCACGTATTAATTTATGAAATACTAGCTGATTATCCGATGAATTACTTAAAAGCATCCTACATGTTAGCAGATACAATGACAAAGGATGATGACAAGGTGACTGAGAAAATCATCGAACATCTTATATTAATTTATGAAATACTAGCTGATTATCCGATGAATTACATAAAGTCGCCCTACATGCTAGCATATACAATGACTAAGGATGATGACAAGGAAGCTCTGAGAAAATCATCGAACATCATATATTAATTTATGAAATGCTAGCTGATTATGCGATGAATTGCTTAAAGGCACCCTACATGCTAGCAGATACAATGACTAAGGATGATGACAAGGAGGCTCTGAGAAAATCATCGAACATCATATATTAATTTATGAAATGCTAGCTGATTATGCGATGAATTGCTTAAAGGCACCCTACATGCTAGCAGATACAATGACTAAGGATGATGACTAGGAGGCTCTGAGAAAATCATCGAACATCTTATATTAATTTATGAAATGCTAGCTGATTATGCGATGAATTGCTTAAAGGCACCCTACATGCTAGCAGATACAATGACTAAGGATGATGACAATGAGGCTCTGAGAAAATCATCGAAGATCATATATTAATTTATGAAATACTAGCTGATTATCCGATGAATTACTTAAAGGCATCCTACATGTTAGCAGATACAATGACAAAGGAAGATGACAAGGTGACTGAGAAAATCATCGAACATCTTATATTAATTTATGAAATACTAGCTGATTATCCGATGAATTACATAAAGTCGCCCTACATGCTAGCAGATACAATGACTAAGGATGATGACAAGGAGGCTCTGAGAAAATCATCGAAGATCATATATTAATTTATGAAATACTAGCTGATTATGCGATGAATTGCTTAAAGGCACCCTACATGCTAGCAGATACAATGACTAAGGATGATGACAAGGATACTCTGAGAAAATCATGGAACATCATGAATTAATTTATGAAACCCTAGCTGACTGCCCGAACACAATCGTCCTCACAAACGTCTATTAAGCAGTGTCGTTCGCCATGCACGCTTCGTTTGTTGACCCCGCATGCCTTATCCGGCCTGCCATGGCTATCCTGCCAACAACACCCGCCCGCCCATCCCACCCCTTCCGCTCTATGTGTTCCTCCCGATCATTATGATTCGTCCATATCCTCCGTAGGCCCTATCGTCCTGCCATGACCGTCTTGCCATGACAACTCCTAGCTTTCCCACCCTGCCTATTCCTCTCTAAATGTTTCTCTCGCTTGCAACTCGGCGTCCGTACTGGGAGAGATAGCTCAGGGCATCAACTAATGTCACTACAGGCCCTCTGATCGGGAGGTCCTAGGTTCCAGTCCCAGGGTTTTCAACACTAGCTTGTCAGCTAGGCCGAATTCAGTCGCTGTCTGAATGAGAATTCTAGCAGCCGGCTGCTCTGATCGGTAGTTTTCCGTGATTTCTCCGACTAATACCAGGCGAATGCCGAAGCAGTACCCCACCAAACGAGGCACGGACCACGCGCGATTTTTCCTACCTCTTCCTTGTCCTATCATCTCCCCTACATACACTCATCCTAACATGCAGCACACTATCACACCTACCGGAAGACCTGTCGAGCTTATCCCGGCTGGGGCGGTGCCCCGCTGGTGGGAGATACATATTTGGGGAAAATCCCGCTAGCCGACGGTAGGTCGACTCTGGATCTCGCCATCCAGCGGTGTAAACACACCACCCTCTCCCGAGAAAAATACATGCGCTACACTTACGAGACTACTGACCCTAGTAGTTGACGCGCCCGAGTTCACTAACAATCAATCAATGAAACGACGCCTGTTCCATCCCCACGCTCTATCGAGCTACAACGGCTCCCACCTCCTCCCACCCCGCCAACACCTCCCGCTCCGTCAATCCAGCGCATTCCGCTCGATCTGTTCCTTCCGTTCATTACCATTAACACATATCAACATCAATATAAACAAATAAAAATATTTTTTTTGTTGCATATTCTGCTGCATGACTTGAAGCCCCCCCCCCCCAGCTGATTGATGGATATAAAAGGATAGATCCAGCCCAAGCATCCATCTCATGAAGATTCTCCTTCTTCTCCTTTTTATTTATTTTTGCTCTCAACTTTAGCTTTACCCTACTATTTATAAAATTAATTTGTATTTAGCATGAAAACAGAATTCAATTTTTATACCTGTATTGTATTTAATATTTGAAATATTTGCATTGTACATTGTATGATCATATAATGTCCTGACTTGTCATACATGGCTTATGCTGTATTTATGTGACAAATATATTATATTATTATTATTATTATTGTTATTATTATTATTATTATTATTATTATTATTATTATTATTATTATTATCACGATTCGCCCAACTCTCCCCCATGCCGCGACATAGCCAAGGCTGACCTGCAAACATCTCCCGTCCCTACCATCCAGCCATCCATCCAAGAGTTTTGAATCGCAAACATACCATTTAACTTTCTCGTATATGTACGTATATACAGGTAGTATATGTAGTATAGAGAAAGGTATGCAATGCTACGCGAAAAAACGGCGGTTTTTCTGCAGAAAAAGATTTATTGCCCTGATAACGAAGTTAAGTTAAACGCCCTGAAAACGAAAAAGTTAATAAATCCATTTGCTAAAATAAGAAAACAATCCTCTACCGCGTGGTGTAGCCAGAATACCCGTTTTGTGGGTCCTTGATACCGAAAAGTCAATTGACGCCGAAACGTCCATCCGTCAGTCTGTTCGTCTGTCCGTCATTCTGTGAACATTTCTAGCGCCTAAACCATGCATAGGATTTTTTTCCAAATTGAAGAAACCCCTGTCCATTCCATTCCATAAGGCATTAAAAACAAACAAAAATCTGAAAAAGGCGACGGAAGTATTCAGCAAATCCATTACTACTACTGAAGATGTCCATGTCGCTGTCTGGAGGAGAATTCTAGCGGTCGGCTGTTCTGATCGGTAATTTTCCGTGGTTCCTCCGATCAATACCAGGCAAATGCTAGAGCAGTACTCTATCAAACTGGCTATGGATAACAAACAATATTTCCTTCCTCTTTCTTCACCCCTTACTTACACACGTATACACTTACATGCACTACACTACCACACATGTTATGAGACCGAACGGAAACTTAGAGCTGGTCCCGGACGGGGCGGGGGAAGATCACCGCCACCTCCAGCGATAAAAACATGCACTACACTTACGGGACCAATTACTTTATCAGTTGACGCGTCCGGAATCACTAGTAATCAATCAATTATATGAAGAGGTCCATGAGGTGGGAAAGAGGGGCAGAGCAGCCCTCTATTCTAAGGATAAAACAAAACCTCTAAATACGCTAGGTCATGAAATAGTTGGAAATTTTCGTAAGGAACAATACTATCTCTATTCTCAGGAACTGAACCCAGAATTAAACATTCTTCAGAAAATGCGATTGAATTTTTTAAAACAATATTTACCAAGATTTGTACCTGAATGTTATAGTAGACTAAAGCAATAAATACTGCTGCCCACCTTAACATAAAAATGTAATGAATAATTTATAATTATAATTGATTATTTTGTGAAGGGATACATGTGACAAGCGATTGCTGGACATTATTTATCTTTTTATCTTTCATTTATTTAGAAACTCGCAATATTCTCTTCACTAACAAAAACGTTATACTCAGAAGCTTGCTCATACGTCATATTCAGATGCTCTAGGACCGTGATGCAAAGATTAAAATTCGTCGATTTAGAGATGTTTTATGAAGAGGAAATGAGTATTTTTCGAAAAGCGTGGAAGATCTTCCCTTGGAGCGTTTCTATCAGACCGTTTGATTGAATATTGATATTCAACCAGGCATAATTTAATACTCTACAGTTTTGCTAAATGTAAACCTTTCGATTAAATACTTTTTCAAAGGAATTTGGGAAAACCGAAAACAGTTGAGTTTTAAAAAAATAAAAGCTTCTGAAACTCTACCCGAAAACACAGGGCAAACTCAAATTGCTCAGAATAGAGACCTACTTGAGTGATAACAACACTTCCCTGAACTTTTTGGAAAGCGGATTCTGGAAAGCACATCTCGACAAATTCGTTTTATAATAAAATAAAATAATAAAATAACTATAAAACTTTTATTCTCTCTGATTTGCTGGCCTACTAAGTTACAGATTCCGGTTCCTGCCAGCAGAGGCGCTGCGAGTTTAACAAATGCCGGCGTAAATGCGCAATTTTAAAGCCCACGCTCAGGACGTTGCGGTAATGACAATGTGACAAATTAAACAGGAGCCTGATAAGAGTTTTTCTGAACCACATGTTATTGTGGTAAATTAATAAAAATGGTTCGAGTTCTGTGTTTTATTCTTCTGTGCTTCCAATATGCTGTGCGTACTTTATCGGTAAGCATAAAGAAGGGGTGAAAAATTGTGAAATATATTTCACATACTAAAATACTGGTGTAGTAGGTGAATACATTCTCACCATTCTCCGTAAATATGTATTTCCGAATCTTAACGAATGTGTGAGTTGTCTGTGAGAACGAAATAATGTTTACATCATGATTAACCATTATTTCCGTCCAGTTTCAGGTTGATGTTGACTACGATGGTTTAATTAAAATTAAATTACAACATGCGTTAGATCACGTTCCGAACCCCGAGTTCCATGACCGAGGTACTGTATTTGTTTATAGTATTCGGTCAGGCTCTGTGTCATTGGAACAGCCACCACTTTCTGTTTCTGATAGAGAAAAATTGTTGGTATGTAAAGTACTTCATTATTTTGTGTATATTAGGATTTTTTATTCCTTTTCAAGCTTTTTATTGGCATATGGATGTGTGTTCCAGAAACTTTCAGAGAAAGGTGGTATTTATAGACTTCATTCCTTTGTGCAAGGTGCTGATGGAAAAGAAACATCATTTTTAACTTTTGTTAAAGCAGTAAGTTTGTTTACTTCATAAATGTCACATAAATAGCGTTTTGTTTCTGGTTGCTGATTTTACAATTTTATGTTGTTAGTGTTCTCTAGTGGAATCTCATTTGTCAGACATTTTGTCAGTGTCACTGGACCATACGGGTTCTGTAATAGGAGTGTCTATGATGACATCTCCAGGTGTTTGTGAAGGACAACTGGTGACCAAAGATGACATTCGAGTTTTCAACACCACGGTATTTGTGAAGCATATGGAACAAGGGCCTGTGTGAGTACAGTTTGATACTTTTCTACATAAAAATATGAACAAAGTATTTCTAACTCAGCAGTTAAATTTCTACTTATCTTTTAGTCCTGATACTGCTGCCTACATTCAAAAATTGGAACGTGAGAAAGAAGCTCGTGAGCGTGGGGAAACAAAAGATAATCGTTCATTCCTTGCCAAATATGTAAGTTACTTGGAAACATTCTTCTGGAAATTTTTGAATTTTATTGTGTATATCTTCATTTGTCTTTTCTTTTTTATTTTGCAAGGAATGCTTTTTGGATTTAGAACTCAACTTTGATAATTTTCTGCCTCTCACTATTCTCAGTATTGTAAAACAGTATTTTTATCTAATAAATAAGTGAGACATTCAAAATAGTTCCTAATTTCCAAATAATCATTTTACCTGATTTAGAGCATGTTTTAAAGAATGCATGAATGGGGTGTTTTCATTAATTATTAAACATATATTTATGATTTATATTAGTGTTTTCCTCATATTAAAATGTGTGTGGGATTGAGATTTGTTTAAATCAACTAATTAAATTAATAACTTTATATTGTTTAGCTAGTACACAACTGAAATTGTTAATTTCCTCAGAAATGCTTTAACATTTGGTTCAGAAAGCAAGTGGCAAAGCATTGTGTCTCAAAAATTGACAATTTTGAGTTGCTTGCTGATCTTAAATAACATTCTGCAGAGAGTGTAACTACTTGCAACCCAGGTGTGAAAATGAGAACATTGCATCTTAGGGCTTTATTTGTTAGCTCATACTCTAACTGTTAAGTGTTAGTGATTAACCATTATAATTTTTATGTAAATTTCTTTTAAGGTAGCTATCTATCTGAATGATGAAAAATTGTGAAATTTCATGTTTTTCAATTTTTATTGGGTCTTATGCTCGGTTTTATTCTCTTTTGTGTGTTTCAAAATGTTTCTTGCTACATATCATAGTTTTTGAAAAAATATTTATTTTTTGAAGTGTGTGTCAACCGTGAAGCCCTCAGTGATGCTTAAGTTAAGATGCATTTTCTTGAATTGCGAATTTGCAACACATTCATGCATGTCAAACATCATAAATCATAAACTTTTAAAGATGATAATGTAATTCTTTTTGCAGCATGTAACCCATGATTGACTCTAGGGAATGAACTAGAAAAGTTAATCAGTCACTTATGAGTTTGTTGTATGAACTAAAATGGCCAGAATAAATTTATAAAAAAATTTTTTTTTTCTAAAAATAATCAAATTCTGGTTCTTTAGTTTTCACAGTACCTTTACCATTTTATTTCATTCACTATTATATTCAATTGTGATTAATTTAAAGAAAGAATTATCAAAACATATCAGTTTGTTGTAAAGTTATGATGTTTGAAGTAAAAACCTACATTTTTGCCAATTATTTATAAACAAATAGAAAAAAATTGAATTATTTTATCTCTAAAAGTATAAAGAAATCAAATGTACTTGGAAAAATAGACCCGAAATTCTAGAATTTTTCCTCAGATAGACAGCCACCTTAATCTCACGTTGTAGTGAATTTCTCACTTCCTTGAAATTATGTGGTTTCACTGTATGAATGACTTTCAATATTAACATTAATGATCATCTCGTTCATATTTTAATTGAACCATGGAATGGTTCTTTGGATTCAAGAATATTTGTTTCTGTTTTCAGTGGATGTACATAGTTCCATTGGTGATATTTCTTGTGCTGTCTGGGGCAGCTAATCCAGAGGGGGCAGCCGGTGGCGGAGGTGGGGGTGGAGGCCGGTAGAGCTTCCTCTTCTCCCACCCGCACGTGCACACTAACCTAACCTCTCGCTTTGAATCAGTGGCTATATTACTGACTGACTGCACGATTAGCAGGTGGTATTGTTAAAATGAAACAGTGATAAGAAACAGGATTGTTGTTTGTTTTTGTTTTTTTAAACTATTGACGAGTTTGGTGTCTGCACTGCTTGACCCTGCGCCAAACTTTGCTTGAATGTGCGCCAAAGAGAAGATTAAAGTAAGAAAATCGTTAATTTTGTTGTGTACTAAAAGTAAAAGAATATTGCTGTATTAAAATACTCCTACAAGTTGTGACTTTGTTCTGATAATATGGTGATTCAGAAAGCTTGTGTTGCCATATTAGCAAGGATATCTTGTCAGGTTTCTAGAATTATGATTTTCTTTTTGTTGTCCTCCTTCACATTTCTAGTGTGCTGATATAATTAATGTGATATATGAATATGTTTTACCTATGTTACACTGTTAACTGAATAAATATTCTGTATTGTTTACTATAAAGTCTCCGATCTCACAAGTAGCTACCAGTTTTGTTTGTCCATTTTTGTAACTCTGTTATTAGATTATTTTCTCTTTGAAAGAGAATTCTCAGGATTTTGTGTAGATTCTATAAGCTACTTTCCTCCTGTGTTCATTGATTTCGTGTCTGCAATTGAACTCTTTTTTATTATGATTAGGTAGAGGTATTTATATTATTTAAGTTTCACGGTAAACATGATCGTGAATGCTCATAAATCGTTATATCGTGAGACAGCCCAGCTTAGATATATGTGTAGATTAGACCAGATTTAGTGGAGTGGATTTGGTTGTGGGTGGGTGTTGTTAAATATTGTATAAATATAGGGGTTGATTTCTCAAATTGTATCTTATAAAACTCTTGCTCAACAAAAGTCACTTCTCAAAATTGTATTTGAATATTTTGTTTTAATATTTTATGGCTCAGTTTTTGTTTAGTCATATTATTAATTGATTTTGTGATATGAAATGATGGGGTAACTTTATTTTCACCCACTGCTCTTGGTATTTATTCTCGAATATTTTGGATGCATTATTTGTGCAAATTGATGCAAATTTGTGCTTTGATGCAAATCAAAGTGGATAACTATAGTAGAATGTATTTATTTATATTTGTTATTGTATGGATATTAAAATATGCTACGAAAATAAATGCAAGACAAAATTAATAAAAATGTTAACTTCAATAATTTTCATTTAATATTTGGTAGAAGTTTTTGTTCTGTAAAATTAAATTCGACAATGCGTCATTTACGTATTTAGGTGTGCCAATTATTGTTATTTCCTCATTTTTTTAATATCCTGTTCTTGCTTATACAATAGTGGATGTTTTAACCAGTGAGTAACATGCTTCATCACTGGATATTGTATTGTAAATCACTGGCAGTTGAATGATGCATTATAGCAGTTTGAAGATCACGTTGTGAGACACATCATCGTTCATTCATCATTACAATTATTGGGAGGATTAAGAGATTCAATTGAATAATATTCTATTAGTTACTAATTTTAAATAGGGACCCCAAAACTTTCCAAGGGAAGGACCATATTCCTCTATTGATCTAGCTGATATCACCCCTCTTGAATTTGAAACCACGTTTTTAATTTTGGGAGGGACTTTATATAAAGTCCGTGGGACATTTTCAACCTAAAAAATTAAATGGCTCAACATTTTTTATGAAACTTTGTTATTGGATAGAGGGAAGAATGGTCAAGACAGTGGTGCAGGTCTCACATTCGTAGCGTATAGAATGCTAAAGAGAATGATGCAGGTCTCATGTTCTTTGAAATGCCTGATTTTTCAAAAAAGGAAAGAAAAACTTTTGTGTTACGCTGCCTTGGGGAACAATGTAGCGATGAAAATTTGAGTAGTTCATTGTTGATTGGCGACAAGATAAGATAATGAAATGAGGGTTTGTTTGAGTTCTTCCCTCTGTTGAACATTGATATGGATCCATTATGAGGCTTAGTTGTATTTATTTATATTTTTTATTTAACGTCAAAAACAGAAAAATTGAGTGTTACGTACTATGGGGAGATATGTATTTTGTGAACGTTTTCTTAAATTCTGGTATCCCTACCCTAACCCAAACACAAGTGGAATTCTGAATGTAGATGGAAACAAAATGTTTGTTCTTTGATTACTAAAGGGAATTTGGGGAAATTTTCTTGGGTGTGAAATCGTATGGAGCATTTAGAATTACATGTTCAGACAGTGAGTAACGTGTGATTTGTTCTTCATTTAAAAGAAAATGAAATATGTAAGGATGAACTTAAAATATATTAGAGACACAGTGAAAAATAATTTTATGGTGTATTAGTTCATTGAGGTGTGTTTATGGACATGAAATAATGTAACATTATTGTTAATACCCTTGTGAGCCTTTCTGTTTCTTTATGCCTATGTGGGCCTTTCAAATGCTTTATGCCTGCTCTAATACCAACACAACAAATACAACAGTTTTATGAGTTTGATTTATTAAAGTTTAGATACAAGAAAATACAATAAATAAAAGGCATAATGCTCAAACTAGTAATATAACTCGCTCTAAATGTTTATTTATAATGAGTTATTGTGCTTAATTGATATGCAGTATAATATTACATAACCGTTACCAAGGGGTGAGAAAATATGTGCTGTTTTAGCACCACTAATTTATTTGAAGGATAAATTTGACATATTTAAGTGTAATTTTTCAAGTGAAATTTAATTTATTCATGATAAAACTTGTTTCTTGTAGGAATTTGCTCAGACTTTGCTTCCCAGCATGTTAGAGGCATATGAAATATGTCTCATTGCTCAGTAGTGATTGAAACTGCGTATACATAATGTCAGAATGAAGTTCATGTCAAAACAACAAAAGGTGGTAATCAGATATTGCCTAAACCCCTTCTGTGTTTGAATTATTCATGCTCCATTCCCAGTCTTTAAATTAGAGACATACTTCCGTTACACAGCCATCTCCTTCCCTGCAAGTCTCATCATTATCATTGCCCCTGAATTTCCCCCATCACTTGCTTCAGGAGATTCTGGTATGGAAGCAAGGTGGGCCGGATGAAACCTTATCTGGAAATGAACCCAACACATGGGCCGTAGGTAATGACCATGGGCCATTTGTAATATTGCATGTTATTTTAACTACGCAAAATTCATAATTTCTACTTAAAAAGTACTGTCTAAATAAAATGAGAAACTGGTCAACACTATTGTCCTTACAGCTGAAGAGTTAGCGCAAGATAAGTGTGTGGTTTAAAACACCCTCCAAAGAGTCCATGAAGATAATCAGATGATATGTTTAAGAGCATTAGTTTTAAATCAAGCAGGTCAATAATATGGAGGTATGTTTGAAGTGTACTTTGGTCTGTTAAATACGTTTTAATAGATTTAGTTCATGATCGACCCTTCATGCCATTGAGACTCGGAATGAAGAGCAAAGTGTTCTGATATTCTCCTTGAGACATTTTTGTTTCTCATCCTTGCTCTCTGCTTGAGTATAACAAGATGTTCAGTAAGCAAAAGTCTCATCATAACGGAGTTTAACTAGATTTCCATGTTGATTATGGCAGCTTGTGGTGTCTTAACCTTGGGGCATTTTGGGAAATGCACTTTATTGCACTTCAGTTTGAAATTTTACGTATTGCACATGTAAATGTCCTCTGCATTTTGTGTGACTCCATATTCCTTGTGAAAGACACGTGTATTGACAAGTTTAGCACCCTTTCCGCCTTCATTGTCTTGGAATTTATTTTAAATTACATGCATTAGAATAGTGTGAGGAGTGTTTATTTGTGTTTTGTATTTTGGAATCGTACAATTTGGTTTATGACAGTTTTTTGTTTTATAAGAAATTAATGAGGTAAATTTAGAAAGTAAAGCTTTATGGTATAGGAATTGTCATTAGACTGACATAATGCTAATTATTAGCTTTAATAATTGACACTCATACCTAATGGTTATGGAAATTGAAAATATTTGAAGTGATGGAGTCTCTCTTATTGAAAAATTATTTGTCAACAAATGGTAGAAAGACAGTTGCTATTGTAGTGAGATGACTTATTATACTTATATCGTAAATAACTATTATAGTAATTCTAAGGAGAAAATTTATGCAATTTCTAGCAAATTTTTCTAAAGTGGTCATATTGGTATTAGTTCACACTTGTGCCTTTCGGTCCTCCACCATTAACTCTCTTCCTAAGCACAATGAAAACCTACGTATGTGTTATTATGTTTATTAATACAATTTCAATTATGTGCAAAAATTTCTGCACAAAGTTTCTACCTTTATTCAATGCAATTATTACTTACACTATAAGGAACTTGTTTTGTTGAGCAGTTGCTTTTTAATTTTCCCAATTTTTAATTTTCTCCTCTTAAGAAGGAGTTTCTTTGTGAAAGAATAGTAAATTTTCAGCCAAACTCTTTTTACATGGCCCTGGCAATGAAAAAGTGGATATATCCAGTAGCTAAATTTAGGGGGGAAAATCCTCTAACATGTGGTGTAGCCAAAATCCCTGTTTTCTGGGTCCTTCATACTGAAAAATCGATTGACGGCAAAACATCTGTCCGTCTATCTATCTATCCGCATTTCTGTGAACAACACTAGCGGCTTAACCATTCAGCTGATTTTCTCCAAAATTGATATTCCTCAATCAACCTGGCTGATGTCGCAGCCCCTTGAATTTGTAACCGATAATTTAATTTTGGGGGGTACTTTACATAAAACCGCCTCACCTGGAAGTGATACTTAGGCCCTCCCACCACCACCACCACCACCTTTGACTTGGAGGCTTGCCCTGCAATGGTATGTATAGCTAATTATGTAATAATAAATTTAATGGGTTAACTTGCATTTTGTGCTGATGTTTTATTCAAAAAGATCACTTATTACTTTGGTATATGGTGTGGTTATAAAGCCTAAGTTATTTTGAAAAACATGGAAAAGACAAGAAATTTCATTCAGCAGAAGTAGCAGTAATCCTGTTGCAGCAGGTATGTAAAATGAGCCGTTTATCAAGAGGGCAGGTTTGCATGCTCATGTGCCTAGGGTTTCTACAGACTACACATAATTTGTAGAAGATCTAAGTAGTAATTTATATCATTTTTATGTGTTTATATCATTTCAATAAATATCATGTAAACATTTGTGATACTTGAATGAATCATTTGTGAACATGCCCTAAGAATTTTATTTGCATTTTGTGCAAACACACAAACTCAATGACAACCAGCAAGATGTATAAATGCTTTTAACATTTTTAATAAAATCAAGTGACATAGTTCAGATTTAGTTGCAAATTTAAGAAATAAAAATATAATTTAAAAACATTTTGACTATAAAACAGACATTATTTTAGATTACACAAAATATTTATATTCTGCAATATGATTAAAAAACCTTGATAATAATTTAAATCATAAGAAAAAATTTAGTGTTATTTTTCTTTTTGAATTATGATTAGAAAATTTATATACATCAACAAACATTACCTTGAAATTAGTCTTTTTGAAGGGATAAACATGGGGTTGACAATGTATTCAGTGCAAAGAAAGCTGCTGAGACATCATAATGGAAAAGTAACGGGAGGTGTGTTTGGGCCAATAAATTGCTAGCTGAGAATTTGTTTGTAATAAGTCCACAAATGCACATTTTGAAGGTTTGAAAAATTCTACAACTGCACCCTTAATGTAAATATGTCAACTACTAGCCTGAGCTATGCAACAAGATTTTCTTAAAATTTGAGCAATTACAGTTTCTATATGTCTTTGGAATATAACTTGCAAATAGAATAATAAAATATGATAAAAAAAAGTGATAATTTTATTCCTATTGGTTTTAGAATTGTCCTGTACAACATCATTTTGCACACAAAAAATATTATTTTCCTATTGAAACTTTCATCTGCAGTAAATCAAATACTAATTACACAGAATCTTAAGTTGTGTATGATATTGTGTGAAAAACACGAACTTAACAGAATTATTTACTATTATCTATAATAAAGAATAAAAGAAGTGCCTGAAATGGGTTCATAGGAATTCTACATCTGTGTAACCTGCCCATCAACCACGGGCCCCTTGCCCTCCACGGGATTTTAATGGACTGTAATAATAATACACAATAAAGAGAGATGTTACGGAATTCTCTATATGAACTTGTAAAAAATGCTTTATTTAGTTTCTGAGACCAAATTCTTTGTGTATTTTCTTTTGTTTGTAGTTAAATAATTTGGTGTCTTTAAATCTGGAATTACCATCACATCCTTTTTGCATTTTTCTAGATGCATGCTGTTCACCTTTAAAATCTATGTAGCTCTCGCCATCTCTTACACATGCTAATTTTTCATGAGTATGGTTGTTTGAATGTTTCTTCTTTCGAGGTCTTTCTCCACTCGTAAAAGGTTCTTAATCATTTTCTTGAAATTCAACCTGTTCGATCACATCAGATAGATCTTGTACATCTATTTGTAGTAAGAAAAAGGTTTTAAATTAGACTGCGAAAATTAGATTATGAAAAGTATGTACGACACCTCAGCATTCTTAAGATCATATTCAGTTATTAAAAGCTTTTCACTCTTCTGCTCATTCATAGTATTTAAGTATATTTACCACTTTTATCATTATAGAGTATATAAAATAAATTCATGTATTGATATACATTCAAAACAGTGCGGGATTCCTTCTGGAAAATAACTAATACTACCAATATTGAGTATTGAATGATAGCAATGTTGGCATAATATCAAAATGTGATTGGTAGTAGAACTTAGAACAAATTAAATGTAAAGACACGTGTAAATTTGGAGATACTGATTGTATGCACCATTATTTTCATTCTTAAAATATGAAAATTTCTGTATGAGTGCAATTAAAATGCTTATGACAATTTATCTAAAAAAAAAAAAAGAACAAAAATGGAGATGGAACAAATCAATTCTAGGACAGTGAAATGTTGATGGTAACCATTCTTCTAATGATCATTTCTTAAATCCTTATTGAAAAGATTTTTCAGTATTATGAATCACTAATACCCAATTAGATTCCTAGTCAGGTTTGAAGATCATCTAAAATACTTTGTACGTTTCATGATTTTGGAAGAGGTATATGATGCAGTATTGATTATCTTTGAAAATTTCACAAGCATGCCAGCAGAAAGAGATACCATTGCCTTTCAAAACTACATTTTCTGAATTGGCATTTATCATAAAATTAATCACAATTGCTTTTGATCCTAGTCTATTTATTATTGAGGGTAATGATTGGTAATTGGGTAAGTGATGAAGTTACTAATTGGCATGGGATTTAATAATTATTTTGCATGCTACAAAATCATGAATTGTAAAAATGAATGTGTAATAACATGGTTTAGAGTGGAAAAATTTTTTAGAATGCAGGCAAATCGATGAGAAACTTTCAACTCAAGGTTCATTTGTTTTCTCTCCAACTTTTCTGAATTAGTGATTTTGTTTTTTGATAACTGGTCACGGTGAATTGTAAGAATGAATTATGCTCACAATTGACTTGTCTTTCCTCATGCTTCTAATAATAGACTAAGTTTCACCAAATATACAGACCATCGGTTTACAGTAGGGCCTTCTTACAGAATGCCTATGTGATGATACCATCTTTTCAGCTTGTATAAACAAGTTCTAATCTACATCTTATCAAGTGTGAATGTTTTATATCCATGTTCTAATTTGTTTAATAGCGTGATGATGGTAACAAAACCAAATCACCAAAACAGAAACATATTATAATATACAATATGTAACAGAAATTTAAATTGTTTGAAACCTATAATGATAAACACTGTCAATAACTGAGGGACATATTAATCATTAAATAATTTAATAAAGACAGTGAAATTGAGAATAAAATAAATCCTATAAACAAGTGTTCAGAAAGGTAAGTTCCTTTATTTACTTCAAACTTCTTATTATTAAATATGATTGAATTGGTACTAGCTGGAAGCATGTCTTAGGCAAGTGTAATTAGTATTTGCAACTAAACACAAACTTTGCAGTAAACTACAGAAGGTGAGGCGATCTAAAAATAACATTATTTTGAAATTTGTAGTTAAATTATTTTGAATACAATTTTAAACAAAATATTTTGCATAAATATGGTTCAGACAATTGTAAGAAGTACACTGCAGTAAGATACATATTTCCTGGAATAATGAGTGAAGTTCTAAAGGATGATAAAAGAAAGCATTATCAGTAAGAAAGGTGATTACGAGATATAAGACATTTATTCAGTATAAATCAGTCCCATCTTGTTCAATTCACTTATATTGTACATTGTTGTTCTCTACAATTCTGTGATGATTTATAATCTTTTTTTCAGTTGCTCCAATACAGAAATCAGTTTCAGCACAATTAATTTCCTCAAAAGCCAATAATAAGAAACTATTAGTTTCAAGCAAATTATGTTCTTTGTAAATATACAGAATTATAAATACTTTTTCATTTACTACAACTACAGTATTACATGATATGAAATACTCGCCATGATTTCATTAACTGTTCATATATGATTCCTTACTTTACTTCTGAAAATCCTTAGGTAAATATATAATAATATTATAAACAAAAGTTCATAGAAACATTTATTATAAAACACATGCATTTAGCTAAAAAGAATAATGCACTACGTGACATTCTAAATATGACAGTGTGCACAAAATCTACATGACTAGATCAATTATCATATCTACCTTTCCAAGAATTCTATCTATAGTCTGCTGACTAAAATTCTGGTAGGAACAACACGACTACAGTGCAAATTACAAAACTGTCAGTAAACTTCCAACTTGCTTGAGTTATGTTAGAAGTTACATAAAATATGCTACTTTCTAACAAGTTAAGCTATTGCCCAGGACAGGACACATTATTAAAATATTTTTCTTGGAAGCAAGAGGTAAATCTTATAGGTGCTAGGTGATGTACTGGGTCTGCATTGCCTTCCTTGATGCAGAGCTGTCTCTTACACCTGCAACTGCTGTGGTGTAAATTCATAGCACTCAAAATCCATATCATCCGAAAACAAGGTATCTGAAGTTATTACTTCAGGTTCAATCATATTGAGCTCAAGAGCTATAGGGTTCAGATCGGTGATAAGGAATGTACTTTCCACGTCTCCATCTCGCTCCATCAGCCCACATTCTTGAACAGTCACATCCTTTGTGATGGGATTTAAGAAATCTGGAAAATATAATTTATTTCTTATTAGTACCTGTAAACCAGTGTTGGATCCAGAGGGGGGTTATGACCCCTCTCAAAATGCCTAGAGTTGTCGTTTGCTATCTTCCTTTATTTGACAAAATTGTTTTAAATATTTATATTAGAATTACGTAATTATTGAAACAATATTGTATAGTACGATATATCTGATATAAAAACAATATACAATACAATAAAAAATATGTTCATTATTTATCAAAAATCTATGATCACCCTCCTCGAATATTTGGGCCCTGAATTAAATTGGACTTGTTTCTACATTGATGAAAGCTTGCAAAAGTGATGTAGTGAATTTATTAAATAGAAATACATAATTGAGGAAAATTAACGGCGGTATGGGTTCGACCTGGATGGCCGAGGTGGTTAAAAGCGTGTACCGAGTCCGTGTGCCGTTCGAGCCCCGCCTTGGGCACGGTTGTTTGTTCCCCGTCTCTCTCCTAGTATGTGCTGACGCGGAGGGCCACGCGTTCTACCCAGATCAGAGGAGCCCGCAAATGGTTGGTGTGTAGTGTATGCGTCCCATTGGGACGTTAAGGGTAACCGGCCGTCGGCTTGTTAAAAACCTCAGAAGAAGAAGAAATAAAGGGAAAAAAAAGCGGCGGTATGGGACCACCCGGACTGTAACGCTCAGAGTGTTTGATTGGAAGTCGGTCATCGAATTGTGTCACCCGGTATGAAGATGCGTCAAACGGTTGCACTGAATCAGGAGAAAGTAGTGCACTGAAAACGTCTTACGCCTGAGAAACTGAGAAAAGGTCAGATTATCGACCCCTTAACAATTTTCAAACAAACAACGTAATGCTCGTGTGAGCATTAATTAAATTTGGGCAGTGGTTCCAAATATATATATATATATATATATATATATATATATATATATATATATATATATATATATATATAGAGAGAGAGAGAGAGAGAGAGAGAGAGAGACAGACAGACAGACACACAGACACACACACACCGGGTGATCAGTTTAAAACGCAACCCTGCTTCTACGACAGCTCCTTTGACTGCATCACTGCGACAAACCCTTCCCTCACCACTCCTTCCTTTCACCCGCCCCTTCGTGTGGTCTGGGTCATAATTGCTCAAAGCAAAACAGGCTGCGTCTTCACTCAGTGTTGAATTTAACTTACAATGCGCGTCAGCATATAGGAGCGCAGATTTGTGGGGGAGGATTATTTCCGAACGTAATCTTTCAGTACCACACAGATTTCAAATAAAAAAAATTTAAACAGAGTATTCCGCACAAGAATACCATATTGAGATTGGTGAAATTCTGTCGCTAGGGAAGGAGAGTGTTTGATCAGGAACGCAGTCTTCAACTTCCCGGAAACATTATTAAGAAAGTTTCAGCAGCAATGTAATTTGTCGTATGGAAGTGCGCACTGTGCCACAAAAAATTGAAAATGCGCACTCAAACAGCGAGCATCTTAGGAGCTTAAGGTTCTTGATCGGACTACTGTAAAGAATTGCAGTAATTGGCTACGACGAATTGTCAGCGTAATATACGATGCATTTGATAGTTTTTTTTAGCGATGATTTTGTATGCTTGGATATGTTAACCAGCAAAACAATAGACTGAAGGGTACTGAGAGACCTCAGGAAACACTAGAGAGACCATTGTATTAAAAAATATTTGAGTATGGTGTACCATATCTCGTCACAGAATTATTGGTCCGTTGTTTTTCAAAGAAACTGTAAAAGCGAATAGGTATCAGAATATATTGAAAAATTTTGTATCTCATTGAAAGAATGAGTGAAATTGTCGGTTTCAGCTGGATGGGGCGACTTCATGTACTGCTCAGTCGACAAAGCAATTTCTGGAAGAGGTTTTTGGGAACAATAATTTCACAAGGTTTGTGGCCCGCTCCCTCGTTCGCCTGCTTTGTCCTCGCCAGATTTTGTCTTTAGGGTTGCCTCAAAAGTAAAGTTTTTGCGAAGAAGCTTGCTAATATCGAAGAGCTTCAAAGAAACATTGAGAAAGCGATTCGCTGGTCACCGATTCGCCACGATGGTCACCTGTTCTCTTCGTTTGAGTGGCATTAGGGGAGAGACGATTAAGCATATTTCCCGACAGTTTACCTGCTTGAAACCGCCAGCCGCCATCCGACCTGCTCAAACATAGTTGCCCGTGCAATTCGCTCTCCCTGCTGTGGATTTAGATAATTAAATATTTATTTAGTCAAAAACAGTAAAAAACTGTATGTGACGTATAGGGGAGGAAAAAAATCTGTGCACGCTTTCTTGAGTTTCAGAATCCCTTCCCAACAATTTAACTATTAATAGTTGAAAGGTAAGAAAGATAAGAAATAATAATAATAATAATAATAATAATAATAATAATAATAATAATAATAATAATAATAATAATAATAATAATAATAATAATAATAATAATAATAATAATAAATTTAAGAAAGCGAGATATTAACATTTCAAAAATTAAATTTTTTAGTTTCCGAGTTATAGAAAACTTATTTGTAACGGTAAACGAACTGCAATTTGATTTTTGCGTTTTAGACTGATCACTGATCACCCGGCACTATATAGGCAACCGTTTTCGATGCGGACGCCGGTAGGCAGAGACACAACGAGCTGGTGGTGGTGTCGTGATAAAGAATTTTACTTTCTCGTGGAATTTGCGACACAAAATCGCTTATTACAGGCCCCTAGCACCGAGAAAGTGAATAAATCAGGTGCTAAACTTAGAAAAATCCTCTATCGCCTTGTGTAGCCAGAATCCATGTTTTGTGGGCTCTTGATACCGAAAAATCGATTGACGACAAAACGTCTGTCCGTCTGTCTGTGCTTCGTGAACGTAATTTTAGAAGTATTTTGAGGAAGTCGGATGCTACCTTAATTACCTACCTAATGTGTACGTATATCATTTCATATTTTTTGTTCGTTTCTTACATTCGAGCTTTTGTTATACGTTTACAAATTAATCTTTTAAAAATTATTTAAAACCTAATTGAAATATATGAAATAAAAATATCTAGCCTTCACGGTATATCAATTGAAATGCAACAATAACATTCCGCGCCCCGACTTGCTGTGAATTACGACTCATTGTTGTGACATGAATGATGATTTAGCTTTATAAAAAGCAGTTATAGTTGTGAAATTTGTGGTGATATTTGCTTGAAAATGTGTGTGTGTGTGTGCGCGTGTGCGCGTGTGCGCGTGTGCGCGCGTGCGCGTGCGCGGGCGTGTGCGTGTGCGTGCGTGCGTGTGTGTGTGTGTGTGTGTGTGTGTATAATACAAAGTTTGATTTAAAGCAATCTGCGTTTCATCTAGGTATTGCAAGCCATATTTGCAGGTCTCACTTTGTACAGTAGCGATGTGAAATACGCGGCCGCGTTTGGATCGGGGAAGGGAGGGCGGGGATGCCGTGAGCAGAGCATGTGGGGTGGAGGAGGGATAGCAAGGAGGTTGGCGGGAATGGCGGGCGAGAGAGGCGGCGCAGGGAGAAGCAGAGCATGGTGTGGCGTGATGTAAATAAAATTACTTCTGTTTTAGCACACAAGGGATAAATTCATTCCTTTTCCTAATGGGTGGTTGTGATGAACATCAGGTTATTTCCAAAAATATTTTCGTTAGTCGTAAAATGAAATCAGAGCTTACAAATTTCGATTATGTATGTTCTAACGCAGAATCCTTTGCATAAATCCTTGCATAAAAGCTTGTTCACTTGTATGTATGTCTTTGGCGCATTTAGTCAATAATAGTCATTGATGACAAAAGTAAAATCAGATTTATGAAATAAATTTGACTGAAGAAATACCCAGCAACTGTGACGAGGTTTAAAGCCTCGGATGATAATTTTAACGAACGAATAAGTTAATTATCTTATCCTTACGATACTGTTTACTTAAGGGTTTGGAGGAGATTAAACGGTTCATTGATACATCCAATATAAAGATGCTTCCAGCAATCAACATTTCCAAAGGCTCACTTTCTGTACTAATTACGTAAATAACCATCTTAAACCATTTTCTTTAATATTTGGTTTAGTTTCAAATGCGCTTATTACATAATGAATAGGATATGGGAGTCCATACGTCGCGTATCCTTACATCTACTAATTTCTTATTACCAAGTGGATGCCGTCCATCCATCAAATCATGAGGGCAATCAAGCAAGCAATCAAGTGGGTGCCATCCATCTAGTTTCATTTATCATATTAATTGTATATCTTAAAAGTGTCGCAAAACAAAATAGCAATGATATTTGCTGAAATTTTACGGACCGAATTCAGGTTTTGCAGAAAGATCTCTTCCAGAGAGTTTTAGAATCTAAAAAGTTTGGGAATCGCTTAGGAAGATAACTAGTGGTGCTAAAACAAAGCGTACTTTCTCTTCCTTATTTTCGTTCTCTTCCGCAAAATTCCGTGAAAAGTACTAACATTTTCGAAAAATTGTTCATGACTTTATTTGAAAATCTATCTTTAAGGAACATATTTTATTTAGAGAAAAATTCTATCATTAATATTTTTGTTTTAGGAAAACTCCGAAAAATTTTGAACTTTTGCAACTTTTAAAAATTCAGTGTTTTAAATGTACATGAGACTTACACCATTCTCTTAAACGACCTTCACTCTATCCAATAACAAAATTTAATAAAAAACGATAAAGCCATTTTTTGAAAATTTGGAAAATGTCCCAGGGGTTTCATGTAAAGAACACCTCAACTTAAAATATCGGTTTTAAATTCAAGGGGCTGCGGCAGCAGCCAGATCGATTGGAAAATAACTTTGGAGAAAATTGGCCGAACGGTTTAGCCACTAGCGTTGTTGACGGGCGGGCGGACGGGCGGACGGGCGGACGGGCGGACGGGCGGACGGGCGGACGGGCGGACGGGCGGACGGGCGGACGGACAGACGAAATTTTCGGTCGTCTTACCCAGCGAAGACCGGAAGCACTTGCTACATGGAAGTCAAGACCCAATATTAGTACTTTATTTTATTGAACAATTTTAGAATGTAACAGGGATATCTGCAAACAATGTTTTGAGAGTTTGTGTTAAAATGCACATATCTGTTTTCATTGATCGCGAGCATTTGAAGGAGTAATTATAAAAAAACATAAATAAATTATATTTTGGGTACTTTGGTGTTACTATAGCTATTGCAAAGAAGAATATTGCCAGACGACGACGCTACAGGATATATTAATTCCATTCAATGGTTCAAATGCCAATTAAAGTTTAATTTTTTTTCAAAAGAAGGTAGGGTCTAATTAATATACAAGAAACCGTGGTAGGAATCTCGAGCCCGCAGGTTTTTTTCAGGCGACTCGCCTGACGGGCATGTGGTTGGAGTGGGCGGTAGAGCGTGAAGCAGGAAGCAGCTGGCCCGCACGGTTTAAAACTCACCGGTATCAAACGGTCGTAAACGATAGAAGATTGCTCTCTGGAGTCCTTTCGCATGAATTTTCTACTCAAGATTATGAACCCATTAGCTTTTTGTCTCGCTTATCTATTAGTTTTTGAATAATCCGATATTTACATATACTTATAATGCTTACGTATTAAAGCTTGGAAGTATAGTCAGGGTAAGGTAAAAACGGGAATTTTTCGAGAGAAAAAAACTTATTGTGGGGATGTCCTATCGAAAAAGTGAATAAATAATATTACTTCCTCCAACACGCTTTGTAGTCGGAACCCACGTTCTGTAGGTTACCAAAAGTTAGTTGCATGAATCATTTTCGTTGAAATCTCTGCATTTTCGAAAATTACAAAGGTTCAAACTTTTTCGACGACTTCCTACAACTACAATATTGAAGATAATAATTTTTATCTTCATGAAATCTTTTCTTCAAAGACAGATCTTTAAGAATGTTATATTTGATCCAGGTGTAATAAGAATAATTACAATGATCCAGGTGTAATAAGAATAGTATCACAAAAATATTACATTTTTATGTGCAAACAATGAAGTCAATATCAAAGGATTCTTAACACTGGCACTCTATAAAATAAATAAATAACAGAAAAACAATTAATGAAAAATAAATTATCTCTTCATGGTAACTCACCCCTCAAAAGATGGCAGTCCCTGAATAAATCTATAAAAACTGAATTATATTTGAATCAAATACAAGAATAAAAAGCATTCTTCCCAGTGCATTAAATTATCTAAGTTTAATTTGAGCACATCACCAAAATTAATTGCACAAAGTATAAAAGATTAATAACATTACAAAGGGTGACCTTGTAACAACAATAATGACAATGAAAAAGAAAAATGAGGTGGATTTACACAAGCAGAATTTTTGTTAGATCCCTCTCACCCAATTTCTATAACCACACCACAAGAAAAACAAAGTACTCAGCAAAGCGCACAAAATAAATATATATGCTACAAAGGAATATACATATATTTCTTTTTCACATACCAATCTAAAATCATTTTGTTATTTACACAATATTACAAGATGTTATTGCGTTCCTAGATGCCAAAGACAGCACATTAATTCAAAGAAGCATGCAATATACGACTGCTTCAATGGCTAGATACAGCAGAGAGAAATGTTCAGAGTAAGTATTAAATTGCATCAGCCAATCCAATGATAACTACAAGAATATTAGTGGGAAACCACTAGTATACAGAGACGTAACCACTAGTATACAGAAACCACTAGTATACAGTATATATCTAACGTAATTCTCGTATATAACGTAACTAGGGTATGGGTATTGTCTAGGGTATGGTCGAATATGCGTCCCTTCGGGACGTAAAGGGCAACCGGCTGTCGGCTGGATAAAAGCCCTAGGAAAAAAAACGTGAGCATACTGTGTTGCGGTGGTTGCTGAGCTTTAAAAACAGGTTAGGAGTAGAAAGTGACTGATGACAATAGAAATGCACATGGAATAAAAATGCCCTAAGCTTGTTAATCATCGCGAGTTAAATGTAAATCAATACGAAATCGCATTATATTATTAAAACACAAATATTTAGTGATAAGCAAACACGTTTTCAGAAGGTTCGTAAGTTAATCTCTTCAGTTCATAAGCACTTCAAAAATTACATTATAAAAGAACGCGTTTAAGTAGCATGGCAAATTTTTATCTTTGAAAGTATTCACAATAAACGTATTAAAACTGATATCACAAACTACAATATTATGTAGATTGTATTTTCAATGTATGCAGTAGTTCATTACAGTGCGTGTAAATTTATATTGTGTAACTAAATTTGTAAAATCATTAGTGTATAACGCAAATTTCAAAAAATCATAGAGCTTGACAAGATAATTCAAGTTTTGTGATTAGCGACGCCAAAACTTTTTTGGACTTTCGTACTTTTTGAATATTTAGAGATTTCTACAAAAATGAGCCCTGCCAATTTTAAGCCTTATTTGCTAAATCTGACAAAAAATAATCCAAATTTTTGAAGTCATTTTTGAGAAAGTTTTGAAAATGTTGAGGTTTCATTCATAGTACCCTGAAAAATCAAAATATCCATTTCTTCTCCGCAGGGCTCTGGGCTTGCCCAGATCGATCGGGGGATATTATTTTTAGAGAAAATCGTCTGAAGAGTTAAGGTGCTAATTTTGATAGACATCGAAAACATGGTGAACTTTTGTACTTTTCAAAAATTTAGGAGTAACGGAAAATCAGATCTGTGCCATCTTTATAAGTACTAATATCTTCACTAAATTATTCTTACAAGAAATATCAAGAGAAAATTGGGACATTTTTGAGAAAATGTTTAAATCGACACAGGAGTTTCATGAAAGGTTACCCCAAAATTCAAAGAATTTGTTTCTAATTCGCAGAGCCCCGAGGCGGACCAGACCTTCGGGCCAGATCGATCAAATATTCATCTTGGATAAAAACCTGTTGGTGGTTTAGATGCCAGTGTTGTTCACAAAAAAACAGATGGACGTTTTGATCACAAAACTTGGGTTCTGACTTCCCAACGAATTAGAGAAGAGTAGTTTACTAAGTAGAAACATACATAAACAAGCTTTCCCCTTTTTCGATATCAGGGACCCACAACACGAGTTTTTCTCTAAAAAAAATCCCAATTTTCGCTGTTAAACAATTCTTTCTCTTTACTTCGTAAGTACTATTATGCGAGAAAGTAAAAATATTTTTTTTTTCAATCGAACAATCGAAGAAAACCCCAAATTCGTGAGTTGTCGGAATTGGGGCGTATATTACGACAGCACTGTATTGCCCGTGGTTCTGCGATTTCACTCAACTTTAGACCATTAGAAACTTTGCATGCCACCCAGCCGTCAGAATTGTAGTGCACTCGATACTCCCAAATGACTGTAATGACCTCTCGAGCCTACAACAACTCTTCGATACCTGGAGATGTGCTCCAAGTTCTGTCGACATCAGATGTAGCGATTTCTTTTAAAATACAAAAAAAGCACAGGCTTTTGAGGCCAAAACATTAAATGATTTATCTATTGCTATTATTATTATTATTATTATTATTATTATTATTATTATTATTATTATTATTATTATTATTATTATTAATATCATTTAGATTATTTCTAAAACGTGTTACTTCATTATACCTCCGTTTCCAGAATGAACTACTCAGTCAGTAGCAGCAAATAAGGTGTATTTTGAAAGCTGAAAGTCCCCGATGTCTGCACATAGAGTTTACATTTTTGTGTAGTTTATAAGAACATTATTTTTTTTAATTAAATGTCGACATTACGCACAACTGGCTGTAAGGCGGGTAGTGTCAGGGACAGGCTAGGCTGCATGGGAGCCATCTAAAGTTAGCAGCGTCCAGAAACGAATCTCTACCAAAATATATCCCAAATTAACGGCTAATTAAATGCTAATTAAGTGCTCTATTCCCGAATTTTCCGCTCCTATAGTTTTCCCAAAATCGTAAGCGCAAGAAAAACAATTAGCATTTGTTCATATGGGCGAAAAAACATTTAAAAAAATTGAAACCCTATCCAAACATTAACATGAATTAACGGCTCTAGGAAAAATATTACTCCCGCATTTATATTCCAAAATTTAGGGCTGTACAAAGACAAACAATTAACATTGGTTCTTACGCGCGAACAAACATTAATACTTATAAACCTCAGAAAAAATTTGAAACCCTACCCAAATATTAAAATGAATTCCCGGCTCTAGGAAAAAAAATCACGCATTTATATTCCAAAATTCAGGGCTGTACAAAGAGAAAAAATTAACATTGGAACTTACGGGCGAAAAAAAACATTAAAACTTATAAACCTCAGAAGAAATTTGAAACTCTACCCAAACATTAACATGAATTAACGGCTCTAGGAAAAAAAATTACTCACATTCCAAAATTCAGGGCTGTACAAAGAGAAACAATTAACATTGGTTCTTACAGGGGAAAACAAAAACAGCACAGCGTTCGACCGAGGGTCATTTTGGGGATTCGAACCCATGTAATGTAATCTAACCGGTCCGCGGAATTTTTTTTATTATAGATAACTTTTAGTATTCGTGTAGAGCACATTTTGGCGTGGAGTATGAATTATAAATTACGATGATTTGGAAGAAGCGTCTCTCTTCCTGGCGCACAGCGTTCGACCAAGGGTCATTTTTGGGATTCGAGCACATTGTATTCAAACTAACCGGTGAGCGGCAAATTTTTATAGTACAGATTACGTTTAGTATTGGGTTAAGGCACATTTTTGCGTGGAGTATGGATTAATAATTGCGCTAGCTTGGAAGGAGCGTCTCTCTTCCTTGCGCACAGCGTTCTGCCGAGGGTCAGATTTGGGATTCGAGCCCATGTTATTCAAACTAATTGGTCAGCGGCAATTTTTTTTTATTACAGATTACTTTTAGTATTGGTCTATGGTACATTTTGGCGTAGAGTATGGATTATGATTTGCGATGGTTTGGAAGGAGCGTCTCTCTTCCTGGCGCACAGCGTTCGGCCGAGGGTCATTTTTGGGATTCGAACCCATGTTATTCACACTAACCGGTCAGCGGCAATTTTTTTATTATAGATTGCTTTTAGTATTGAGTTAGGGCACATTTTGGCGTAGAGTATGAATTATAAATTGCGCTGGCTTGAAATGAGCGTCACTCTTCCTTGCGCACAGCGTTTGACCAAGCGTCATTTTTGGCATTCGCGCCCATGGTATTCAAACTAAACGGTCAGCGGCAAATGCTTATATTACAGATTACGTTTAGTATTGGGTAGTGCACACTTTAACGTAGAGTGTGAATTAATAATTGCGCTAGCTTGGAAGGAGCGTCTCTCTTCCTTGCGCACAGCGTTCTGCAGAGGGGCATTTTTGGGATTCGAACCCATGTTATTCAAACTAACTGGTTAGCAGCAAATTATTGTATTATAGATTACTTTTAGTATTTGTCTATGGCACATTTTCGCGTAGAGTATGGATTATAAATTGCGATGGTTTGGAAGGAGCGTCTCTCTTCCTTGCGCACAGCGAGCCATCTAAATTTAGCAGCGCCCAAAAACGAATCTCCACCAAACTATATCGAAAATTTACGGCTAATTAAATGCTAATTAAGTGCTATATTTCAAAATTTTCCGCTACTATAGTTTTCCCAAAATCGTCGGCGCTGCTAAATGTAGACTAAAGTTAGCAGCGCCCACTAAAAAAATTCATTTCAAATTCAATTCAAAATTATGAAATCACACCTATTATTTTGGAAAAAATTAAAGGCTCGAGGAAAAAAATTATTTCCGCATTTATATTCCAAAATTCAGGGCGGTACAAAAAGAAACAGTTAACATTGGTTCTTATGGTCGAAAAAAAACACATTAAAATTAAAAAAACACAGAAAAAATTTAAAACCCTACCCAAACATTAACATGAATTAACGGCTCTAGGAAAAAAATATTCCCATATTTATATTTCAAAATTATGGCTGTACAAAGAGAAATAGTTAACATTGGTTCTTATGGAAGAAAAAACATAAAACGTAAAAAACAGAAAAATTTAGAAACCTTACCTAAACATCGACATGAATTAACGGCTCTAAGACTCTAACGACCCTCGGCAGAACGCTGTGCGCAAGGAAGAGAGACGCTCCTTCCAAACAATCGCAAATTATAATTCACATTGTACGCCAAAATGTGCCATAAACCAATACTAAAAGTAATCTGTAATATAAAAATTTTCCGCTGACCAGTTAGTTTGAATACCATGGGCTCGAATCCCAAAAATGACCCTTGGTCGAACGCTGTGCGCCAGGAAGAGAGACGCTCCTTCCAAACCATCGCAAATCATAATTCATACTCTATGCCAAAATGTACCATAGACCAATACTAAAAGTAATCTGTATTATAAATATTTGCCGCTCACCGGTTAGTTTGAATACAATGGGCTCGAATCCCCAAAATGACCCTTGGTCGAACGCTGTGCGCCAGGAAGAGAGACGCTTCTTCCAAATCATCGTAATTTATAATTCATACTCCACGCCAAAATGTGCTCTACACAAATGCTAAAAGTTATCTATAATAAAAAAAATTTCCGCGGACCGGTTAGATTACATAACATGGGTTCGAATCCCCAAAATGACCCTCGGCCGAACGCTGTGCAGTTTTTGTTTTCCCCTGTAAGAACCAATGTTAATTGTTTCTCTTTGTACAGCCCTGAATTTTGGAATATAAATGTGTGAGTATTTTTTTTTCCTAGAGCCGTTAATTAATGTTAATGTTTGGGTAGGGTTTCAATTTTTTTTCGCCCATATGAACCAATGTTAATTGTTTTTCTTGCGCTTGCGATTTTGGGAAAACTATAGGAGCGGAAAATTCGGGAATAGAGCACTTAATTAGCATTTAATTGGCCGTTAATTTTGGATACAGTTTTAAAGAGATTCGTTTCTGGGCCCTGCTAACTTAAGTCTAAAGCTAGCAGCGCCCACGATTTTGGCAAAACTATAGGAGCGGAAAATTCGGGAATAGAGCACTTAATTAGCATTTAATTAGCCGTTAATTTTGGATATATTTTGGTAGAGATTCGTTTCTGGGCGCTGCTAACTTAAGATGGCTCAGCAAGGGACTGGGATGGAGGCAAGGAGCAGGGTGAGTTTGAACAGGCAGAGTTGAGCAGGGCCAAGCCTGGCTAGGACTGAGCACGCCAGAACAAACCCACGCTGGACCAGACTAGGGAGGTGATACAATATAGACAGAATGCTTTCCTTTTCCTGTCTAAATAAATATCTAGCGAAGTAAAAGGATTCGTCTTTAAACTTCCCGTGAGATTTAATAGCATGGGTTTCTACTAGTTGTTGTTGTTGTTGTTGTTATTATTATTATTATTATTATTATTATTATTATTATTATTATTATTATTATTATTATTATGAACACGCAAGTATGTTTTCTGCGCATGAAATGAGTCACTGTATATTTTGTTGCTTGATTGTAGGGAAAACTTTGCATTCGTACTACACTACATTTACTATTCTCATCTTATTCTTTTTCATTTTATATACTTTCATAAAATTTAATTTGGATTAGTATTATGATGGTGAAGATGAATAAAACGGAATTTTGAAATGTAAAATGTTTTCCATTCGTTCTTGCTTTAAAAAATTAGATTTAGGTTTTTTTGACAAGTCGCCGTAAAACTTTCACGCGCAGAGCGTTCGATCTAACTTTACTCCACAGTAACTTGGCGGTATCTTTAAAACGATACAAAAATTCTTCCTTTCCTCATGCTAGTATTCACGAAATGGTCCCAAGAATAAAATAAATGATTTTCGAAATCATGATTTTTTAATAAAATTAAGGATGAAGATTACTTTACTTAGGGGAGATAAACTACTTCAGTTTCATAAACGTTCCAAAGATGCCTGGTTTGTGAAAATGAATATCCGCGTACGCTTTTTGCACTGGTCGAATGAAATTATCACACCATCATAAGGCGCAAATTAATTTGTTAATGAGCTAACAATAGTAATGTTATAAATATGAAGTCATATTTTATTAACTGTTTTTGATCTATGTAATGTAATGTACAAAAACAAACGTAAGCAATCGAGTTCAAAATTATAATAATGTTGTCTGCCTAGTTGAGAACAAGTTCATCATCGAATTATGAATTCACTGGTGCTACAACACAACGTACTTTCTCGTATTACTGAGTACGTAAAATAATATCCTACTAAAACATCAGTAATCACATGCACAATATGCATAATCAAAAGCAGAGCCAGAGATTCGAAAAAATAGATAATTTTAATTTACTGGAAATTTAAAAGTTAAAATTGAAACCGCTTCTTGCCATTGAATTAGGTGTATGATGTTCTATTCTCACAAAAAATTCAAAGAACAAAATGGAGAAAAAATTGGAGCGTTTTTTGAGGAAATGGTTTTTTATAAATTGCATAAATTTCAAGAGCGAATTACGCGAAAACTGTTAGTTTCTTCAAAAAATTGTATATGAGTTTTTCAAAGATCTGAATTTTTAAAACAGATTTTGTTTTAAACAAAAGTCTTCAACTTTGTAGTTTTGAAATGTTAACTTTTTTGCAATTTTTGAAAAGATAGAGTGCTTGCCGGAAATGAGGCTAGCACAATTTTTACCGTATTTTGATACATACGAGAAAAAAATTAAAGAAAACCTTGGAGCAATTTTTGGGAAAAAATTGTTTAAAAAATAAAAATTATATAAATTTCACCCAAAACTACACGTAAATTGCTCATATTTTGAAAAATTGTACGCGACCTTATTTGAAGATCTCTCTTTAAAAAATACATTTCATTCAAAAAAAATCTCTATATTTAAGAATGTAGATGTAGGAAGATCCCAAAAATATTTAAACTTATCCAATTTTCGAAAAATTAGGCATTTCAACGAAAATAGATCTGTATCATTCTCTTATGCGTCCTTTACGCTATTAGAGGACAAAGTTTAGTACAACAATTGGAGCCATTTCTGAGAAAATTTAAAAAATGTTGTGGATGCTTCACGTGAAGTACCTCCACAATTGAAATACCCATCTCAAACTCAGAGGATCTCAAGTTCATTTACATTGATCGGAAAATATCGATTTTGAAGAAAATTTTGGAGAAAAGAACGGTTTAGGCACTATCGTTGACAACAGACGGACGGACGGACGGACAGACCGTCATTCGATTTTTTGGTATCAAGAACCCACAAAACAAGGATTTTGACTACAAAGCAATCTATAAGAAGTAATTTACTAATTATGGGAACAAGATTTATCCACTTTTTCGTTACCAGGGCCCGGCAATAAGATTTTTTCTGTCAAAAAATTCGCTGTTTTCCGGCGCACGATTACAATACTTTCTTTTCTTATCAAGTGCGTGGAAGAAAAATATCTAGATTCAATATTAGAAGTTAAAAACAATCTTGGAAAAATTTGAATTGCTGCAATTTTAAAAATTCCATGGGTCAGACAAAACACAGGCATGCACGGTATTAGGAAAATATACAGATATTACATCAGATACAGATATTACAGATATTACATCCATTGAAATGGGATTCTGACATAAAAAAGAAACTCAAAAGTTACCTTATTTAAAATAATATTTGAAAACCTATTGACTTACGGGACTGAGTTAAGGACTGGGAATGCAAGAGAAAGAACCAGAATTCAAGCTACAAAAATGGAATACTGGCGGTACTGTCACATCTCCAGAAAAGAAAATATAAAAACAATCAGAGACAGAATGAAAACTGAAAAATCAACCTTGGAAATGATGGAAACAAAAAATGTGTAAAATTTAGGCGTTAGTTTACATTTCGTCAGACAAACAGACAGGCGGAATGGCGGAAACCACCTTTTTATATTAAGGACCCACAAAATGCGAATTCTGACACTACGTGTTCAAGAAAGTAATTTACTGCATCAAGGACAAAGAAAAAAAAATCAATTTTTCGGTTATATGGACCCACAAATCTGAGTTTCTCTGTCGAAAAATCGGCACATTTTCCTGCAGTATCTCAATGTAGTGGTATAGAGAAAATTTAATAATTTTCTGATAAGGGATATAAACACAATTATAAAATTTAAAGCATACTACTTTGTGTTGTGAGAGTTAGTGCTTTTACCGTTAAAATCAAATTCTTTAGTTCATTATCAGAATATTTTTAATGGAAAGATGGTAAACAGTGATTAGATGCAGTTATCTAATGTGTTATTTGTTCACTAATAGAATGGATAAATGCCTGAGTACAGTGGTCACAACTTGTATGTGCATTTTCATGAAAGAGGAAGCTTTTGAGAAAATTCCAACTCTTCCAAGAAATATACCGACAACGGCAAAGAAAAGTATATCGCTTCATCAGACAGATGAGATTGCGCCCGAAGGAGGGTTAAAAATAAATCAATTATAATTTGACCAAGAAGAAACATTTTATGTCTTGATCACATTTATGTCAGGATGATCAAAATGACAGATTTCTAAGATTTTGGCATTTAGAGTAATTATGCATTTATGAATCATTAAATATTATTTGCATAGGATTTGTACGATTTGCCCTTTAGTTCTCTTCAAACAAACCCAACATAGGAAAATGCATTTAAGCAGAGCTCAAACCGTCAATACTTCCCACGCCCAACTGGACGATTCCCCAGCATCCTTCACCAGCGTTTCATTGAAAATATTGTCACTTACCATTCTTCTGTGAAGCCTTTTCTTGGATAGGAATCAGGTATTGTACTTCCACATCTTTCTTCACACCACTTAATATTTCTTCTGCAGATTGTTCTAGAGAAATAGTCTGATCCGAACTAAATATTTCTGTTGGAGAAAAACTACTGTTTTCCACAGCGTCATCCAGAGACTCCAAGAACAATTCATCGGGCAGAGATCTATTTTCCTTATTTTCTTCGATGCTGGCAGTAGCTGCTTCAACTTCTTCCAGAGTTATTACGTCAGAAATAAATTCATGAATACGTTGTTGTTTCCTCTGTAAAAAGTTGTAAGCAGAATAAACGAAACAAATTATAAATTTTTAAAAAGAAAACATAAACAATATAATGAAATATTAACATGTGTATCATAAAAATCGTTGTTGGAGAGTATTCCTACCGTTGAAAGTGGAGTTAACTCCAAGTTGGCCACCCTCCAAAGGTGACCCGCACCTTGCGAGGCTTTGGACCCCTTTCGAAAGTGAGGATTAATTGACAGATTATGCCGGACCGAGTTTTTCCATCGGTCATCATCAGCCTTGTAGAAAGGAAAGTGTTCCCTGCACGCAAATAAGTGAAATAAAAAATTAGGGTTGTTTAAAATATATTCTAAATTTTGAAAGTCCATACAGTGGAGTAGAAGAGGAGACAGTGACACAATTTTTTTCTTCCTCACAAAATCACAAACGATACCATAATTTTTAAATAATTTCGTGCGAGAATAGCACAGGTGACTCGCATAGGAAGAAGATCGGGCTGAAGAGTTGTTTGGGGTACTACATGACTCACGTCAACAATGGATCAACCTTGTGCTTGGCACGGGCGCTGAGACATTGCTCCTCATGTAATCGCGCGTGAAATAATTACATTCAAGTGGCAAGGGGCGGAAACACACACAATCGCTCCGCCCCCCGCCTAAGGCCAGAGGCGACCCCCACAATTCGGTTCGGGTCGCCACGTGCGTGCACGCAAGGTGGTGCGCGCCGTGCCGCGACCCGTACCGGCCCGTGCCAGGTGTGCCCGCCGGTTACTCCTGATAGGGGGACACGGATGGGGGCTTTTAACATACGGGAATCGCTTCCGGGAAAAACGCAGCAGGCTGACGTAAGTTCTGAATTTCAGACAGACGTTGCGATCTGGTAGAGAAGAATGTATAGACTTTTTTCTAAAACAAACGCGTTAACATTTCAATTCAGGCGTATTGGAAATATTACCACTTTTTATGTAAATGGGAGCGTTCTCCTGCAGGTCGAAGAGAGCGCGCGTTGCATTCCCTTCTCAGTTCATCCCCTTGTAGCTCGGGAACAACCTGTACCAGGCACCGTATATTGACTTGTATCACGAGTGGGCACGGGGAACAAGGGTCGTCGTCACGTGTCATAGATGAATCAACGTTGAATATACAGTTTAGAAATTTCAAAATATCGAATTAAACAATTCATTTAACATATCTCGACACGAATAATGCCATAAATATTACATGATAAAGCGCAGAGCTAATATAATCAAATATAGTTTATGAAAATATTACTAAGTGCAATATAATTACAAGTACCTCAAATAAATATAAAAACAACATTGTAAACATACGATATCCAGCAGTAGATTCCAGAAACCGTGAGCTCTCCTTTCTCCCGGAGGGCTTGCTCAATTAGTTCAGTATATGTGAAAGGTGGTTTCTTATGTCCGCCGCTCGACTGGTGGTTGCTGCTCCTATTTGATGACATTTGTGATTGTGATTTTTCCACGTTTTCATGAGAATCCGATAAAAACATTCTTGAATTGTCGCGTGATTTGGCTCGAGCAATGGCTTGGGCACCTACAGATGACATTAAAAATCTTACTGCGAACGCCATACACTCAAAATTAAATACAATGCTAATATTTGTTTTATAAAACACATTTCTCACCTTCGAAAAGAAGTTTATCCTCTTCATTTTCTTTTTCATATATGCCTTCGTCGTCATCCAAACAATCACCTTGTATGATAGTGTCGAGTTTAAAATTTATTAACCACGTCAAATTAGATGAATCGTCGTTGTCATTGCACTGGATTCCAGAATCATCGAATGGTATATTTGATGTTTCCACCTTCTCTTTCGAATTTTCCAAAATTGGTTTATAGGGTTCTGCACATCTGTTTATTTTCGAATTTCTCTTCTCAGCATACCTTTTGACACTATTGTTGCATGTACCACTTTCATCCATGTTCACCACATCATTAATGTTTCGCAATTCACCAACTAATGATGGAATAGCTTGGGATGTATCCCATCTTCCATCAACGACTATAACTTCAAAGTTCGATATTGAACCTATTTGTTCGTCTTCATTGCGTTTTTTAGTGCACTTTCGCTTCGAGTCTTTGATTTTCTTGGCTTCACTCGGATGGAGAACACCACTCAAAATCTTTCTTTTTGTCCGCATATTTGAACGCTTACCTATACAACTGGGGTTACCGTTATTTTGCACACCGTGTGTCCTAGGCCCTCTCATTGACACAAGTTATTTCGAAAATGAATTTGACGATGCGAAAAAATTAACTATTGTTACTACTGTAACAACTGCTTATCTACAGTGTTGCGTTCTTCCCAAGTAATTTTATAACATGCAGGCGCTTTGTATGTTCGCTTGATCACCAAATCATCACTATAATAATACAGGTTTTAATTCTTTGAAAAGAAACAACTTGATTGCATGTCTTCACTTTGTGCGTTTTTAGTTGTCTGCACCATAAGCTCTACTTGAATGCGTGCGACTGCCGTTCAGCTGGTTTATACGTATATTGGGATCTCTTCTGTCATTGGGTTTCCTGAGAACACGTGACTATGCGTCACAGATCGCGTTTCGGGGTCGAGACTGCTGTCCGACAGATGACTGTGGAGTTGCAAATTCATTGTGTAGTAAATGATATGGTGGGTAGGGAGTTAGATTTGTGCTTTTGTCGCTGATTTTTAGTTATTAGCTGTATTGGATGATTTTCTTCATGTTTTACGTGACTTAATCATGGATGTTGACAACGATGTAGATCAAACGCTCTTGCAGCAATTTAGCTGCATGGGCACTACGGATAGGGACGAGCTTGTGAAGCAATTACAAATGTTGGTTGGGAATAACTTGAACGCGACTGCAGCGTCCTTCTTTCTGGATATGAATAATTGGTAAGGCAGGCTATGACATCCTTTGCAGTTGTCACTTATCTATTACCCTGGATTTAATTTTCTTCGAGCCTAGCATATTGTGTGTCAGTACTGTACATCACGATGATAGTTATTCTCTGTTTATTATACGCTTAATTCCCGTTTTGTTAAGTTTTTACAGTGTAAGAATTGATTGATGGGTTCTTCTTGCCATCACTTACAAGCGTTTTTACACAAAAAGCTGTATTCCAGATTTTGTTGGACTTGGCCATTTTGTTATTGTTTTGTTTTGTTTCCAGGAATCTGCAGGGAGCTGTTTGTTCGTATTTTGATTTTGAATCTCCATATAAATTACCTTCAATGACACTCATACGTGATATGACTGTTGGTGAAGGAGAAAGTATACCACCATCCACAAAGTGCGTAATTTAATCCATTGATTGTATTTTTGTTCCATCTGAAATTTCTGTTGACAAACAAAATTATGAAAACTGCTGTGAGATTTTTATGTAAGATTGATCCATTGAAGAACTGCAAATATAAAAAAAATATAATAGACAATATGCAGTAAAAAAGAATTGGAAGGGAAATTCTTTACTACAATGTATTTTGTATTGCATCATTCTAGCTGCATTTGAAATAAGTACTGAAATTAGTCACCAGATAATTAAATGAAATACAAGTAGTATTTTTTGCAAAATAGTGAAAGTGAAGGTTATATTGTGCAAATTAAACATTTTTTAGTCAAGACTTTTGAGCCTTGCATAAAAATAGAAATAGTATCTTTATGTAGACAGTGTTGCTTTAATGCTGCTTTACTTTATGTATTTCATTTCCAAAAGTGTAGTATATATAATTCGGTGTGGGGCTTGCTCCTTTTAGTTGTATCTAGTTTGTTTTTTTGGGTTGAAAATTATGTTTGAATATCTTGAGGCTTTCATTTTGAAGCGCTTAGAACTGTCAGAAAACATTGAGAGAAAAGCTTTATTTATTTGTTGGATTGACAGGGTGCTCTTAAAAATAAAGAATATTAAGGAAGTTAAGAGTTCACTGTAGGATGAAATAATTCTTTACAATAATTTACAATTACAGGTCTTCTGATTTGTATGAAAATTGTATCAATAGTAAAAGAAACTTTCAGTATGAAATGTTGAATAAGTTGTAAACAAAAGTTCCTTTTGTTTGTATGTATAAACGGTTAACTTTCTGGCTTTGTAGACATTACAAGTTTCTATTCTATTTATTTAGAATCTACAAAAGTGTGAAATGTTTTTCTTTGAATCATTCAAAATTATTACTGAGGCGATGGGATTATGAATCATCATGTCAGTAGTGCAGGTACTTATGTTGTAATTTGGGAAATTTTTGTTTGTTTTGCTAATTGCCAGTGACAGTAGTTGGAAACATTGTATTCAAAATTATTGATTATTAATGTTCGTCCTCAGATTCACCAAAACCTGGAGGGTTCAAAATGTCGGTGATGAAGTTTGGCCACCAGGATGTTGCCTGTGCTTCAGTGGTGGTGATCAGTTGTGTGCGGTGGACCGCTTGTCTGTTTTACCTGTGGGGCCAGGCTGCACAACAGATCTTACTGTTGAAATGGTTAGTCCTCAGCAGCCTGGCATGTATGAAAGCAAATGGAGAATGACAACTCCTGGAGGTTCCTATTTTGGAGGTTAGTTATTTACATGCATATGTCAACTTATTCATAGTTGATCCTAAGAAACCTTAAAGAATAGTTTGGATCCAGATATTTATCCACTGATTGTTTAAATTTTGTGTGTGATGTTTTGCAATGTTTTGTAGTGATTACAAATCAAGTTCTTGGAAAATAATACTCGCTAGTTGCCAAGTAGTTGGAAAACAAACTCTTGGTGTAATCTTTTTAAGTGGTCTGAAATTTCCAAGTGTGTTTAAGGTTGTAAATTTCCAAGTTCATGTTGGAAATTCAATATGGCACAGAAAATTATGGGAGAAAGTGAATTTCAGAAGAAATATTTAATGAATTTCTAGTGATGACAGTATTTACCGCATTACAAGACAACTACTGGAGAAGAGTCCATAATTTGGTAGAATCTATCTGGGATTTTTCTTCTTTTTTTTTTGTAATATATTTTTCACCAATTCTAATTATTCATGTTGAAATCACAAATTATCTTATTTAACAGAGAATTATTTATATAATCAAATATACAGGTGATACCCTTCACATAGTAAAAATAAAAATACATAAAATAGCAAAAACAGATCTCATAGAATAAACGTAGTATAAAGAATGAAAATAAAAGTACTTACAAACTTACAAATTTAAAATTTCACATAGCAATTAAGATGTCTATTCATAAAACCTTGAAAGGGATTATATCCAGATGTCAAAGCCTCATATGGTCTTACGGAACTCTATGCACTTTCGATCTGCTATGACCCTTTTGGTTCTTTATTGAGCACTTGTTAGGCCAATTCTTGAGTATGCATCGCCTGTTTGGAACCCACATACAAAGTCTAGTATATCTGCCATTGAAAGAGTTCAACATAAGTTCCTACGAGTTTTTGCCCATAAAATTGGCCTGACAATGGCTCCCGACAATCATGACTGATGTCATTCTATTAAAATCTAAATTAAAGAATCTTCATTGTAGAAGAAAGCGTGCGGATATACATTTCCTACGTGATATTTTGTTGGATAGAATAGACTGCCCAGACATTCTTTATTGCATACCGTTTAGGATCCCAAAGTGAATCTTTAGGAGAACAACTTCCTTTTCAGTTGACACAAATGTGAGTAACTATTGCGCTAATGAGACTATGAATCGTATTTGTTGTTTGGCGAATAGCTTGGGCGCTGATTATGACACATTGACAACTAGTAATAATTCCTTTCAAGGTTTTTTGAATAGACATTTGAATTGACTATATTTGATAATTGTAAGTTTGTAAGTACTTTTATTTTCTTTCTTTGCATCTCTTTCATGTTTTTCATTGTTCATTCTTTTCTTTCTTTTTCTAAATTTGCAAGTTTGATTGTACTTTATTTTTATTCTTTATACTACATTCCATGTACGAGATCTTCCTGTTATTCTATGTATTTGTATTTTTATGTAAAGGGTATCACCCGTTAATTTGTTTAAATAAATAAATAATCAGTGTCCAAGCTATTCTTCAAACTACAATTACAATTCATTGTCTCATTAGTGCAATAGTTTCTTGCAGACATGTCAACTAAAAAAGAAGTCGTTCTCCTAAAGATTCGCTTTGGTATTCTAAACGGTATGCAGTAAAGAATGTCTGTGCAGTCTATTTTATCCAACAAAATATCATGTAGGAAATAAATATTAGCACGCTTTCTTCTATAATGAAGATTATTTAATTTAGATCTTAATAGAATGACATCATAGTCATAATTGTCAGAGGCCATTGTCAGGCCTATTCTATGGGCAAAAACCTGCAGGAACTTATTCTCAGTAAGTGGTGTAACGTTGGAAGTAACAATAAAGGAGTTAACATCACTAAAAAAATTTGCAAATAAATTAACTGATTCCTCCATTCTGCAACTGGTAATTCTTCAATTCATATGTGAGGGAACCGATGAAGAATAAGTACAAGCAGGCTCTTCCCCTGCCATTTCTGAGAACGGTTTTTGCATGAGAGGGATTAAACAAGGAATTTTAATCGGTCTCGTTCCAGCAGTACGAGGTTTACCCAAATAGGCAGCTGAAACTGCTCCGGGCATACCCTTAACTTTGGATAGCAAGTTATTGACAGCCACAAGATCAGAAACATTGTCGGAGGCTTCCTCAATGTTAAAGGCAATAACATTAAAAGAGCAGGAATATCTCTCTTCCATTTCATTAATAAGTGTTTCATCAGCTGGTTTATGCTCTAGAGCAGAATTAGCAATCCTATCTTCAATGGGTTTCAAATGAGCATGAAAATCATCCAAGTGGCACTCTTGTTCATTCTGAAGACGCTCGAATTCATCAATCAGACTCTTCAAAGCTTTCAAAGAGGAGAATATATGTTCCTTAAGTTCATTTTTCAACTTATCAGTCACTTTCACGAGCAATTCTTCAAGATCAAACTTAGTAAGAGGTTGACAGCATTTAACAAAAGCCCCATTCTGAAGCGTCTTGAGACAAGTACTGCAACTTGAGTGATTAGGATGTTGGCACATTTTACATTTTGTCGCAGCACTGCCCACAGTGATAACTTTGGTACAACCCATACACCTGATAGCATCAATTTTGCTTACAGATCTGTCATCGGATGCCGATAGGTTTTGCCCTAGTTGAAGACATGTTTCCAGCTATTGTGTAATCAATCAAATTGGCTCGATGTGATTTAGTCGGTTCACTTAATGAAAATTGTTTATCGTTTACACACGTGGTTATACCGTTTGGAGGTTAGATCACGTCAAGTAGTCACAGCCATTCGATTCACCCATAAATCTCACCACATTTATCCTCACTTGCACAAGGCCACTTCTCTCCTTCAAAACTGCATCCAAAATCAAACCATGAACATTGATTAAATCATAAAACCAAACAAAGCTCAAGAGCTGTGCTGACACGTTCACTTATCCGCCATTTTCCAGTCCAGTGTGTCCAATTATGTTAATGAGAAAGCCTAAACGGTATATTTTCTATCAAGCTTTTATGCTAAGATGCAGTTTCATACTTTTGTTTCTCGGCATGTGCAGAAGACATCCTCAGTGGCAGTGGAGCAATCGTCATGTAACTTTTGGCCAAGAGTCAACCAGAAAGGTTCTATGACCTTTGCCCCAATCACTGAGGGTGTCTGCCACAGATTCAGGTGAAATTTCTTTAGGAAGTATGAGTGTTTCAAGTGGACCACCTTTCAGCCCAATTAGGAATGCCAATAAAGCTAAGTCTTTCTGTCCATTATACTGTGTTTTTTACAGAGCTGCCTGTGAAGTAAGTAAAACAGTTATTACAGTCATCCAATCAGAAGGTTGAACACCACCATAGTGACGTCACTGTAGTGACATGCAAGGTCCCAAATGGATGGAACCATAATAGCGGATGAAATGTCACAGGCAGCACTGTAAAAATCACTATTTATAATTTCTTTTTCCTTCTGTCATTGTTCTACTTTCATTCTTTTCTTGTATCATTGTTATTTCTTCCTAGACCACCTCCCATATTAGGTCATTCTTCTGACTTTTTTAGTAATTCCAAGTCTTTTGAATGTTGAATCGTATTCATTGTCTTTCATCTGACATTATCTGTCTGAAGTAGAGAACATGGTATGACTTAAGGAAGACATTTAAACTGATACTTTGCACCACTCAGGTGAGAGGGGAATTCACAATGGAGTGCACAAGGGGTAGTTGGGGGGTTGGTTTTGAAGGGAATCTTTTGGTGGGCAGGAATAGTAGAAATGTTCATAACATGATACAAAATTATAATAAGCAAGGCATGGGCAATCTAAATAAATCACAGAATTTAAAAAAACTGAAATAATTTTGATGCTTTGTGATCGGTAACTTTCTTCGTTATGTCATTTCACATCCTAGTACCTTGTAGGAGCACTATTACTATTCTGACTTTGAAGTGAAATTTGCAAAGTCGTAATTCTTCAGTTTCATTTTGTTTTTTTGTGTGTTGGGGTAGCTGTCAAAGTGGCTTGCTAAATTTCTGTAAATCAGTAATGTTTCTTCAGTTTTATTAACTCTTTATAATTTGTGTTTTTGATTTTGTGTTGTGATGGTGAGAATAAATGAGGTTCTTCATGCATGGTGCATAAAGGAGTGTTTGGTTGTGATGAACTCGAATCAAAACTATGGAGTGATTGCATCAGGGTTTACATGATGTGTGTAAGTGTGCTAGGAGGTTGACAAAGTGGAAGGAGTTGTGTGATGGCTTCAAAAAAAGGGGACATGGTTTTGAGAAAATCTATAAAGAAGATTCTTTCCTTTCCTTGGGGGTGTTTCCAACTTGTACGAAACTTGTCCAAATCACGCTTTAGTCTTATTAATTTATTTCAGGGTGTTTTTCAAACTTTTACAGGGAGACCATAAGGCCTTCCTCTTCCTTCGACTTCCTCTTACACCTCCCCTCTCCATCATCTTCCCCACCCCTCCCTCCCTTCTCCACCCCCTTCCACTGCTATCTTTTCTATGGTACACCATGTTCTCTACTTTATCCTATTATCTTTATTAATAAAAAAAAATTATTTTCATTCTTCTATCGTTTTGGCCACTACTTCAGTAACAACTGTGGATTAAAAACTCACTTCATTAATGTCTGAGTGTTCTAGTTGAGAACTGCATAATCCCTGTTTCTCAACAAAATCTTGGCCATGATTACCACTCATTTTCATGTTGTATTACACTTACTGCAATGCCATTCATCTGCGATTGACTCTTCATTGGTTCATTCAAAAATATTGGTTTGAATTGCCTGATACATCTCTTGTGGATGCCAAAAAAATGCCTATGGATATAATTAGGTATATAGTTACACAAAGTCATGTTTACAGCTTATTGGTATGTCACTGTTTGTGTTTCTTAATAGAGAAAGGAAATGTTTAAAAAATTGAACCCAACCGAATCTAATATGCTAATGCGAGATGGACTCGCATTTTTGAATGATGTATGTAGGGGGGAAAAACAAACTTGTCTTACATGTGGATAGATATAGAACATCTGTTCATCTGCCAGATTATTCAAAGTAATATTTCTGTGGTCGCAGAGTAAAAGTTCTTAACTAATACTACCGACTGAAGAACTTCAACCCTGCAACCACAGATTTACTAGGAGCAGAATATTTTATCAGTGTGTGTTGAAAAATTAAAATGAGTTTTCTACTGAGAAAAGCATATAGAGAACTTTATTTCATTGCTTAATGTATGGATATGCTTACACAAGATGTAGAGAAGTCACCTTTTCCATTGTTTAAAGGGAAGAGTGTCAGCCACACTCTGTAAGAACACAGAGAGAAGTGCAACACTTGTATAATTTAAAAAGGAACTTTTAATATACTCCTGTTTGTATTCTTTACTTAAATTTTGTGCAGAGTATATATGAAAAATTTATTCTAGAAAATCAATATTTTGTGTTATTTCTTTATGGAACGTAGTTACTCTTATATTATAGTTTAGTAGTTTTGCATGTTACAGTTTCATTCTGTACTTACTAATTTGCATTCTGTCTCTAATTTTATTATGCTATTAGTAAAAATATAAAGAAAATTCATTATAAATATTTATTATTAAAACTGGAAAAGAAAGAAATTTAACAGAAATTAATGTAATAGTTATGGTATTTTTCTTCTCTATAAGGAAGTTTTCAATTTATTTAAATATGTATGTCTGCTTGTCTATCAAAGGAGAAAGTGTTGAAAGAGGATTCACAAATTACTGAGAACCAGAACTGGATAGTGGATGTCATGTGAAATGACAGATTTGTAGGCTTGTTGTGAAGAATTCGGAATTGAACTTTGTACCTTGTAACTAAACTTTGTAACTGAATTTTGTAATTTCTAAAGGATCAGATTTTGCTTTTTGTTTTGTTTCAATTTATTACTTTACTGAGGAAATCTTTTTATTCTAAAACATGTTTTCCCCTTTGTCCAGATTTCTATGTTAAACCGATTTAGACTCATGACTCAGATTTAGACTCAATCTAAACAGGTTTAGATTCATGTTTTTTTAATCATATTCTGTTTATGTAATTTATTAGATTTTAGTACAGCAAAGATTTAATTTGTATGCATAATGTTTTGTTCTGTGTTTCTTGTTTTAGACATAATTTGGGTCATTTTGACGGTAGCCGAGGGTGGTACAATGGCTCTCACACAACAGTTAGCCCGTCTAAATGAGTTAGGTTCTTCTCCAAGAACAGAGGAAACAAGCCTGAATCCCTTTGGTCCTGTTAATAGACCATCTAGTCAGACTTTGTTCCAAGTGAGTACTTTGTTTCAATTTTTTCTTGGTAATCTTAAATTCAGTATATGTAAGTAGTTGGTCCAGTATCAACGAAGTAATTAGTAAAGAAAAATGAGTAGGTGAATTTAATAAAATCTGTAGGAGCTATCTTACATTAAAAATATTTAAATTTAGTACCCTAGATAAAATCAGAATACAGTAAAACCTGTTTTATAAAACTCGCTCAAAAGTCCAGAGAAAAAATACTGTTTGTTCAGGTGGCTGCGTAATGGAGGTTTTGAGATTATGGGAAGTTGACATCCAGTCTAATTTTGCTATTTACAATGAAGTTAAATTGCTTGCAGTGTATTTGAAATACTGAATGGTTTTTGGTACTAACTCTATAAATGTTTGATATGAGGGGAAGTCAAAACATAAGGCGAATTTTATTTTTTCTGCAATAATGGTTGGCAGCACTGATTGCACCATGACAACATAATGTTGAAAGTTTCTTTTACAATTCTTAACGTTTTATTACAATCACCTACTGGCGTGGAACATTTGGAGTAATTCTCCTTTAATCTAGTCAGTCATTACCTTTTATCCCTTTAGCCAGGGCCTTGGCACCATTAAGTTCTGGGGTTTCCAGAAGGTTGCCAAAACAGGAACCCACGATGTCTCGAATAACTTGCATGTCATCGTGGAGTGTTGTTAAAGATTTCAGGTAGCGACGCCAGCTTTCTTCTGCATTACCTTTTTTGGTTTAGTGCATAGCTCTCCTCAGTAGTGATTTCAGAGCATTTTATCACGAATGCCTTGTTACCTGCATTTTACGAGGAATAACTGAGGAGAGTGATAATATTTTCTGCACTGTGAAAGAACTAGGCCTGCAGAGATTATTCGCTGAATGCAGTAGCAGTTTGACAAGAGTTAACTTGGTGAACACAAAATTTGTGAGTGGATAAGTCACTTTAAGAACAATTATATACCCGCCTGCAGTGGCAGCATTCAGGTAGTCTATCAGCTTCATAGATGGACAGAAACATTGAGTGATTTGAGTGACAGATTTTTGATGTATCATAATTATGACTTGTAATTAGTAATTATGACTTTCGAATGAATAATGATGTGTCATAATTACTGGAATTGTGCGTGTGTTGAAAGTTAGTTATGGTTTAGCATTTTAAATCAACTATGAGAGAACTGCTTCAGAATATTGCTTGACTGCAAAGAAAACAATCCAATGCGTATATGATCTTGGTTTTGAACCACCAGAGCATTCTCCATACAGTCATGATTTTACACCAAGAGATTTTCGATCTTTATGATTCGTTGAAGGTAGCACTTGCGTGAATTTGAGATTTTAACAGTTAACAAGGTTATGAAGATGATGCAATAGTGTCTGCACCTAATGTCACAGAGCTTCTTTCAGGATGGAATTAAGAAGTTTTTCAGGAGATGGACCAAGTGCTTAAAAGTTGAAGGAGATAATGTAAAGAATTCTAATGTAAAGAACTTTCACAATAGAAACATTGTTTAAAAAAAAGCTTTTACTTTTTTACTTAACCTCTGTATATTAATAAATATTCGTAACCTTTGAGCATTTTTCCCATGGAGAACGACTATCTTTGTGAATGAGCACTGCTTAAAATGGGTTTACATTCATCTGGCAGGACGGCAGTCAGACAACTGTTTTCACATTGTTCTCTGTGCTAATAGAGACACTCAAAGAGCCATCTCGTTATTGTGAACCCCCGTTAGTACAGTATTTCTTTCATGTGACAAATAAATTTGTGTGATACAATAACATTCCTTTTAGAAAACAAAGTTGCCTTGACTTGTGGCCCAATCCTCGTAATATTGTGCGCATAGTGCTTGCCTACTGTCATTGTATCCATGCACAGTCATTTGTTGGAGCTCTCTGGTAGCATGCATTTGCAACATTTAATGCTTATGTGGCTAAATTATTCTTCTAGAAAACCCCCAAGTGCCAAATACTGGTTATATTAACTTTTTTTTTTAGAATAGCAAAATCATTAGGCTTAGCTGCATATGTTGCTCTTGTCATTTTTTGTGCAAACCAACCACTGTCTGCTTTACACTGGTCTCACCCTGTGACTTAAGCTTAAGCATGCAGCAGCCTAGCATGGTTTAAGATCCTGGGGAGGAGCATGCAGAGCTTGAGAGATCACAGCCAAATTGACATCTGGCAATCAGGAATGAAAAAATTGCTTATTTCATTTAGGATGTCTGTGTCTATTGAAGAGATCAAATTCACAAAAGAATAATTGAGATAAGGGAAAACAAACTTGAAATTGACTGTTCCATTTTTGGAACAATGTGTTTTAATGAGTTAATGACCCTGCAAAATAAGCAAATTATATAGTATTGCTCTAGTTAACCTACATTTTATACTCAGGCAGGGTGATAGACTCCTGAATTGAGAATTATATCTACTGGTCTTCTGCTTTTTGCAAGTTACAGATCAAAATGACAAAGTTCTGACAATCTAATGCAGAATAATATATTAAAAGTGTTTGACTGCTGACCACAGAGCTGCTTAAAAAGAAAATATTTTCATATGTCTTATGGGGAAATCAATCGGTTCTACGAAAAATGGGTGGAGGTAACTGCGTAATTGAGGTGGCTTTTGCAGCAGATTTCACTGTATTTGTAGTGGGGATGTCAACTAAAAAAACTAGTAACTGTTCAACTATTGAGTGACCTCTTAAACATTCGTACAAAACAATTAGATCAAAGAAAGCTAATGAAAAGGAATGAAATTTACTTAAAGGATAGCTGTCTCAGCAATCAAAGCCAATATCATCAGTGCTTTGCAAATTTTTGGGGAATGTGAATAATAATATTCACATTTCCTCTGGAAAAACTTAAGACGCAAGATTTAATTTGAATGTTATAAAATAAATTAATTGAATAAAATTGTCTGCTGTCTAAAAATTTTAAAAGGATCTGTTCTTAAGAGAAATACTTCTATAAGAAGACAGTATAAAATTCTATCAAAATGTAGTTGTATTCAAATTATGAAAGTAAGTATTAATGTGAAAGAAATTGCCCAGAGACCCAAAAGTACCCAATGCCTTGTTTTTAAAACCCTGGGTGTTTTCCAACCCTACATAACATTCACGTGAGTATTATGATTTTGTAACAATAAAGTCATATTTTGTCATTCAGTCATTCTTGTTACATTTTTGGCTACCATGAACTATTGTTTTCAGTAATGAAATATTGAAGAAACTTGAGACAGCTCCCCACGTGCGCATGCTAAGCAAAATTCCTTCTGGAATGCGGGAGCACAGAAGCAACTTTCAGTTCTGAAGCATCCTTTATTTATATACAGCATGCAAACAGACTGTTTTCAATTTTTCTTAATGGAATTAATTTTAAATGGATTTATTGAGATAAACAGCAGAAGGTGCTTACTCAATGACACTGGGGGAAAAGAGGCTTTCTATGTCAATTTTTGAAAAACAGTAATGAGAAGAATGAAATAATTACAGACACAGGGAGTATGAAACCCAAGAGTTTCTCCTGTTGGTTGATGTTTTTCTCCTGAAATTGTGAAATAGGTTCCTTTTTTTTTTAACAAATGAAAAGAAATATTAATTTATTTAACAAGTATTCGCCCAAATGCAAAACTTGTTTAAGAGTAAATAAAATTTATGTATAATTTTTTTTATTTTATAAATTAATATTTTCAGCAATATATAGTCCTTATATAGTTTAGTAAGTAATGTTTGCAAATACTAAACCTTTCAAATAGTGTAAGCTTACAAACAAAAGAGTGAAAAATAATTCCAAAAGTTGTTGAGATGGACTAGGTTTTTGGATCTTTTGAAAAATGAGATGTTCCACAAGTGCCAAATTGTTTTACCTTTGTGCTCCCAGCAACTGACTTTTAAATCTAAACCAATGATATTAAATCTTTCTACAAAATTCAGATCCTGTCATTGGTACTGCAGGAGATCTTTCTATAGTTTTAAAGCATTGAGTTTCTTAACTCTCAGATGCTCAGGTAAATTGTAATCACTAGGGGCCAAGTCCAGTCGGTGCAGGAGTACTGTCTTTGTGATAATTGTTGTTGCCAATGAAGTCTAGGAGATAGACATTGTCATGTGAAATAATTCAATAATATACTATTATTTGTTACTCTTTCTTGTAAACAGTAAGACATTTCTCCTTGTCGAAAGCATCTTGTTCTAAACGACTGTTTGTTTAGTCTGTTATTTTATTAGCAGTTGGCTGTGCCTTCCTTTACTGAGGAACTTAACATGCTGCTTTTTCCTTTACTTTGTGGTGGGGACCAGTACAGTCTTACTTTTCTTTCAGATTTGAAAATGATTGAGGAGTTGTTCCCAGTCCCAGAAAGCACAGAATATGAATCTATAAAAAGAATGCTATCAGTTTTGGAAGAATAGTTTTTAATGTTATATTATCAGTTTTTATAGCCACCCAAAACTCGTATGCATCAATGGTATTATGCTTCTTAGAGATGAAAATGATAATTGTAATCGACTGTACTCTTCTGCACTCTCTCTTTTGTATATTAAATATCTTTCAGTGTCCTGGCATTGGGTAGTCTGTCATTGGGCGATCAAACTCTTTCTATGTGTTTAAAATTTTATGCTCATCCAGCTGGCTATCCATGTTTATGAAATAGTACCTTGTAAAGTTATTTTAAAGGATACTATGTGGATTACCTCATAATTAAATCCAAAAACAAATATGTTGTTCTATCATTGGCTTACTCCAGTGTGCTCGTAGCCCACTGCCTACTTCTACTGACTATGCTGATTACTTGCAATTCAAAGTTTGTGCTGTTTGGAACTCCTTTTGTGAGGTCATGAGGGGAAATTCTATTAAGAATAATGTTAATTTTATCTTCTCTGGTATCACAAATCTCCAAAACAGCATTCATGAATGTGTTTTTGGAGACGTTTTTGTTTATACAGTAGAACTCCCAATTATGCAAATTGATTTTGGGAGGAAAATAAAAAATGGAAAAAATATTGTTTTTGTACTTTAGTATAATTTTAATTAAAATTAGTTATGTTTTCTTTAAGGAACAAGAAACTACTTAGAATAGATATTTTAATTGTATAGTGTTAACATGCACCATACAAAGAAAATAATTTAAGATGGTTTTAAGTGTCTCTTGTAGATATTTTCTTTATATAGCTGCTTTTAGAGGTGTAACAATATTGCATGTTTTCTTGTTGAATGACCATCAGAAATAATCTGCTGGTACTAATAAGTATGTTAATTATAGTAAAAAAAATAAATAAATTTTTAAAAAAATCTTCTTGACTGAAGTGGAGAAGTAAAAGATTTTCTTTTGTTCGTACATATAAATTTAAAAGATTGCTCTTACATGATAGCAGAAGCCATTTTCTGTATCTTTTTCTGATGAAATGAAAATTCCATGAATTAAATTTAAAGGTTTTCTATGACTGACATTTTTTAAATTAAATTTTTAAGCTTTTATCGATTCATCTGAATATTCATATCAGAATCAGTCAAATCCCCATTTAATTAGGATAATTGGAGTTCTACTATATATATCTGGCAGTTTGAAAACAGTTTAGCGAAATTACTTGATATTGACTGTTTTTAGATATGAAGATAGAGATGGTGTATGCGTACATTTCAGTGGTGTAGGAGGTGTAGAATTTATGTGAAGTGAACTTTGTGCCTTCAGTTTAAAGTTTAATAATTTTTTTAATTTGTTTAGGACTCTGTGCAGCAAACGCAAGATGGTGATGCAAATATGATGTGTTAACATTTTGGTGTGTGAATGAATGGGTAGACTGGACAAAAAAGTGTTATGTTTCTCGCAGAAGCTACAGCTAGAGATGTTGGAAGAGTGCTACTTGATCTTCTTGCACAATGGTCATAGCAAACGCGATTTTCATTCAGTTGGGCATTAATGGATTAAGTAAAATTGTCAATGAAGGAAATAAGTGTGAATTACTGTCTGAAGATGCCCATTCAATAAACTCAACATGGAGAAATTGGTAGTTTCAATTTTGGATGATGCGTTTACTTGTGAGTGAATGTTCTGAGAACTGTGTGAGTTTTTTTATTGTGATTTGATATGTAGGGAAGAGGACATTCTTCCGTTGTTACATATTGCAAGCATTATTTGTTGATTTTTTAATATTAACATGGGTTTGCTAATGAAAGCAAAAAATATATTCATTCCCTCTTTGTTCCTCCAACAGTTAAATTTGATATTATGTAGTGAAAGTTTCATTGGGTTTTAGTCTACAGTGTGATGTAAAACTTTTATTTTTAAATAGACAAGTTACATAGCATTTTATGTACACTTTTGTACATTTGTACTTTTGGGTATGCAACTCACACTGATTCTTGCATCTTGTCCCTTATTACAAAATGAAAGGTGAATGATAATTGGTAAGGAAAAATGATGGTCTAAAACTACAGATTCTCATCTCAATTAAATCACTAATATAGAAACCTGTCAATATTTTGAAATGGTGTTCTCTGCTATTTATCTTTTAGATTTGTTTGTTTAGAATGTGCTGTTTTAGTATTTCTTCTTGAATCATACAGAATAGTGAACATTATAAGAAAATACTCTACTGCAATCTGTTTCAATTTTGTATTTCAATTTTTGATGTATTAGTTAATGCAGCTTGAATCTGAAACAGTCTGTTGATTAGCTGCAAGAAGACAGTTTTGAGTGATGTTTGCTCTGTAATTAATATTGTGTTCAGAGTTAATAAATGATGTGGTACTAATGTGTTGATGCCTCAAAACACAATTCACACAAATTAATAAGCAATAATTTGAAAATCATGTGAAGCTAAAACACTTTGTAATATTTATTGCTGTTTTGGCTGAAAACTTGTTGTTTATTTATAAATTTTTGAAAAATAGGTTGTAGTAATATTATTGTAAATATTATATTTTTAACAAACAATGTAATATATGTGTCATAATGTAGGTAACAATGTCATACATTTCAGGCTTCATTAACTAAACTTCCCGACTGGTCTTAGATGGGCCCAAAACATCATAATCCCCATAATACTTCCAATATTGCTCACTTGACTACCTTTTACTTGTTACTTGGTGATAATGAAGTAAGATGTTCGTCCTTGATCATTCATGCATATGCATGTGTTTATTTGAAGTTACAAGATTCTAAACTAGATCTTTCCAGCTAAATTTCTTTCTTTCTAATTAAAATATATATGTCACAACATGATACAAAAGAAAATAATGGTGCAGTCCAAAGCTACTTTGCACGTTTATTTTTATATGTCATATACAAATTATATTGTAGGTCTTGTTTTTTATGGATTGAATTCCTAAAGCCTATGTCAAGAAATGCATGCATCACTAATTCCCAAATATATACAATAAATCAACACAAATACACATTAAAATTTAATTTCAAGATGTAATTTAAATAATGACATCTTGAAAATGCCAGACAAAATTACTTCAGAGGTAGATAAACATACACACACATACTGTGTATAGATTTACATGCTAATGCACTTTTTCTGTGGGTTTAAGTACTTTTTTAGAATTTTCTGATCAATATTAAAAAATTAAGAGATTCTACTGTAGTGTCTTAAAAGGGTCCAGGTATTATGAACTTGTTTAAATGCTACAACAAATAAATGTGTTGCGAGGAATAACTTTCTTCTCTTGCTGAACTTATAAATTATTGTAGAGTGGTATTATTGCAAGATGCTGTTTCATGTAGCAATGCAGAGAAAGATTACTTACTTATCTGTGTCTGTAATTGTACCATTTACTGAATTACTGTTTAATTTTTGTGAATTTTTGAGTTAAGCTATCTTGTGTAAATATGTTGTAGTTTTCAAATGATATAGGTATATCTTTATGCAGAATACTTTTTACTTGATGCATTGACTTAAGTTAAAAATTAAATTTTTGGATACTCACTCAAACTGAATCATATTTATCCATTCTTTGTTTCAAATATATATTTACAATCTGAAAATTTGTTCAAGGCTGATGTTATGTGTTATTACGAGTCTTCCTGTGTCATTTAATAATGTGCATTAACAAAATGCAATGTGCATTTCCTGCTGTGTTGCAAGTGTTTTTTTACACAACTTGGGTTTCTTTCAAACTTGGTAAATTCATGGAGATAAAGCAATTCTCAGTGTACAGAAAGTAAAGTAATCTTGATTGTACAATTTTACATTTCTTTTACAGAAATTCAAGGAGTTTTAGAGAAGCATTTGCAAGTGAATTATTACAAAGAACAATTGAACTAGTTTGGGAAAACAATGTTATGTTTTGTTTTATCTAAGACTTTGGATTTCTTTGTGAATGTAGCATACTGTGTTATTCTGATAATTTTTGAGGAAAAAATAAATGTGATTTTGGCATAGTTCACTCATCTTTTGCTTTGTTGCTCACTAAACATTAGCATATAATAGTTAATGAACAAATTATTCATGTTGTACTCGTGACATGATTTGAAACTTCAATTTAAATTTAGGTTATGTGGTTGGAAAAAATGGGAATGATAAGTGTTTGACTATAATTAGCCACTTGGGCAAATCTCCCTTATCATGAACAAAGAATGAGCTCACTTCTGGGAGAATATGGCGGATGACAACATGGGACTGCAAGTGGAATGGCAATTTATTTATAAACCTCAAACTTTTAAGGTGCAGGGATGCTTTGCTACGGGTGTCCAAGTACCACGACGCCCATGTCTGCTCAGAGCATTTTATTCCAAAGTACGTTTTGTCGTACACTTTATCATAGCAGAGTGCCAATTGCAAATTAAGGGACAATTGTTATTCATCTCTTGAGAATTGCTGGCAGTATCCATGCTTAATTTTAGAATTTAATCTAAAGAAATTAAATTTCAGAATTTAATCTAAACTTCCACTGTGCTATACGAGTCAATGAACTGTTCAGTTAATATGACGTGAAGAGTTGTTTGCATAGTCATCTGCTTCAGAATCCATAGTGATAATTGGGTATTCTGAATGTAAGATTGCTATTTTATTCTGGATTCACTATACTGAAAATGAAAGACATTGTTCATATTTCAAAATTATAAATAATTAAAATAAATTAAATTTAGATAAGCAGATTATGAGTTTTTTATATTTTAAAATTAAATGTATAATTTTATCATTTAATTGTCAATCCCCAAAGAAAAAGTGATGAACAAATGTGTCATGCAATAGTACTGCCTGCTATGAGAAAAAACTCATTGCGTCTGTGCCTTCCCATGGCTCTAGAACAGGGTTGTCCAATTGGCAGCCACATGAGGCCCGGGGTGCCATTTATTAAGACCTGTGAAAGGTTATTGCATCCATGTGGGGCGAGAACATAGTGTGCCTAGCACACATGCTATGCCACAGTCACCCCCTTCCATGAATGTAAAAATAAGTTTTTTTCAAGTAAATTCAAAATCATCCCAATGTGTTCCACTGCATTGTGCATGATGCGACCCTATATCATGCATGGTTCCATTCTCGCTCCCCATTGCTCAGATATCAGCCAGCTGACTCGGCTGTCAGGCATTTCCGTAAATTGTAACCCATGTATAAATAATGGAATGATCATTATGATATTTAAACATTTGATTTATAACATTTTGCAAATATATGTGAAGATCGTTGAAGCACACACACACACACAATGGATTTTTAATCACTTAGAGTGTAAAGATGATGTGCTTCATTTCTTCTTAATGAAATGTAAACATACCTAGTAATACAATGTATTATTTGTAGTGGATGCAGTTAACCACTGATTTTATTGTAGTTTGCAGCAGGTCTTACCTGCCTTCACGATACCAAGTTTTCTTGAACCAATTGAATAGAATGCATATGAGCAATTCAAGCTCCACATCTTGATCTATTCTTGTTTTGTGAGACTGACCAAAGATACAGATCATTCAAAAAATAGTACTAAATTAAGGCAATATTGCAGTCATGGTACATCACTGCACCCATAAACGTGACGATTTATTTACTCAAAGAACAGTAAAACTGTATGGGACGTAAAGGGGACCATCTGCGCATGTTTTCTTGGGCTCCAGAGCCCCTTCTCAACATTTTAAGTATAAATAGTTGAAAGATAATTAAACGTTAAAAAATAAACAAAAATGAAATAAAATTTTATATATAACTTGCATCTGCAAACATACCGCTGATTTGATTTTTTCGCATTGCTAGCGAAATAGAAACACGCCAGCTCTATTCTAACCACTACAAGCAAAAGGAGAGCTCAACAACTGACTAAAACACGTTAGGCTTTGAAAATTGCACGAAAGAGCTGGGAGAGCCTTCGAAGACATCTTTTGAAGCGAAGGGTCGACCTATAAACAAATTTGTTCCCAGCAATTTAGCCTCGGGGATAGCATGCAGAATTCAGCACAATAGTTCAATAAGAGATGACAACGTACAATGGCATTAAAATATTGTCAAAAGTGCTAATAATAAATTCATATAATACTTGTCTGTTAATAATTTAATGATCTATTTTTGTAATATACTATAACTGAGAAGTTGACAACCATTGAGAAAGCCAGTGTCAAATTATCTGATAAATTGAAATCAGTGTAAAATTCTAACATTAAAATCTGCCCTCGTTTAGAAAAACTTCAATCTGAACATCCTTTTGGAAAAGACTAGAGCTTCAGACAATACTACATCACATGCGAAAACTATAAACCTAACTCGTGCAGCTGTAGAAGAAATCGAAGAACTAGCTAGGAGATCGAAAAACATTATTTTAGGCATTCCTGAAAGCAAGGACAATGATGTAGAAATGAGAAAGAAACACATTTACATATGACCGCTACGACATTACATGCGTCAGTCTCAGATCCATCCATACTCTCGGGTGAAAACAACTGTGAAAAATGCAACTTACTAGACTTGACAAATAAGGATAGACCACTGAGAATCAGCTTCAGATCTTCCACTTGCGACTTTCCACAGCGTTCCAACGTGCAGCTAGAAAATGTCTATTCGAAGTACAAAAATTGACAAGCAAAAATCAAGTAAGTCAGACGCAAATCCAATCATCTCATAAAAGTAAATCTCGTCGGGTAAAAGGCCGAAGGTAGCAGGGGGGAAAATGTTCAAATTAATGTTCACAAATCTAGCCAGTCTTATATCTAAATTCGATCTATTTCAGATTGAAATGAACAACCACAAACCGCATGTTATAGTATTAACTAAGCCCTGGCTTAACCCATACATTCCTGACCGAATGAGAGCATTCAATGGTTATACATCTTTCGTAGAGATAGACTAGACAGAGTTGGCGGTGGTGTTGCCTTATACGTGAACGAGGCCGATATCCCAATCATAGTTAACCCCTAACGACCACCTGAACGCTGTGGGTTGAAATCCGATGTAAAATTCGCATGAAGCTGGGAGCAGTGTATCGTCCGCCTTCAAACACATTAACTGACTCAGATTATACCGAGACATTCCGAGTCAAGATTGGATCTTTTGTATTATCCCTTCGTCCCATTACCAGCGGAGTCCCTCAAGGATCGATCCTCGGCCCAATACTGTTTATTCTTTACACCAGTGATAGCACATGCAATGCGAAAAACATTTTCTTCATTTACGCCTATGATACTAAAATCTATGCCAATCCACTTGAAAACTCCCATCTCTTACAAATCGACATAGATAATGTCAAAGAAACGGAGAAATGGCTGATCCCACTTAATGAGTCCAAATGCACAATACGACACATTGGTAAAAATAATCTACGACACCAGTACAATATTAATGACATCATCGTGGGTCATTCAGACATCATCGTGGGTCAAAGATCTGGGGTTATAATAAAGGATGACCTTAAATGGGAAGCTCATATCAACTATAGAGTCAATAAAGCTAACAAAGCGCTATTTTTGGTACGTATTTTCGATACCTCAGCAAGGTTTTTCTAAAAACACTCAACACAATGTGTTTTACCAATACTGGAATACGGCTCTAGCGTCTGGAATCCTTACTTCAAGAAGGACATTTTACTTATGGAGGGTGTCCAACATAGAGCCATAAATTCATCCTCTTAGAAATTTATCTTACGAAGAATGACTACATGAACCAGACATACCATCTTTATCTTTTAGGAGAGACCGACCCGACATAACTAAAATTTACAAAATACTTCAAGACCTTGGCGATGTTCTGGAGTTGTTACACTACTACACGTTTGCTACTGCCCGCAATCTGCGAGGACACAACATGAAGCTAAAGAAGGCTAAGTTCAAACACGTCAACTACAAAAACATCCTCGCGAACCAGTAACCGCGTAGCTAATTACTGGAATAACCTTCCACAAGAGCTCATCTTAACCAGCACAGTCTACAAATTTAAAGAATGCACTCTTGCCTCTGTGATTATAGATTATAAATTATTAACATTTACTTCAGTGTAAACTAATTCAAACTGTTAAATACCTTGATTGCTGCTACCAGGTGTCTAATGCCGTATGTATAATTAAATAAAATAATTTCGTAAGACCTCAATCAAGCCCATAGATCGGCCGACCGCTGGATCGCACGAAATCTCTAAATGTAATTGTCCATACATCACTTAGAGTTGGCGAACGCTGAATTAATAACTCAAAATATTTCATAAACTGACGGGGTGGAAAATGTTGCCACCGAGAGAGAGACAGTTCCTTTACACCACTGATTCCTAAAGTGGGGGGGGGCGCCCCCCCAAGGGAGCTGTAGAGACATGTTAATGAGGGGCATGGAACCCATCGAGCCATGTGTACTGAACATTCCCGAGGACCTGGCTCGCTAAGAAGGTTTGAATTTTATTGTCGTAGTTGTGCTGTATGATTTGTGACATAGATGAGCTCAGAAAACAAAAACGCAAGTACAACTACAAGGATGGTTATATTAAATATGAACATTTGCATGCTTAAGGATGGTGTCGAACATCCTCAGTGTGTTATTTGCCATGAAGTATTGAGCAATGAGATGTGTCGTCTTGAACAACATTTGTCAACGAAACATGTTTCTGATAAGGACAAACCAAAGGACTTTTTCTGCAAAGCCTGAAAATTTTAAAACGCATGAAGTTGGGATAGTACTGGATCTGTTGCTCAATCATGTGAAAAAGTACTTGAAGCTGCATATGAGCTATCATTTCTTATTGCTAAGCAAAAGAATAGTCATATTATTGGAACCACGCCTGTAAGCCAGCTGATATTGTTCTGGCAACACAGTAGAAACAAATGATCACAAATACTGCTTTCTGACAACAGTGAAACGCCACATCGATGAAATGGCCGAGGATATATAAAAAAATCAAGTAGTTGATGAAATAAAACAATCACTTTCTTTGTAATACAGCTGGATGAGAGTACAGACATTGCATAATGTTCTCAGTTAATAGTTATGCTCGATCTATTGAAAACGGAAGAGTGAAAGACGAGGTTCCATTTTCTACAGTTGGCAACAACTACAAAGTCTGTTGATGTGTCAAGGAGTTTTTGACAAGTGTGAACTTTCATGAGAAAAATTGATTGGTACATGCACAGATGGCGCTCCTTCATTGCTTGATGCTGGCCCAGGCTTTGTTCAATGGGCAAGAGAGAAAAATGCTGCTGTGACTGGGATTCATTGCTTCATATACATACCGTCAAACCTGGGCAGCTAAGACACTTCGTATCGAATTCCATAGTATCTTAAAATTGTGTATTAAAGTGGTTACAGCAAAAACCGCGCTTAATATCCTCGACGGTTTAAAACTCTGCGAATATTTAGAAACAGAACACAAAACATTGTTATTTCATACGAAAGTACGCTGCCTTTCCAACGGAAATATGTTGGGTAGGTTATTTGAGCTCGGAGATGAAGTAATTACCTTTTTGGAAAATCAAAAACAATACGAACTAAGCTTGGATTTAAAAAAAACCTAGTGTTCAAGTAATGTTAGCTTATTGTCTGATTTCTTTGACCCGTTGAACAACCTTAACCTTCAGTTGCAGGGTGGAGAGTTAAATATAGTGATGCTATCTAGACTTTTATTGAGATGTTGCAACTTCGGAGACGTAAGATATTGGCAAACCCCTGCAATTATTCCTGTTTTTCCAAACTAGAAAAAGCACGTTTTAAGGAGGTTTTTGAAAGAGCATATTTAAAAAACCAAATATCGAACCATTTGGGGCACCTCATTGAAGAATTCAACAGATACTTTTCTAACACTTGTGATGACAACATTTACACAACGGATACTTTCGGTGTCAACATAGACTTCCTGCCTGAAGAACTTCAAGAACAAAGTTTAGAAATAATAATAATAAAAAAAGATTCTGCTGCTAAGTATGTTTGATAAAATGGACAAGTCATCGTTTTGGGTTAAGTATTACAAAGTGTATCCAACTGCAAGCGCTGTGAGTGTATCTACCTTTTTCAAGCACCTCTTTGTGCGATAAAGCGTTTTCAGCACTTGTGGCAATTAAAACAAAGTATCATGGCTAACTTAACTTTGATAATGATGTACGATGTGCATTTTCTGATACTCAACCAAGGATAGGGAAACTGGTAAAAAAATACATGCTTATCCTTCTCAATGATTTTTCTTGTCCGCTACTTGTTGCATTTAAATTACAATTTGTAATATTAATTAGGCATAAATACGATAGGCATAAATCGTATTGCATTTTCTTGACATAACTTCAAAAAATCAACCGAACATTTCTACGAGAGGTCAAGAAACCATAATTAACTTGTACTATTGTAGAGATTAGAAAAGTTAAATGTATTGCTATTCAATGTAATACATGTTTTATTCATTACCAAGTAAAAAGTGCAAGCGGGCTTGGGAATTTCTCTTCTTGACATATGGCATGGTAAAAAAAGTGTGGGAACCCCTGGTCTGCAGCAACTCACTTTCAACCATTACCTTTGGATTTCGAAAGACGCTAAGAGGTTCTGTGAAGAATCTGTGAAGCCCTTAAAATTTCGTGGAATTTTAGTGACTTTTCTGCCTGAGATCCGTGCTGCTATCTTTCAACCAAATGATGAATCTGTCTTTCACGATCGTTGAGCTGGATTCGGACTCGGTGCTTTTTGGAAGTTCAGCTGTGCAATTTTTGGAGAATTAAAAACTGACTCGAAGACGCCCAAAGCAAAAATGCAGAATAGATTCGAGGGGCTTATAATCGGTGGCCCAGAGACCTGGCTTCAAATGCGATATTATGTAGCAACAAAAACTGATTACATCGCAAGAAATACCCACAGTTTAGAAGATGAACCATCGGGCCCACGAAACACGACGAGGTCACTGTCTGCGAATTTATCGCCATGGGGCTTTTATGGGGAATTTATCGCCGTGAGGAACTGAATGAGAGCAAGAGAGATATGAGAAGAGTAAGGGGAAACGTGAGTGCTTCTCACGTGACCTTCGTTGCGGAAGAGGCGCGCGAAGCCCGGGCGACAACTTCGTGAATGATTGTTCAGTCGCTGCTGTGTGTAGCTCAAAAAGCAAAGGAAGCCTTGGTGTGAAAATTCGCCTATACCTCCACTCGTTGCATTTTTCGTTGCCATGTACACTTCGCACGTTTGCCAATGTATTGGTCGTAGCAAGCGCCCTGCGAAGCTCTTTCAGGTTAGTCTGTGCTGAATGGCCAACATGAGGTCCTCGCGCTCGGTTTGGTGAAGTAAATGTGGAGTGTTGCATTCTTCGTATTAATATTAAACTGTTTGCTGTCTGTTCACATATTTTTTCTTCTTTTGTTGCCATTGGAACTTGCAACTAGCGTAGAATATATGCCATTGATAGTGATGGAATGAAAAGTTACATTGCAGAAAATTGAATTTCTATTGTCGTGAACATATTTAAAATATGAAGTCTTAATTATCATTTCTGTGGGTTCCAGAAAATTTGACGAAATGTTTCAGCAAGTGAGGATTATTTGAGGAGGTAAAAACATAATAAATATGAAGTATTTATTAAAAGTAGCAGATAAGTTATACCTTATGTTAAGATTTTTTTATTTTTTCTTCGGAAATTCTGTCAGAATGTCTAAAAGCATATCCAAAGTAAATACCACTATGAACCTGAAAAAGGAGGGACAAGTGTATTCACTTCATTAAGTGGAAAACAAATTGATACTTGCATTATTTCATTCGCATGATAATTGAGGTTTATCGTGTTTAAAATTTGCTTTTTACAGCTGAATTTTGTACAGCTGTTTTTTGTACAGTTTATTCTGTACTGCGTTTGTTCACAACTTCAGAGAGACAGTCTACACTACTCCTTTAGAACGTACACACACACACACTCTCTCTCTCTCTCTCTCTCTCTCTCTCCCCTCTCTCTCCCTCTCCCCCTTTCTCTCCCTCTCTCTTTCTCTCTCTTTCTCTATCTCTATCTCTCTCTTTCTCTCTACCGAAAAAGATTTTCTTGAACCTATATGTAATAAATTACATTCTCGAATACATATGACTGTTAGAATATGTTTTGTCAGTCTTTAATATACAAAAGTGCCAAAACGTCCGTCCGTCTGTGGCCAACCTTAGCGCCTTAACGATTAAAAGAAATTTTTCTAAAATGGATATTCTCCGATAGACCGTTCTCGAGAAATTGCGATAATTTAATTTAGGAGGGTCCTTTTTCATGAAGCCTCAACATTTCGAAATTTTCTCAAAAATGGCTCCAGATATTTTGCGCTCATTCAGAAATGTACGCCTTAAAATAGACGCAGATGTGATTCACATTAAAACCTCTACATTTTCTAAAATTGCAGAAGTTAAAAAACAATTAGCCTCTCTCCACCAATTACATTATTGAAGGTATGAAATTTGTTTCTTAATGATGTCTATTCTTCAACATTACTTTTTTAAATATTGTCATATACAATTTTTTTAAATATAAGAGTAATTGTCATCAAATCCGGAACGAATTAATGGAAAATTTTAAAATACGTTAAGTAGTTTTAAAAAAACACTTTAAATTGTTGGCTCAAATAATGTAAAGTTCCCCTAATAATATTTCATAGTTCCTATTTCCATTAAAACTCCTGGAATTTTGAAAATTACAACAGTTCAGTTTTTAAAACTCCTTTTGCACCATTAATGTCATCTGTAGCAATAATAATAATAATAATAATAATAATAATAATAATAATAAGAAGAAGAAGAAGAAGAAGAAGAAGAAGAAGAAGAAACAAGACGTGACGTAGTGGATTGGAGTGCGTGTCTTCCGTTCTTTGGCTAACATGAACAATGTAAAGCACGAATAATCTTGGTGCTCGTTCTCCAAAATGCAATCAAATTCAAACATTCGAATTGTCCAATCGAATGGTTCGGCAGATACATGAAGTCCCCTTGACGGTGCCACAACGTGACTTGCCGAACATCTGTACATAAAGGGTTGCCTAAAATCAGGGGCAAATGTCACGTATTAATGCAAATAACTCCGTGAGGATATGTAAATAGAAGCTCTTACACAATAAAAATGTATTTGCGCTAAATTCTGATCTTTCATCTCCCCGTACATGTTTGGAGAACTTTTACCTCACCTTCAGTGCTTCCCGAGCATGTAACTGAGATATATGCAATTTCCCATTACATGTTAATTGGCAAAATGTGGTTATTTTCCACCCTTCTATATGCCCTAGAAGTTTCTAACATTTATGCTGAGACATCTGTATTTCCCTAATGAGTGTGTCTTGGGTTGAATGTTTATTGGAAAAAGTGATCATTTTCGACCCCTCTACATGCCCTAGAAGTTTCTAACATTTATTCAGACACATCATGATTAATATTGGCCATCGTCGCCATGAGTTCCGTCATAGTGATTTTTAAACTTGCTTTTTCTTGCTGTCTTCCTGTCTATTTTGAACTATTTTAATAACAAATTTCTTGCTTTTTCGTTACATAGGCATAAATGTGAGTACATTTGGTAAACAGACTAAAATGAGTTTTGTGAATAGGCAGAGAAGTGTGAAAATAACTTCTGGAATTGTTGTTGTTATTGTTATTATTATTATTATTATTATTATTATTATTATTATTATTATTATGATTATTATTATTAAATATTCAGACACGTTTTATCTTATCCGACCGCTTTTATATGCTGATTACTTATGAGATCGGAGTGAATTAATCGGGTAATTAATATATTCAACTATAATAACTCAATATATGAAAACTTCCTGCAATTAATAAAATCGCTCTTTATACCCGATGTCATACTACCGAATTCATTATAATACCGTTAATTGTAAATGCATACAATTAGATATGTCAAAATATTAAAAGATCGGATAAAATGTAAGTGTATTGTACATGGGTAAAAGACCACCAACTGCACTTCACCTTAATGTGCTCGTTAGTAGTCAGCTGATTTGCACATAAAACTAATGGCATTTTAGTCACTTGCAAGATAATTAACCATCCATTTATTATCAGGGCTCGTATTAAGATGACATGTCATCTTTTCATTGGTGCATTCTAGACGAAACTAACTTGTAAATAAATCTTTATCACGACATATAGATTATAGAAATGTATAGTTACTGGGAAATTGTTTTGTCATTTTTCAATTTTTAGGTAATTTTTCTGGATCTTTGCGTCAATTTTTCGCATTTTCCCTTTTTTTTGTTTTTTTAGTGAAGGTTTCATGAATTTATAATGACACTCTAAAAAAAGTTTTTATTGTATCATGTTCATGACGAAGTTCACTACTGCAGTGGACTCTTTCTCGAACTTTCAAAATTATACGGATCTTCGGTAACTTGCTAGACCTTTTTAAACTGACGGTTGGAAGATTGGAGCTAAGGATTACAGTTCCTTCTAAAATAAAGACTTTATATTAAATATAATTTTATATACATCATTAAAGAAATATTTATACAAATGTTTAAGTATTTTTTTAAAGCTAGGCCTTCCCCTTATTTTCAAAACATTTCATAGGGAATTTTCAAAGAATTTTTAGGTCATCAGCATCTGAGCCCTGATTATTATACTATCAGAAGAAACTCAACTTTGTCAAGTTATTTTTATCATAACATTAGTTATGAAAAGGAATGAAATCTATCTGTAGTGTAAAACGAAAGCAACTGGCCTGCTTCGGCCAATTCTGATCTTTGTGAGTCTCACTTGTTGCTCTCAGTCGGGAAATTTAAGAATGTCATTGCGTGTAGGCACGGCATATAGAAACAGCGTCCTCAGCTCGTGAAGGACAGATAAAAGTCTTATGAAGTTTTTCTAAGAATACATCATTAACGTGTAGATCACGTTACATCCTCAGATTACAGAAGCAGTGACGCACATACGCGTGATCATCAGCTAGGTACATTCAGCACTTCCTTTAAGGGTATGACAGGAATTCTCTCTCTCTCTCTCTCTCTCTCTCTCTCTCTCTCTCCACACACACACACACACATACACTTCTATCCATCCACTATATATATATATATATATATATATATATATATATATATATATATATATATATATATATATATGTATATATATATGCCAGTTTTTTTGGAAATGTCCCAGGGTTTCTTGTAAAGTACCCCTCTAAAATTAAATATCGGTTTCAACTTCAAGGGGCTGCGACATGAGCCAGATCGATAGATGAATATCAATTTTGGAGAAAATCGGAAGAAGGATTTAGCCGCTAGCGTTGTTTACAGGTGGATAGACAGACGTTTTGCCATCAATCGATTTTTCGGTATCAAGGACAAGGGTGGCAATAAATATCACAGCTAGTTAAATCCGTGCACTCATTTTGGACTCGCTAGGATCTCAGAATTTTGAAAACGTGCACAGAATTCACTTCTCCCCATAGCACGTCACACACAATTTTTAACTGCTTTTGACGTAAAATAAGTAAATACACATTTTGTCAGTGTGTTCGTTTACATTTACTTCATACGTATTGCGTATACAGTTATTTCACGTTTACATTCATTTGTAAATGGTTTCATCGCTATCTCTTGCAGTGTCAACGCCCTGACGTTCATTTGTTTCCCGACCTGTCAGAGCGGTCCCTTCTTAGATAACCTTCTCTACAACAGATAAGGTCAGTGGTCTGGTGTGAAGGCTGCTATTTAGAACTGTGTTCAGCTAGTGGTGGCTCGGCAGAGCGTTTCCGCTGCTGGTGGTGGGAGAGCACCACTTCGCCTTCGTGTGAATCCCCTTACGTTCTCCATATGCTCTCCAAATGTTCACAGCCTGTTGCCACTCACGTTAGTCGGGAAATTAACTTAACATTTAAAAAATAATTGAAAAGTTTATTTCGAACACAGTGCGCTAGGAAATCTCTCCGCATTGAGCTGAATCAGAGACTCCTATTAAAAATTCCATTTACGATCGTAGCAAACAGAACATTGGGAAACAAGTAAAGGGGACAACACTTCCAGAATCTTTTATGATTGTGGTGGATACGCAATTTATGTTTTCATCTGCAAGCTACATTTTGTGCGACCAACATAATTTCTGTTGCTAGTACTCTCACCAGCCATTGGTGCCACAGTGGAGAGACTTTACTGGCGCGCTATACTTTTATAAACGTTATGTAGAGGTTCTCCTCTTGGATGAAACGGGAAGTTCTGAATAGCTAGAATGACTACAAGAGCAGACCTCTCCCCCCCCAAATTTAATAAAGTGGTCCCAAAGATTTTTCGCAAAAAAGTTGCAATTTCCGAAAGAAAAAAAACAACTTTAAATCATTGCTTTAAAAATAATATCTATGATACAAGAATTGAAAGAGGGATTTTACTTTGCGTGTAGCGAAACTTCACTCAGCCTGTCGACCTCGATTTTATTGACAGTCTTACGAATTTTCATTTTATTTTAATGCAAGTATGAAAATCACTTAGGTACTCTGTTATATTATGGTAAGTAGTAGCTGATGTAGTAAAAGGGAAGTATTTGGTTATCTTTGTGGCATAGTTTTATGTGGGATCTCTATCCTAACCCGTCTGAAAGTTGAATTATCAATACAGGAGAAAAGTAAAGGGATCGACCTACTACCACGAGAACATGGAGAACGTTAATTTGAATAACTATATTCCCCATAGGGTTTTTCCCCCAGGGTTTTCCCCACAGTGTTTTTTAACAGCATTGGAGGCTCTTGCGCCTACGTTAATTTGGGGCCCCCTTATCCTTACTTTCACCGATCTCCCCCTCCCTTCATTTCGATGCTGATATATAAATAAAGTCCTATCAAGTCACATTGTATTTTGTATTTCTTTTAAATATTTTGAAAGTATTTCTTCGTGCTTCAATTTAATATTATTCAAACAAAATATTTAAACATGTATAAGCAACTAAGAATAAAAGATTTATAATTACATTGCAAAAGACTACAAATTAAGTATTTTTTTATCGAATTGTACAATATAAGACTGAAACGCATCAACCAATGACATTCCATATTATACTTGTGTTTTCATGACGTGGCGCGTGAGGGACGTGTCTTCGCGATGGAAGACTTTTCGCGTCTTTCTCGGCCGTGCCGCTAGATGTCGCTTGATCTGCAGCACTGCTTGATGCGATTAGAGTCCCTAGATACAGAGAGTAGCGCAACCTGAACGCCTGCCGCCACTTAATATCCTTTCACTCCAGAACCCCGGCAGGCAGCATTCACAAGGAGAAATGAGAGCAATCGGACGCATTATGTTGGATTTAGAGTATATTATAATTGATTTTGAGTAGATTAGTGGTTCCTAACTCACCCACAAAACCGGTTAGTTCAACTGGATATAAAATGGCGGCACCGATGGCCGTTTTAGTCGGTACTATAGAATATGATTGCTTAAATAATTACATAATAAATTCCATTTCAGGTTCCATCAATAAATATTTAAATCAATTTTTTCAAATAAAAGAAGGTAACGAATGAAAACCCAAGGCCTTGGCAGGGCCCTCCTGCCCCGCTTGCCCCTGAAATCCGCCGCTGGTGTGCAGTACCCACGGCAGATAGCACCTTTTGCATCTTACCGTAATTAGAGGCGTTTTCGCTTGAACTGCGTTCCCCTTGTAGTTTTTATACTATTTTCCAGCTTCTATGAGCTTTGTAGTCTTCACCCTTTACCAGTCATCATAATTTACCTACCCTTTTTCCCTTTATTCAGGAGTTTTACGATGTTCGTTACGGGTGGCATGAGCGCCTTGTCCGCCATTTCTACGCAGATAACACCTTCTGCGTCTAATGCTAACTTTGAAATATCAAAAATAATGCTTTGTAGTAAGTACGCTCACGAGCTTGCCCCAACGACATAATTCCCTCGCATACAACCGTTCTACTTTGAAATGTAACTTTCGGTGAAAGTGTCAGCACCTTTTGCTGGTGACCCCTTCAATTTTATTTTACGTGTTTATGTTATATATTTACTAGTAAAGTATGATTGTATGTAGTTGGCAAATTGGGTCGATAGTCCGACTTCGCCGGCCAGCTAACAATGTCTCCATGCCTAGGTCTGGTTAAATTCCTTTGCTTGAGGGTAAGTGCGATATGAGGCGAATATGACGTATTCCCTTTACTGCAACTAGCAAGATCCGCCTGCCTGAGCTTTTATTCATACTAGGACGATTTTAAAGGAAAGCTACAGCTCTATTCTATTTTTGCCTGGACCGGGAATCGAACCCAGGATCACACTTCGTAAAGCTAGTACTCTGCCCATAAGCCATCCTAGAGGCAAAATATGACATTTGAAAATAAAAGAGTGTTGTGGGAAAGTGGGCCTAGAAATGTAGTTGCCTCCCTCCCCTTCTTATTTTAGTCTATCCTTCTCTGCTCGGCCTTTCGTCGAGAACTGTCCTGCCTTTGCATTGCTGAGGTCACAGTGTTCTCTTCCCAATGTCGTCCTCTATGAAATTGTGTCAAATATTCATTTGCTCACTATAATTACATACTTTAAAGTAATAGGACACTTACTAAAATCTCGGATTAACAACAACTGAGTCAGGGTAATGGGTTTGAGGACCTCCGACTCCGATGGGCTGTCTTAAGTAGTAAAAATAATAATGTAATAATAATAATAATAATAATAATAATAATAATAATAATAATAATAATAATAATAATAATTAGAAGAAGAAGAATAAACTTCATTTTATTCTATTGAAATGCTTTTGTTTAATGTAAGTAAACAGTGGTAGTTGAATGAACGTTTAACCCTACATTAGAGAGTTCATTAGTAATTTGGTTCAGCTTTAGAAATAAAAGTGGAGAATTTAGTGACATTTTAAAACCTCGTAGCTCTCTTACTGTTTTATTAACAAAAGTCATTTATAGATTAAATTTGTAGAGAATTGTATGACCTTTAAAATTGTACACAACGGTTTTTGTTCAAGATCAACCAGTGAACAGTTATTACGAGAAAAAGAAATGCTCCAAAAAACTTTTTTTTGGGGGGGGGGGACGCACCAAAACATTTCCCGTTGTATTTAGAGAACTGAGAATTTTCTTACTAATACCAAAATAAAATAAAATCTCCTACCTCACCTTTTGAAAGGTAAAATGGCTTATCGACAGTCCTAATAACGGAGTTTAAAAAATTTACTCATAAATTGAGATTTCTAATTTAGAAAATGTTTTAATAAATGAGAGTAGGAAAATGTCTTGTTGTGGTCAAAAAGGTGTAGAAGTAAGCGGGGAGCATTAGCAACATCTCCCACGTTACGTTGTGTTGAAGAGCGCATCTCACGACCCAACCAATGGCCATTGTGCGGCCAGTACCTTATAATAGCGGCCATACCTTATCAATACTCTCTGTCTAGTCCTGGCGGAAACGAGGGACCAACGCCTCGGTGTCCGGCCCCGGGAGTCGACACTAGGTATATAGAAGGGATATGATTCTCTGGAATTGTTTCAATTAAATTTAAAAAAAGACCGGGGTATTTAAAACGAAACATTATTTATCGTATTGTGCTTATGGTTACACTTTAATTAATTAGTGATTTCAGGCGCGTCAACAGCTAAGCTCATTTGTCCAGTAAGTGTAGTGCATTTTTTTATCGCGGAGGGTGGCGGTCATCTTGCTCCGATGGATGACGAGATCCAGCACCGACCTACCGGCGGGCTTGCGGGGATTTCCCAACCAAAAAACATTTCCAAGTATTTATCAAGTTTCAGCTCAAAAGCTTCAAATCTAACAGAGTTATAGTATATTATAAAGAGGAAAAGTAAAAACATTTGTAACATTTATATTAATTTGCTAACTAGACGTAATTGAATCATAAAACATTAACTATTATGGTAATCTTTTAGATAAACTTTGTATATTCTATTATTTCTACTGCAATTTTCATTTTAAATGGATTAGAATTTTTCTAGGAGACGGCTTTAAAAGTTACGGCTGGACCGAATTTTATCGTCATTGCAACTCAATTCCGAGTTTTTTGTGCATCTAACTGGGTTCGTCTCTTGACCGCTCACGGCGCAACCCGAGTCGACCATCGTGGACTGTCCACGCAGAGAATTGAATGCGCGACGACGCAATAGCTGGCTGACGCACGACGTAACCGAGTGCGACAAAGTCCTGGCTCAGACTGTACCTACTCCGCCATTGGTCTCCCACACACCGCGACGGCGGAGGCGGCGGCGGCGGCGGCACAGGTGTGGCCAGGTTGCGATCATAGTGCTCGCGGGCGAGTCGACAGCAATGTGATTTAACAGTTCGTCCGTACTCCATTTTTGTACTGAAGAGAGCAACGAGACTGTCGCTTGTAAAATGGCCGACTCTGACAGGAGGTTGTGAAAGACAGTGGCACCTGGGTCCCTCGCGTGAAAGGGATTTGGACAAAAGAGTGAAGCTGTAGGCGGCAGTGTACACAACCAGGCAAGTGCTAACAAACGGCTGCAATAGTGCGTGTGCGTAGTTGTGCTGTCTTATCCGGATGCACTCAACGAAGCGCAGGACATTCTCTCACCGAAGGAATTTCATTTATTATTTTTTGTGCCTTACTCATTTTTGTTGCGGTTCGAGCATCCCTTGGGTGGATGACGTCATGTACACTTAGGGTTACGGAATGACCCAATTCTCTCACGTGTTATTGGGAGACGCTGAAGAATCACGTACAAACATTGTTTGCGGGTTTGCCGTCAGGGACGTTCTCTTGATTCGCACGATCGCTAAGCGGCCTCGCGTATTTGTGACGGTTGCGTCACGGGCGAGTTTCTGAGGCGGGTGCTGCCCTTCAAGTTCTTGGGCGAGGGCGCGCCGACGGCCCTCCGGCCGCCCACTTTCCCCGCAGCTGTCTAGCCCGGGTGCCAGATGTTCGACATGAGTATATAAACAAACGTAAGCTGTTTGTTTAGTTAAACTTTCACATCCCAGCTTTGATGGAGATTCCTAAAATAGGCCAATACTGATAAAATGTTATTTAGAAATCTGATTCTCTGGAGAATGTTCGTAAGGTGTAGTGTGTCTCCTGTTTATTGCACTAATGGCTCCACCAATCTCCGAACATTAAAATACGACGTTCTGAAACACAGCTTCTTTTACTATCGTACAATAGAATAATTAAGGGGATCAGTGAGAGAGAAATAATCATAAAACCACACAAATGCAATTTTGAGACAGCTGATTAATCATTGGCGGTCACATGCTGGTCAACGGAGAAAACCACTCGGGTTTCATCCTGCCATCCGACTAAGGAATAGAATCGTATATTACAGAGTGAGAAGAAGGGCAATATTGTGGTGTGCTCAACTTGAAAGGACTAAAATTGTGGCTTATGACAATCGCTCACTGGGTATGTGTGTCCTTTTGCAAATGTGAAGAAATGAAATTGACAGAAACTGATGTGAACAGTCTAGTTGAAAAATGCTAGAAAGAGATCTCTGAAAAGAAACTGTCAAATTATGTAATTTATCTTGGGGGAAAAGTACGTGAATAAATGAAATAATTTACTTATTGGTGTAGTTATGATATTCATTTCCATTGATAAATAGGACATGGTCAATTACATTTTTAGACTTTTAATTTTGCATTTGAGGTCCCTGAAATATGGTCTTTAAAGGCAAATACTGGGCTGTGTAATTTCTTTAAGAGACAATATAAATTAACATAAAAAATTAATATTTTATTTCTGACTTTTTTTAAACACAAGTACGGAATATTGAAAACAACACTGGTGGAAATGTAAATGCTCAAACAAGGTCTGACCTATTTTACTGAGAACAGTATGATACCAACAAATGATTTTTCATCTGCCATATTGCAACTGGTATGCATTTCAACACAAATAAATTTACAAATGATATGAAGAACAGAATTCAGCACAACTATTATTTCTATGTCTGTATCACTGTAATAAAAGCAGATGAATTAATAATGAGGTCCCCCATGACCATACTCCCAAGGGTCCTGAAAATCATTGCTGTGACCCTTATACTGCGAATTTCTTGTGTATGTGGATTTAAAAACGTTCATTTTTCTTTGAATTTGAAATTAATATCTGTCTTTCCATTGTAGGTGTCAAATGAAAATAGTGAAAACGATGGCAACCTCAACTCTGTTATTGCTTCTAATGGGAGTAATTCATGTTTGGGCGGACACAAGCAGTGTGTGCTTAGCAGACTTAAATGACTTAACTGACTTGAATGATTGTTTTCACTTCAAAGAGTTAGATTGTTCTTGTGGATGCCAACCATATGGAAGTGATAGAAAACAGGCGTTTGTTGTTAACTGTACCAACAGAGGATTCACAAACACACTAATGCTCAAAGACTTGCCTGCTGCTACAGAGGTAATGTTACTCAAGATTATGTGAAATAAGTTAAATTCCTCCTGACAAATACTTTTCCATTCAACTAAACTCCTAGGATTACATTTTAAGATTTGTCATGAAACTTCACTGAAATGAAACCCATTTATTGAACATAAATTGTACCCCTGTTAATGGACCCTCCCTGGCCATCAGCACCTTTATAGCAATTTTGTTAGTTTACCCCTTTTAACGAATTTTGGGAAAATTGTAAGAATACAGTTCACTGAATTTTCAGTAGTTAAAAAGAAAATTGGCAATATTGTAAGTGGCATTTAAGTGATATGTCCTGTGCTTGAGCTTCAATCCTTGAGGAAATCGATGGGTGGGGGAGGTTCGACTGTAGATAGAAGTTTCCTGAATACCCTTTTGGTGGTGAATTGTTCAGTTTTGCCTCAGTGCCCAAGATGTTTTTAACATTTTCTCAATTTTTCGGATTTCTAATAGAATTGAAAAGATGATTTTAAGAATATTATAGAAAGATTAAACTTGGTCCTGAATGCACATTTACATTGAGAAATGAAATGAAATAAAAAATGAAATTTTCATTAAAAATTGTGAACCTGTTTTTAAGAAACTGTTGATTGAGCTGAATTTTTTTTCTGGAAATGCCCAAATTGAAGCTCATTTTCAACTAAAATTTTTGAGTTTTGAGAAACATCACAAGAAATTATTTGAAGCAATTGTATTCACAAATGCAATAATGTATAAGAAATGCTCTTAACGTTAATATTAACAAAATGAGATGTACTTACAAAAAATTACATTTGTATAATTTTTGAAAAAACAAAAGTATACATCAAACTGGCATTTATGTCATGTTATTCAGTGCATTTAGCACTATCCCTAGAAAAAGTTTATATGAACCTATATGAAAAATTAAAAATGGTCACATAACCTCATGTGGTTATATTGGTCATGAGTGTCATAGTACCATGAAAATTATGATAACTAGAGCACCCTTGCGAGAATTCTTGCCTTTGAAAACGTGGTGTTTGATTAATAGACACCCATTGAATTGAATCACATAGAACATTTAATAAAAAGTTTAATTTCACTTAGAGTTCTAAATTCTGAATGTCTCTGACCACCATTACTACAGAGTGAGGTTATCAAGGAGAGCTAAACCTTCAAAAAAGGGGTTCGAGATATGATCCAAAATGCTTCACTTTGTAGATTCTGATGAGAAAGACCTGTATAAAACCAGGGTTTTAGGACGAGCTGTTTTAGCAGAAATAGATCACTGTTTTATGCACAATCAATGTGCCAGGAAACCTACTATTAAGAAGGCAGTGTTTTGCAAACTGCATTTACTACAGCCTGATTTAGAAGCTCTTTTTCCCCCTTTCCTTTCTTTTTTCTTTTCTCTCCTCCACCCCCTGCCCCAACAAATTGAGAATATTCATACAGTAAATGTGCAATTTGTTATCTATCCATAAAATTCTTTATTTTTGTAGCTCACTTGTTATTTTCTTTTATTTGAACAGTGCAAGCAGGTTATCTACTACAAAAATAATATATGTTATTGACATTTCTTCTTGTACAATCATCACAAATATATTTCATTAAGGAATAATTTTTCAGTGAATAAGACACTAGTGTCTTGGTTTTGTTTTTGGTAAAAGAAGAGCCTTTGAAAGTTTGTCTTTTTTATTATTAATATATAATGCTATAAATGTTATCACCTTTAAAAAGATTTCTTTTCCTCAACTTCCCCCATTATCATCAAGGAAATATGAAGTCATCTCCAAGGTTCCTTCCTAAAAATTAATATACTTTTTCTCAGTGGAGAAAGACCAATATTTTGATGAAAATTTACTTTTTTTTAAATATCTTAAATTACTTTGAATTCAAATATAGCAATTCATAGGTACAATTAATAAATAATTTCTTTTCTGTTGTAGGTTCTAATATTTTCAGGAAACAACATTCGTCAACTTCCTTGGAATGTACTTGGCAATGACAAGAAATACATAAATTTAAGGGAAGTGGATATGTCAAACAACAACATCAATGAAATACTTGGAAAATCGTATCACAAAGTGAGCAGTGTGACACGGCTAATTTTGAATCACAATGATTTGCGAATATCAGATGATTTTGGTGATGACCACAAACATCATCCCAGAATATTTTCAAACTTCGTGAATCTTAGAGAATTGCATTTAACAAATGCGTTTGCAGATAATTCACCTGAGAATTTAGCAGAAGATTTGCATGATATCTTTTATCAAAGTAATCTCAGTCAGTTAATAAAGTTACATTTGGAACAAAATGAAATTAGAACTTTCAAAGATCCTGGCATATTCTGCAATCTTCCAAAATTAATGGATGTTCATTTGGGTAATAATGAATTAGAACATTTGGATTTTGATGTGTCATGCCTAAAACAATTACGTTTTATAGATTTGGAAGCTAATAAGATTGCTAAATTAAATCTGAAGGACCTTGTTGCAATGGATACTTTGCCAAGGAGGAATCAAACTCTTATGGTAGACCTGACTAATAATCCAATAAATTGTGATTGTAATATTAGAGATTTTGTTGCCTGGCTTGCTTCCACCAAAGTCACTGTACGTAATGGTGACATGCTTAAATGTGGTCAAGGATATCCTTATGAAAATGTTGGTAAGCGAATTCTTGATGTTCATGACTTCCAGTGCTTACCTCCAAAAAGATATTCAGAAGCATTACATGCTTCTAGTACAACAATTCCAGTTTTAATTGCATTCTTAGTATGTCTCTTTGTACTTTTGGTTGGTACTCTCCTGTACATGAACAAATCTCATTTGAAACACCAGTTGACACCAATTTTGGATAGTGTATCAAGGAAGGTGCAATATACATCTATTGGAAAGCAAGATCAAGAAATGGATGTTTGATGCCAAGAAAAATTTTTTTAAGTCATTATTGGTAATAGTGAAGAGTGCTTCCACTGCCTTGTATATTGTCTGTAATTTTTACGTCCATTCAATGTTGGATGCTTCACAAAAATGATTGCTTATGCTTAAAAAGCATGTCTTAGATGGAAATTGACAAGTCATTCTTAGAAGATATGCCAAATTGTATATGAACTAATAAAGAATAATATATTATTACTTATAATTTGCCTAAAAGGCTCACATTCTAATGTGAATTAACTGGAATATTTCAGAATGGTAGTTCCTTATAATATATTGAAATTCCATGTTGTGTTAATTTGTGTAAATGTGATATTTAAATAAATTTTTTCTAATTTATAATTTGTGTATTTTAGTCCTATTTTACTTTGCATTGTGTGTGCATTTGAAATATATGTTTGTAAGACGAATCTGCGTCTTTATGGAGTGTAATATTCAGTTGAGCAATATTTTAATTATAACATGACTAAGATAATCAAAAAGGTTAGGAAACATTATCCAAATTAAACACAGGACAGCAATCCAATTGTACAATATCCAGTGCTGGGTCATGTCATGAGGTTATCCCAGCTTGAATGTTGTAATACTTAGCTTAGCCTGGTGCCTCTGACAGTGGGTTCTTTAATGTTGTCAATATTTTTGTGTGCTATGCAAGTTCTCATTGAAAATATTTATTTAGTAATAAAGTTGCCTGATTCATCTATCCTCAGAAATATAGTTTCATGGAAAAGCATTGATAGAAGTAGTGTTTAAAAATTTTCACGATTCATAACATTATACCGGGATTCCTTCGTATATTGTTTAAAAGTGAAATAAACTTGCCATGTAAAATATATATTGAGGTCAATTTAATAGTAAACTTTGCTTGTTTTAGTTTCGAAACAAGATACATACGCTCCAGAAATGTATGTTTTATACTTTTCTGTTTTAAATAAATATTAACAAATTACAAATTCAGATTCGCAGAACATATGTTTGTTGTTGTTGTTATTATTATTATTATTATTGAATAAGGTTACTTTAAAAATAATTAACTAATTAAAATAAAATAAAAATTAATTTCTCAGTTTATTGTGATACATATCTGCCTTTAATGAATGAATGAATGAATGAATGAATGAATGCCATATTTTTACGTGGCGAGACTCAGGCCATGAGGCCTGCTCTTCCGTCTGACCACACAAATTTCGTTACGCTCCTTGCACCTACTTAGAGAGAAAGAAGGTATTACTTGGGCGACGAAACAGGCAATTTGAATTTAGCTCAGAAGCTTATTTTAGACTTGAGGATCTTTTACATGCAGTAAATCTACTAACATGGGACAGCCGGCTTTACTTCCCCTCTGAAGGAAGGCGTGCGAAGGATTTTTTCACCCTTGAAAATCCACGGCTTTGATCGGGTTTGAACCCTCAAACTTGGATATAACAGCCCGATATGTTACCCGTTACACCGTCACCACCGCCTTTACTGTTTCTTTGAAAAACAACAGACCAATTAATCTGTGTCGATAAATGGCACACCATACTCCAATCTTTTTTTTAATGCCTCCTGTCTCATGATAGCACTTCACTAACCGAAATATGGTACTCTTGTTCAGAATAGACTCAGATGAAAAGCTTTCTGCTGCCTAGCACTCTTTGAAAGATTGCGTTTGGAAATACTCCAACACAAAACTACATTGCTCTCCACTGAGGTGCATCTTAAGTCAACTGTGAAAGAAGGAATCTATGAATGAAGACGTGGCCTGTTTTGTTTTGAGCAGGTATGACCCACACCATAGAAAGGGGGTGGTGGAGAATCGAGTGTCGCTGAGATGCAGTTGAAGGAGCTGTTCCAGAAGCAGTGTTGCAAAACTTTAACTTTTCTCTGAGTGCTTAGAACAGCAGGGTTGTGTTTTATACTGATCACTCAGTATTAGGTTTAACTATCGTCAATATACTGCAAAACTACTGTCTAAATAATGAATCGTGTGTTAAGGTTTTACACTGGGTGAGAAAGCCAGTGTAGTAATCTATGATGTTTCAGCATTTTAGGTGCTAAAAACAAGTCTTCTCTCAAATTCTACCCGAATACTGTAGGAAGACCGGGCTAAATATAAAATCAATCGATTCACTTTGACAAGAACATTCAAAGGCTGTCACTTTCCCAGGTGTCTTTAAAACTCTCCAAAATGATTTTAGGTGCTCCCTCCCCCCAGGTTTTTTCGATAATTCATTACAAAAGTAGGTTTATCACTAATGTTGTGAATAAATTTGTAATGATTCATGTAAATGCTAGAAAGAAAGTGTAGGAATTCCCATCATCTCACCAATGTTCTACAGGTGCATTGAAGTCATCAAAAATAAATTTTTACTAAACTTATTCCAGAATATCCAAGAGGGAACCAGCTAAGATTTTTGCCTAACAATTTTTTCTTGTCAAGAGGAATTGAACAAGCTATTGAATACCTCTATACGTGCTGTAAATCACCCAAAACATGCTTCAGTTGCATAAGAAAAGTTCTTTTTTAATACACACTTTATTGACAAGGGTGTATTGTGTTGTTATCAATTACAAGGAGACATAGAACAAGTGATGGAGAATAAGGGGTTTTGAAGAAAAAGATATATTCAAGGCTTAATATGGAAACCGAAAAATAGAGAAGAGTTGGGTACTTCTGTTGTGGGTTCTGGTGGAGAGTTCTTGCATGGGTAAGCTAGTTATGAAATATTTGAATTAATTCAATTATTTTGAAGAATAAGACTTATTTTTGTTTTAACATTAATGTACAACCTCTAAAGGAGAAGCAAAGTTATTTTAATTTGATGGTACATTCTCTTACCTATTCTTGTTAATTTCTGTGAAGTTCAAATTCATTAATGTTTTCTAAATGGTAGTTACCAAATGATCAGTTAAGCCATGTTAATTTGCGCACTGGTTTGTTTGAGCACTTCATGATGAAACCAGATATTCTCTCCATGCAAAAGGATGTAAGCGCTATTCATACTAGAAGAAACAAAATTCTCCAATTGAATTCCACAATAAAAGTAGTGTAACTTGTAAATAAAAGAAAAATTACAATTTACTGAATGAAAAATGGAAATTATCACTGAAATGTTTTTTTTAATGAGTGATCAGAAGAGATCAAGGTCAAAAGTAGATTGTTTATTTTAGAAGATAATTTGTTATTTTGGAACAATCTCTCATTACTCCAATCCTTATTTCAATTAGGCTTTAATAGGAAATTCTTATTACTCTAGAAAATTCATCATGAAACATCATTTAAAGTGTATTTTTACTGTTTCAGATGATTTTTCATTTGCTTCATGGATGTTATGAAATTATTTGTTTTTCATTGAAGTAAATCCCATCCCCATGATTCTTGCAAGTCCGTCTTTATTAAGCTAGATATCTTAACTTTGCCTTGTCTCATTATTTATGAATCAGTGGTTTTCTTGGTGAAAATATTGAGTATTTTCATCCAATGTAGTTAATTATAATTATAACAAAATGTAGGAATTGTTTTTATACAGAGCCCTTATCAAAAGCTCACTACAAAAGAATAATATTTAATACCTGTTCTTTACTTTACAATTCATTGCCAGTTATAAATATTTAACAACATTAAACAGTTAAAACATTGCACAAATTTAAATTCCAAGAAAAATCTTTTCTGATGTATAAACTTTTCTAACAGTTTCCATTCCATTAGAGACTCCAATGAAGATCAAAAATGAAAATATTTTGAAATGATGTTCATGCATTATGTACAGTTGGAACTGCATACTTCTAAAGGACTAAAAATTCCTGTAACGTGTAATGTTCTTCAGCCTTGGGGTCAATAACCCCCATCTTGATCATGTTTTTCGTCCAGTTTCTGTTGAGCCATTGTGTTCTGGGATGGCCCCTTGTTTTGCTTCTGAACAATAATTGTAACTTCACTGTCTCCACAAGTTTTCTTATTGTAACATGTAAATGTGACAGAAGGTTCACATCCTTGAATATGAACTATGCCTCCTGAGAAGTAACTTAGGAGAATGCCATTTTGATGCTATTGTAATGGTAAAAGCAAGTCCAATAAAAGAAATTAACAAACAGAATTATCAGAATCTGAACATCTTCAAGAGCAGACATGTGCTTGTGAATGGTCATGTTCAATAAGAGTGTAAATTTGTGTTGTCAAGTTTGAGAATAAGACTGAGATAAACAATATTACCAAATATTAGTGGAAGAAAGAGGATCCAGAAAATTGAGATAGGTACAAGGCTATGCAACTAAAGGAATTAATGAACAACTTGAACTTTAATTGTAACGTTCATTTTTATTCAATTTTGATCTAGTTATTGTTTGAAGAGAAATAAATTTTTACAATTAATCAATAGTTGGTTGAGTAATTTTTACATTTTGAAAAGGAAAAATTGTACATTATGCGGGCTAGTTATTTCAAATACAGGACAATCAAATATTCGTTCTCCATGATCTCAAAGTAATGAGTCTGTGCCTGTGCATGGAGCACGATAAAGAGTAAGAACCAAAATTTGTTGCTCAAATGCTGATGCAAATGGTTTTTATTACTGGGAACTAATATTTCTTATTACCCGGATTTGACAAAAATACTCATTGCTAACTTATTCGTAGTTCTAGTTTGTGTAGAATAAGAATGAAGGTAGGGATTACAGAGCTGTAGCTGTAATGTGCACAGGCTTTATTTCTCTCTTGTATGCTATAGGGCCTACACAGTTTCTAACGGTTTTTTATGTTAAGTAAATAATTAAATTACACAGAAGCATTTCTTTTCCTGATTAAAGTGCAAGGTTATTGCAGATAATATCATTTAACCATTTCAATGTTGTTATGAATTCGAATGTGTGAGAAAAATACATTTTTGTCAAAATGCTTACTTGGTTTATTTTTTTATTTAATTATTTGTTGATTGATTTTGGAAAGTTGTGAAAATGCACTTTGATGGCAGCTTTGTTTGCATAATGCCGATGTCAGTTAAATTCTGGACGCAATTTTTGAATGCGTGATAAAGTTTTTCCAATAACATTTTGGTGCAAATTTCAAATGTTTAAACTAAAAAAATTGGTTTTAATTTTTTTACTACTGTCCGCATTGTCTAAAAATCTGAAAAAACATATGTTATAGAATGTTATAAGACCCATTTTAGAGGAAACAATTGAGACAGTTCTCCAACGTTATCATGTCAAAAATGAATTTCAATTTTTTTTCCTATATGAATTTGGTGTCAAAATTCGTTGACAAAACTACCTTCATATTGAGGTATGTTTCTCCATCCCTACAATTTTATTTCAGCCTGATATATGCAATAGATGCTGAGAAAAAAAAATAAAACAGGCAAAACACATTTCTCGTATCTCTGCAACGGATTGGCCTACGAGGCTGATTTGTTGTGAATCTACGTCATTTTGTATTCTCTTTCATATGAGCATCACAATTATCAATTTGGTTTGGGGGCATTTTTCACTGCCTTATTTGGCTATATCCTTTATGCTGATATTGGCTCGAAAATATTTACTTTTGCACCAAAAGTTTTACAAAAAATAATGACAAAGATGTGTTGATTCGGAGAGAAATAAATAGTATTACATAACCATTACTAAAGGCGAGAAAGTACATACAGTTTTAGCTTCACACACTATGATAACCTCCAGAGTGTTCCAGCAGGTAAAAATTTTGCTAGTTTTATTAGGTTCAGTGCAAGGACTAAATTTCAATTTTGTGCATGGTTTAAATTGGTCTGGCAAAAGTTCTACCCAAAGTCAAAGTTTGGATTTATACTACAGTGAGGCCTACAAATAATACTGAAAACATTAACGTATGTTGTAAAATGAGTATAAAAATAATTTATCACCTTTGCAATTTCATGAAATTAATATGAAAACATTTTTACATATTTATGAACTAATAATATTTTGTTTAAAAACAATTTGAGACCCATATCTAGTGGGGCCATAGTATATGCTTGTGTGAATCTACGCATTAAATCACATCTGTGTAAGCCTCATGAAAGGAAAACCGATTTATTTTTTATTGGAATTTTGAAGCAATTGTGCAATTGATTATAGTTTTTAATAAAATAAATTTATCATTGAATGTTTAATAAGTAATGTCAGGTGATACAGAGCTGCCCATATATTTAATGGGCTCTTAGACAAACTTTTATGTGAGCTCCCCAAAATCTTTCTTAACCCATAGGATTTTTTATTTAATTATCCCAAAAATTGATTCTTCAGTACATTTGTTAGTAAATTGTACATGCAAGTAATAAATCTATCCAGAACCATCAAGAATTTATTAATTAATTGAATGTATTTACCAGCTTTGGTGGCTTAAGACATCAATTGGTGTCACTGCAGTGTCTCTAACCGGGAGGTCCTAAGTTTCCAATACCGACGGTGGCAGGATTTTCGACACTAGCTAGAGAGCTAGGACGAATTCAACTGCTATCTGGAGGATAATTCTAGAGGCGGGCTTCTCTGATTGATAGTTTCCTGTGGTTTCTCCGGTCAATGCCAGACGAATGCCGGGGCAGTACCCTAACAAACGGGCCACGAAGTGCGTACGATCTTTCCTTCCTCTTCCTTGTCCTATCTTCACCCCTTAATAGTTACATTTACATATACTACACAACCACTCATGTCGGGATACATTACCGGGAGCTTCGAGCTTGTCCCGGCTGGAGCGATGCCCCGCTGGTTGGAGATACCTGGTTAGGGAAACCCCCGCTAGTCGACGTGTGAGCATATGTCGCCATTCAAAGGGGACTCTCCGCCAACTCTCGAGGGAAAACATCAGTGTACTTTCGGGGGTAATTACCTTAGCAGTTGACGCGTCCGAAAACAGAAGTAATCAATCAATTGAATGTATTTGAATAGATACAAACTACTCTTAAATAGTTTATTGATATCCGATAATGAAGCGTAAAACTAGCATTATCGATTATGCTAATTTTACAAGTAATTCAATGTTACTTTAAAAAATGGTTTCAAACGAACTTAACATTTGTGTTATGTGAGCTTTGTATTAGTCGTATGTAGAGTCCAGTCACATTAATGTAACCACCCGCCAAAATCTTGAATTCCCCCCTCTTTTGCAGCTCTGACCACTGCGAGATGTGCAGGAAGAGAGTTGTAGGTTCTGAATGGAACTGACAGGGTTGTGGAGCCATGCCTACCCCAGTGTCGTGACCACCTGTGCTAGGTTCCTCGGTTCCGGATCTATGGCACGAACAGCCTGATCGAGACGGTTCTGCAGATTCTCGATTGGGTTTAAATCGGGAGAGTTTAGTGGCAAGGGGAGTATTGTAAACTCATCCTAGTGCTCTTCGAACCACGCACGCACACTACGAGCTGTATGACACGTTGCATTGTCCTGCTGGTATATACTGTCTTGCTGAGGAAAAAACGATCTACGTATAGGGGTGGCAATGGTCCCCAAGATGACTACACACGTCTGTTAATCCATTGTGCCTTCCAAAGTGACGAGATCACCCAGAGAATGCCACGAAAATATTCCCCACACCATCACGCTCCCTCCTCCGGCCTGTACCCATCCGGCGATTGTTGCAGGGTGTTGGCGTTCAGACGTTTCACGCCGTATACGCCAACGACCATCCGTCCGATGAAGCAGAAAACGTAATTCAACTGAAAAGGCTACCTGTCGCCACTCCGTCCAGTTACGGTACTGGCGTGCAAATTCCAGCCTTTGTGTCCGATGAACAGCACTCATCATGGGTGAATGAATCAGGCGCCTGCTACAAAGGCCCATACGCAAAAACGTTCGCTGATGAACGCGTTGAGGAGATCCTGTTGGTTGTAACCTTAAGTACGTAAATACCTAGTTGGCGAGAAAGTAAAATTGAAGATACGAGGTAAATGTGTTTAAAGTTTTCGTTGTTAATGGAACTGCCGGGATCCTATGTTTAATGATTATTAATCTTACACCTTAAATATAAATTGACCGACAAAGATTGCTCAGAGTGGCTGATGTCACTGCAGTGCTTCTTACCTGGAAGTTCTAGGGATCCAGTGCCGACGGTGGCAGGATTTTCGACGCTAGCTAGACAGCTAGGTTGAATTCAGCCGCTGTCTGGAGGAGAATCCTAGCGGCCGGCTGCTCTGATCGGTAATTTTCCGTGGTTTCTGGGATAAACACCAGGCGAATGTCGGAGCCGAGAACGATCGGAACTGGACGTCCGTGTGTCCGGCTTCAGGTAGGACATCCCGGTCAGATGCCCTGAGCCACCTGAGCTGGTACCCGTTATTAAAGAATTAAATCAACTTCTAAAAAATCCCGGGCGTAATAACCGCACGAATGTTTGACCTGCGTGAAGTTTCGAGCGACAACCGGTTACTATAGACAAAATGCAGTATGAAGAAATGCGGTATTTTGTTTACAAGACAATTACAACTTACCCAAGGCCTTCCATGTGAATTTCGTCTGAAATAAATTACAATAAGAATTGCACTGTCATCTTGATTTATTCACTCCGAGTTGGATACCAAAAACTAAATACGTCATTGGTGAGACCGCTGCTGTAACTCATCGCTAGGGCAACACTGGCGGCGTCTCCACGTGAGATCTCAAATTTTCACCAAGAAAATTGATGCGCCATACACTTATTAAATAAAATTTAATGTAGAACTAATCTTTATAATTTGAAAATCCCTAACCTCGCTCTAATGACAAAATGTTTTATGTTAGAATTTCTGCAACAAATTCTGTTTATTATTTAAGAAAAGTGTAAAAGTCTACAGTTGAATTGACAGTGTAATGGAAGATTTAATTTGAGGGTATGGTTTAAATATTATTGCTACCTACTTTAACAGGTTATTTTTCGTTCGAATCATTTTATAAAGAAAAGTAATTGAAAATTTGTAGGATGATAAGTCCACTCAGAACGTTCAAGCTCAAGTTTGAATCACAATGTTCTGAAACTCTCCAGGCGAGAAAAGTACTCGTATGTTTACCCAGCGGTTGCAGTGAAGTACTTTACGCACATAAGGAGACCATTCACTTAAGTTTCTTCTGAGATGCCGCACGTGGAGTTTCCTTATGAAAAATATTTCTGTGATCTTGTCAGTAGGATGCTGCCTGTCATGTCGATCCTGTCTTAGTGCTCATTTTAAATTATGTAGAATGGGTACTAGTAAGTCTAATATTATAAAAACGAAAAAAAAAAAAAAATCGTGTACTCGTCGTTAGCAGGTGGTGAAGCTCGTATTTGATTTGCAAGATTCAGAGTAATATTACTTGAAACAGCCACGAAAATTATCTCAGAATTTTCTAAATGTTCTCAATTTATTACATTGTAAGCGAAGAATGCTTTACAAATTAATGTAAAATTATTAGTAAAATCCATATCCACGAAACGTCTTATACTTAGGTTTCCATAAATTCCTCATCATTTTTTCATAAGTTTTATATTGTAGATAAGTTTTAATTATTTCTAAATATATAAGCAATGCGAATTTTGGTAAATCGGTTTGCGAGTTTAAAGCTAAATATTTTTAGTTCTTGTCCCAGAACTTATCTTTTCCATAATTTTGCCTGAAACCGACAAATATCTTTCTACATTATCACATAAAATTATCACATAATTTCCGAATTCGTAATCATTTAACATCTTTCCGACTAAACTCCCTCAAAATCCATTTTGTTTCATTCTTTGTTGTTTTCGGCTTATTTCCTGATATCTTTGTATTTTTCTTTGAATCTTTAATTATCTGCCGCCACATGTTGGCATTACTTTTTACCAGATATTTCATCAGTTCTTATTGCACTTGTGGTAGCAGATTGATCTGATAATATGCAAGCATTATATTCGCACATACATCAGGATTAAGATCTATTAGTACTGTTCAAAGATTGTCAATATTCGTATATGTGGCGAGGAGATACTTTTAATTTTGCACCCGAAAATCTGCGGGAATGAATGAATGTAATATGTGTCAAGTCTAACTGTTAGATTAGGAGCTTTTGAGATGAAACTTGAATCCTACGCATGGTTTGGGCGCTAGTAGTGTTCACAGATCGACGGACTTATAAAGATGGCATAGGTCCGATTTTCACGGTTTACTGAATTTTCGAAAATTTTAAAAGTTTGAATTATTTTCGGCGTCTTCCTGCTACTACTAAATTAAAGATAGAGATTTTTCCTTCAAATGAAATTTGTTGCTCTTAATCAGCTCTTTTAATAAAGTCATGTAGATTTTTTTGAAAATTTTAGTAGTTTTCGTCCAATATTTGCAATTTTAAAAAAGTATAAAAACAAGATTTTTCCAAAAACGGCAACATATTTTTTCTATAACTTTTTTGTATGGATAGTGCTAAATGCAATCTATACGATCACGTAAACGCCACAGTGCTCTATTCTTTTGTTTTTTAAAAAAATACAAAAATGTAATTTATTGACTCGTCTCTCACGTCGTTAATATTTACATTAGCGAAAATTTGTTCACGTTATGGTATTTATGAGTACATGTGCTTTAAATCATGCCATATAAAATTTCTGGGAAACTCAAGTTTTCTTTGAAAATGAACACAAGTTTCCGCATTTTGAGAAACGCTCAAATGCCATTTTCTCGAAAATGGCTACACATTTTTTCTTCAAACTTTTCCAACGGATAGTGTTAATTGCACTCTTTAATGTGACGTAAAGTTAATTTTGGAGTATTCTTTTGTTTTTTCAAAAATTATTAATTTTCTTTAAATATCTCTAACGCTGTTAATATGCAAATTTCCAGCAATTTGTATACATTATTTCATTTGCGAGGGAATGTGCTTGAAATGACTTCAAATGAAGATATTCGAAAAGTCAATAGAATCCCGTGAAAAAGAGCTCCAAATTTCTCATTTGCAGTAACGCTTAAACGCCATTATCTGAAAAACGGCTCTAAATTTTTCAATGAAAATTGCCATTTAGGATGAGGTTTTACTCCTCTTTAATGGTCTTAAAGTAATATTATTCTACTATTACGAAGCCGATAAGTTGAAATTTTTTTTAAAAAAATGGCTGCTGAGGAGAGAATGAAGAAAGACCGTAAAGTCATTTCACACTAAGGAAATTAGAAGACTTTCCTACGGGAAAGCCTGTGCTACCCTGTAGCACCACTAGTTTTCTCTTAATTTAGCAACTGCATATATCCACTTTTTCGTTATCAGGGCCCGGCAATGAATTTTTTCTGACGAAAATTTGCAGTTTTGTCGCGTAGCGTTACATAACTTTATACTACGTGTATTACTCCGTATATACGTACGTCTACGAGAAAGAAATATACTACATATATTACTCCGAATATTCCTACGTACACGAGAAAGTAAACTAATATTGCTACAGAATGCACAGTCTTTCTGGTAGAAAATTTTTCAGAGGGACGGCAATGAATTCCTCCTCCCGAATATTTGCTGTTTTTTCGCTCAGTATTACACAACTTTCTTTCTCTATACTACGTATATTACTCCGCATATACGTACGTATACGAGAAAGTAAACACGGGTCCATTAGTTGACCCCGCACCAAATTCAGCTGTCATGACACTCGTGTTGTAGAGTGGTACATACAGACATTTCGAGGAATCGAATGACCTGTTTCTAGTGTGTGGGGGCAGCCTCACCGACCGCTTTTCACATTTTTCGTCGCAAATGTTTCTTGTGTGTGGACGCATCTCTCACTTTCGTCTGTAGTTCTCACTGTAGTGTATCTCTCAATTTGTAGTCTTGCTTGCCTTATCGGTCAGTGCCTTCCCGAAATGGGAAGGGATAGAGTCCCATGCCACGAGCCAAGGCCGCCCCCCCCACCGTCGCTGCCTGGTCAGAGAGCGCACTCTCAATAATACTGGTGGAACCAGACAGATGGCCTTCTGAAAGCCACGCGCTTTTTTTGGTATTCTTATAATACTTTGCGTGAAATCACAACCAGTCCTGACCAAGCTCAGGTACTGAGCGTACACTGTACATCACACACCGCGTCATCACACACCGAGCCGAAGGAAAGGTACACATAACAAGAGTGATTTATTGGTTGATTACTTTGTTGCCGAACGTGTCAGCTATGTTCGTTTCATAAGTGTAGTGCATGTTATATCTCGGGAGGTGGCAGTATTCCTCCCCCGCTGGAATCTGAGTCGCGGCGTGGACCTACCCGTCGGCTTGCGAAGTGCCTCGACGTATCTCCACCAGTGAGCATCTCACCTACCGCAACAAGCACTGAGCTTCCAACTGGTCTCCGACGTGTGATAGTGTAGTGCCTGTTGATTTATTATTATTATTATTATTATTATTATTATTATTATTATTATTATTATTATTATTTCCGGCCCGGTTATTAATTATTGTTCATAATTATTGTAAGTGTAGTGCATGTTTTATCGCGAGAGGTGGCGGTGATGATTTTCGAGGAGGTGGCATCCCTGCTGGATGGCGAGAACTGGCGCCGATCTATATGTCGGCTTGTGGGTTTTTCTCCAACTAGATATCTCCCACCAGCGGGGCTCCGAGTACAATAGGAAAAATAATTCAGACATTCAGAGAAACATGTGTGGAGAACTTACTCCATAGTAGGTAATACTTCTTGAACGTTATCGAATCACAATATTATTTGTATTGATAGAAACTTACTAATTTGTTAACTTCAAATGAACCTGGAGGTTTTAATAGTTTCGATCTTCTTGTGTCTTGACTATAGTTAAATATATTATTTCCAAGGGAATTTGGTGATTGCCAAGTCGCTGACCAGATCTCCACTGACTAAAGCGTTGATAGATTATTTTTATTAGTATTTTCAGATATGATTGAAATGGGTATGAAAATTCTCATAGCGTATTCGTAGTCTCAAATTAATAAATTGTGTTGAAAAAAGTAATTTTAAGTTCTTTTGACTTTAGGAAGATCAAATGTTTCTCGAACGTCCAACCGTGAATTGTGCATTCTTTCAAGTCTTTTTGAATAATATATTTCGTAAAGGGTGAGGAAATCCATTGGAATTTAACTCCTATCAAAATTCATAAAATTTGCTACTAATGTTTTTTAAATTCATTCTAATAGTGCCATTTCATGTTGAGTAATTTCAAGTCATAATTGTTACAGGAAGTGTATGCAACAATGCATTGCATGCAACAATACATCTGTTTACAACTGCCAGTTTTTAAAATTTATTTATTTGTTGTTGATGTTTACATAGTTCAGTTTACAATTAACATCTTCATATGCATTTTCTTAACTTGAAACTATACTTATTCGAACATAACATTTAAGTATTCTAACTACAAATTGATATAAGAGACTCATAGTGCACCCACTACGGACGATTTTGGGAAGAAAAAAATCATTGCCGGGCCCTGATAGCGAAAAAGTTGATAAATCCAGTTGCTAAATTAAAAAAACAGAATCCTCAAACACATGAAATACATTTTTGTAATTTTTGAAAAAGCAAATGAATAGAGCAATATGGCGTTTATGTCATCATGGTACATTTGGAGCTACCCGTACCACAAATTTAAAGGAAAAAATTTGGAGCCGTTTGAGAAAATCTTGTTATTGTTATTTTTTAAAGTTACAAATATTGCACGTACTATTGCACGAACACTACAAAAAGTTTCAAAAAAAATCTACATGACCTTGATGATATTTATGGACAACAAATTTCATTTGAAGGAAAAATCCCTGTCTTCAATTTTATAGTTGTAGGAAGACGCCAAAATATATTCAAACTCTTGCAATTTTCGAAAATTCAGAGCTATCCGTGAAAATAGGATCTACGCCACCTTTATAAATGGATTTAACTCCATTCTTACAATACATTTAAAGAAAAAATTTGGAGTCGTTTTTGAGAAAATTTTGAAAATGTCTGGGGAGCTGAATACAGAGTGCCCCCAAATTTTAAAAAAACGTTGTTAAAGAATATATTGTGTATGTATATATATATATATATATATATATATATATACACACATATATACATATATACAACCGAAAAGTTGAGAAAATTGTAAAAAACTTTGGGCGGCGATATATGACAGCTGGCAAGAAGGAACAGACTGCAAGACTGCACAGTATCAATCCACACCGAGGAAATTAGAAAGCTATACTACGAGAACGTTTGTGTCATTCTGTAGCACCTCTAGTTACTTTCTCGTGTACGTACGTATATATATATATATATATATATATATATATATATATATATATATATATATATATATTGATTGATACTGTGCAGTCTTGCAGTCTGTTCCTTCTTGCCAGCTGTCATATATCGCCGCCCAAAGTTTTTTAAAATTTTCTCAACTTTTCGGTTTCAAAATAGTAGAACCGAATTATTTTAAAAATATTTAAGTAGATTAAAACCTAAATAGCAATTTTCAGCGAATAATTTGGAGCCGTCTTAAAGAAAACGGCGTTAAGAGTTACTGTAAATGCGAAATTTAAAGCTCTTTTTCACAGGAAACTATTGAGTTTTTGAATAACTTCATTTGAAGTAACTTGAACTTCCACTCCCCAATTCAATAATGTATGAACTTTACGTCATGTTAAATAGTGCCATTAGCCCTATCCGTTGAAAAGTTTGGAGAATAAATTTAGATTCATTTTTGACAAAATGGCGTTTGTGCGTTTTTTAAAATACGGAATTTTCAGATCATTTTTGCAGAATACTGTCGAGTTTTCGAGGAACTTTATTTGACATTATTCAAAGCACATGTAGTAATAAATACACCAACGTGAAGAAATCGCTTGTAATGTAAATATTACCGATGTAAGAGACAAGTACAAAAAAATTTTTGTAATTTTTGAAAAACAAAAGAATAGAGCAATGTGGCGTTTATGTCTTCTTATACTACATTTAGTACTATCCGTATAAAAATGTTAAAGAAAAAATTGTAGCCGTTTTTGAGAAAATCTTATTTTTGCAATTTTTTAACATTGCAAATATTGCACGCCCTATTGCGCGAAAACTACGTAAATATTCAAAAAAATATACATGACCTTATTGAAAGAACTGATTATGAGCAACAAATTTCATTTGAAGTAAGAATCTCTATCTTTAATTTTGTAGTTTTAGGAAGACGCCGAAAAAATTCATACTTTTGCAATTTTCGAAAATTTGAAGTTAACCGCAAAACTCGGACCTATGCCACCTTTATAAGTGTATTTGATTCTATTCCTACAATAAATTTAAAGAAAAAATTTGGAGCCCTTTTTCAGAAAAGTTTGAAAATCTCCGGGGGGGGGGCGTCATGTAAAGTACACCCAAAATTTTAAAAAATGTTTTCAAAATTTCAAAGCTTCGACTAGAGCCAGATGGGCAGGGGTTTCTTCACTTTGGAAAAGATTGTACGTGTGGTTTAGACGCTAGGTTTGTTCACATACGACAGACGGAAGGACGGACGTTTTGCTTTCAATTGTTTTTTCGGCATCAAGGACCTACAAAACAGGGATTCTGGCTACACCACGAGTTAGAGGATTTGGTTTTCTTAATTTAGCAAATGGATTTATGTAATTTTTTTGTTATAAATGGAGGCAATGAAATTTTAGTGCCGAAAATCCGCCTTTTTTCACGCAGCATTACATACCTTTCTCTATACTACGTATATTACTCCGTATATACCTACGTATACTAGCAACTAAAAAGAACTTTGTGTGGCGATAGTTGATTTCTAGAAAGTGTATGAGGCAAGACCAAATTAATAACCCAGACCAAAGAAAATAGAAAAGTAATACGAGAAAGTCTGTGCTATTCTGAAGCACCAATAGTTACATTCTCGTATGCCTACGTATAAACGGAGTAATATACGTGGTGTAAAGAAAGTTATGTAATGCTGCGCGAAAAAACGGGGAATTTTCGGCAGAAAAAAAATTCACTGCCGGCCCCTGATAACGTGATAGATAAATTCAGTTGCTAAATTAAGAGAGAAAAATCATCTAACACGTAGTGTGGTGAGAATCCCAGTCCTCTATAGCGAAAAACCCATTGAAAGCAAAACGTCCGTCCGTCCGTTCGGCCCCTCCGTCCGCCCGTCCGTCTGTCACTACTAGAGCCTAAACCATGTGTAGGATTTTTTCCAAATTGAATAAACCCATGTCCATTTGGCTCTAGTTGAAACTTTGAAATTTTGAAAAACATTCAAGATTTGGGGGTACTTTAGATGTACCCCCCGAACATTTTCTAAATTTTCTCAAAAACGGCTCCAAATTTTTTCTTTAAAATTCTTGTAAGAATGGAATAAAATACACTTATAAAGGTTGCATAAGTCCGATTTACACGGTTAACTCTGAATTTTCGAAAATTTCAAAGTTTGAATTCTTTTCTGCGTCTTCATGCAACTATAAAATTGAAGACAGAGATTATTTCTATAAATAAAATTTATTGCCCATAAATAATTCTTTGGTTAAGGTCATGTAGATTTTTTTGAACATTTTTTTAGTTTTCGAGCAATAGTGCGTGCAATCTTTGCAATTTTAAAACATTGCAAAAATAAGATTCTCTCAAAAACGGCTCCAATTTGTTTCTTTAAATTTTTGATACGGATAGTGCTATATGGAGTCAACAGGATGACATAAACGCCAATTTATCTATTCTTTTGTTTGTTCAAACATTACAAAAATTTAGTTTTTTTGACTTGTCTCTCACGTCGGTAATATTTACATGAGAGGCAATTCCTTTTTGGTATTGTAGTTATGAGTACATGTGTTTTAAATAATGTAATATCAAGTTGCTCGAACACTCAACAGATTTTTGTTGAATTGAGCTCGAAATTCTACATTTTCAGAAAAGCTGAAATGTAGCATGAGCTACATTTTTGCAACGGATAGTGGTAACGGATAGCGGTAACGGCACCGTTTAATATGACGTAAAGTTTATTTTTGTGTATTCTTTTGTTTTTCAAAAATTTTTAAAAATGTATTTTTTTTAAATATCTTACACGTACTTATTATGCTCACATCCAGCGATTTGTATATATTATTGCATTTGTGAGTGAAATGCTTCCAATGACTTTAAATGAAGTTTTTCGAAAACTTAATAGATTCCTGTAAAAACGAGCTTCAAATTTCGCATTTACAGGTACGCTGAAAGCCCATTTTCTTAGAAACGGCTCCAAATTTTTCAATGAAAATTGCCATTCATGACAAGGCTTTACTCTTCTTTAAAATTCTTAAATTAATATTTCGGTTCAATTATTAGGAATCCGAAAAATAGATATAGTTTCACAAAAGTGCACTTTGGACACGATTGATGGCAGCTGGCAAGAGGATGGGGCAAGACCATAACGCCAGCCCACTCCCAGAAAATTAGAAAACCTGCCATTCTGTTAAACCACTATTTTCTTTCTTGAAAACGTCTGCTGTCCGTCCCTCTGTCCGTCCGTCTCTAAAAACAACGCGGATAAACCATGCATAGGATTTCAAATTGAAGAAACCCCTGTCCATCTGGCTCGAGTCAAAGCTTGGAGATTTTGAAAACCATTCTGTAATATTTTGGGTGTTACTTTACAAGAAGCCACCCGGACATTTTCAAACTTTTATCAAACACGGCTCCAAAATTTTTCTTTAAATTTCTTGTAAGAATAAAATACACTTAAAAAGGTGGCGTAAGTCCGATTTTCACTGTTAACTCTGAATTGTCGAAAATTTCAAAAGTTTAAATTACTTCCGGCGTCTTCCTGCAACCACAAAATTAAATATAGAGATTTTTCTTCAAATTAAATTTGTTGTCCGTAATTACTTCTTTCATTAAAGTGAGGTACTTTTTTTAAAACTTTTGGTAGTTTTCGCGCAATATTATGTGAAATATTTGCAATTTAAAAACAGAACAAAAACAAGTTTTTCCCGAAAAGGGATCCAAGCATTTTCTTTGAACTTTTGGTAGGGATAGTACGGAATGTTCACTATCAGATGACATGAACGCGATTTTGCTCTATTTTTTGTTTTTTAAATAATGTCAGATAAAGTTTTTGAAAACTCAATAGTTTTCTGTGAAAACGAGCTCAAAATTTCGCAGTTTCAGAAACACAAACGACATTTTCTCAAATATGGCTTCAAATATTTTCTTCAAACATTTCGTACGGGTAGTGTTTATGTCACTGTTTATGATGAATTAATTTTGGTGATGAATTACGTTTTTATTGGATTTAATTTTGGTATATATTTTTTTAAATTACACAACTGTAATGTTTTGAAATATCGCTCACGCCGTTAATATGGACATTTCTAGTGATTTGTATACATTATTGCATTTATGAGTGAAAATTCTTCAAGTGAATTCAAATGAAGTTTTTCGAAAACACAAAAGATTGCTGGAAAAAACCACAAATTTTGCATTTACAGTAACTCTTAAACGCTTAAATTTCTTTTTTAAAACGTCTGTAAATTTTTCCATGAAAATTGCTATTTAGGACGAGGTTTTCCTCTTCTTTAATAATCTTAAAGTAATTTTTCGTTTCTACTATTAGAAACAAGAAAAGTTCAAAAATTAAAAAAAAAAGTACTTTGGGCGGCGATAAATGACAGATGGCAGGAGTGTGGGGCAAAACCGTAAAACCAGTACACTCCAAGGATATTAGAAAACTTTACTTCGAGAAAGTGTGTGCCATTCTGTAGCACCACTATTTCTATCTAATAGTCTATTATAATTACCCGTGCAACGCAGGGTTCTTCTGCTGCTAATGAATAAAAAGATAGCAACGAGCGCTATTGACATCCTACAAGAAATGTTCCCTTCCGCGAAACAGAAAAAAATTGCATCTCCAAACTATGTATTTATTTGATTTGAGTGTCATATTGAAGTAATAAAAATATCCTCGGGCCTCTCGATATTAACGAAATTAGAGCTCAAGAAAACCGTCCAGGATCCCTACACACACACACACACACACACACACACACACACGCGCGCGCGCGCACGCGCACGTACACGCACACACACACGCGCGCACGCACGCACACGCACACGCACACGCACACACACACACACACACACACACACACACACACACACACAACAAAAACAACAACAACCTGCGAAAGACGGATCTCGTATCAGAAGTCTCCGCTCCTGGCCTGTGACCGTAACGCCTTTGCAATGAGAGAGGGAGGAGGAAGGAGAGATCTGAGAAAATATGCCATGCAATCTGTGACAATCGCTGTGTTTGAGATAAACGTCTTATTCAATTTCTAGGTCATGAAACATTTACTTTAGTTCTGGAGATATCTATTTTTGCGTGTACATTTTCATTCCATATCTTATTGCTCCTGAAAGAGGTATCTTATATCTTACAATTAGATATAATTTTTATCTGAGTTCTTCACTCCGTTATAAATTACTCCGATTTAAGAACCAGTGTTCAGTGCTATCTGTTCTCCAGATGTGGATGGGATTCGTGAATCACCGGTTGGAACTCCTTGAGGGTTTGCTGATTAGCAGAGCTTGAATTTGTATGTAATTACATATTAATTTATTGATGATTTCTAATCAATTTTTTTCATGTTTACCAATTACGATTTGAAGTGATTTGAACATTTTTTGATTATTCACATTTCTCCATATTTTCAGATACAGATTTTCACATCCATTTTGTTCACATCTTATCATATTTAAGGAAAACTCAAACATCGTCGTAAACTGTAACATTTTATTTGAGATAATTATGTTATTAAAGAATTATTCTTAGAAGATTATTTTTAAGTTTTGGTGCATTTGTAAGTGGTGAATCGGTTTAAAATTAAATCTGAATTTAACTTCAAAAAGAATAGTGATGCTTGAGATGTTTTCATTCTCTTTTCATGTTGAGCGGAGTTTTAGACATAAAGTACTATAAGAAATAAAAGCTACAGTTTCACTTTTGAAAAATTAAAACAGAACTTTGTGACCCTCTGCTTCAGAAATGGCCCATTGTCAGAGCAGCATTAAACTAGTTACTTTCAGCAACACAAAACCGTCCAGGTAAAGAAGAATGATTAAATCATATTTTACTGCTGAAATTAAAACTTAATTCTTTGACCGATCTATGCATGTAACTTAAATATTTGACTCATACATTAATTTCACTATTTTTATAATTTTATTAAAACGTTGCTATACGTTTGGACATTATAATCCACATGATTGTGCACATTTAGGTACATCTTATTCCGTTTAATCTTAGCCCCACTCATTAGTGACTATACCAGGGTTGTCCAATTGCGCCCCGCGGTGCCATTTGTTGTGGCTCGCGTATGGATATTAGTCAAAAGTGAAAGTCTTGTTTAACCATGTCGGAAGAAAAAGCTGTGCACATATCGCACGCGACCTGGCAGGGTGTACACCCTTTAATTTAAAAATAGGTGACGTTTAGATTAAAGATTTTTTCCAGTAAATTCAGAAATTCACTATCATTCCAATGTGTTTCAAAGCATTATGCATGGTACGGCCTGATATCACACATGGTTCGATTCCCCCACTCCCCTCGTTTTAGAACAGCCGGGCAGAATGCCGATATCAACATTACGGAGAAGTCGGGTGTTGATCGCCCGAGTAATGAAAATATTGCCCGCAGCATATTAAAGGTTTTAGTTGTTGCCTTGAAAGTTGGACAACCCTCGACTATACTATACCCGCCCTAAAGTCCGCAGCCATGGCAGTGGAGCAGATAGCTCTGACGTGGGCCCCGGCGGTGCTGTTGCCGCTGCTGGTGTTGCTGGCAGTCGTAGTGTGGGCGAGCGGCACTGGAGGGCACCAGAGGCTACGGCGCTGCGGGGAGCAGATCCCTGGACCACGGCCGCTACCACTCATCGGCAACCTCCTCGACGTGGGATTGGACTCCAAGAGTGAGACATCTATATCAATGAATAAATATAATGGGTCATGAGGGAGAATATTGAGAGTCAATACATTGAAAATTTTTAGATGCTGATGCCATAATGTGGAGCATTTGAAATGCTTTCACACATAGAAACATGGTCTCCATAACAATTAGACTCAGACGATATTTAATAAGACTTCATACAAGGAATAAAATATATGAGAGTCAGTTGGCAAAGATGAAAGAACGCTATCAGGCAATTCAAACTTATACAATCTCTACCAGGTGATATAAATAGAAATATAAAATAAAAAGTTAATTTTTCACAAATATGTGACACATACAGATGTCACCGAATAACTGGTACAACCTTCTAGGGCATGCAGGGGTCAAGGATGACAACATTTTGTCGATGAACATGTGATAGGACATTTCATATAAGGAAGTTACACATGTGACAGTTACCTCAGCATTACACAACTGTTTTGCAGGTCACGTTTTGACGCATTCAAAGATAATTCGTGTACCTGCCGAACACGAGCGCATGTCGAGTAACATTGAGTGATCGGTGTTTTTAGGCGCGTCAACTGGTAAAGTCGTTAACTCCGTAAGTGTAGTGCTTATTTTTTATCTCGGAAGGTGGCGGTGATCTTCCCCCACTGGATGGCGAGATCAGGCGCTGATCTACACGTCTATTAGCCTAATTTTCCCCAACCAGGTATGTCCCACCAGCGGGTCACCGCCTCAGCCGGGAAAAGTTTGAAATTCCCGACTGGTCTCCCGACATGTGAGTTGGTGTACTGCAGTGCTGCACGTAAGTGTGTGTGTGTGTGTGTGTGTGTGTGTGTGTGTGTGTGTGTGTGTTGGTAAGGAGTGAGTATAGGACAAGGACAGGAAAGCAAGATCGTGCGCGGTCCGTGGCCGTTTGTTAGGGTACTTCTCCGGCATTCGCCTGTCATTGACTGGAGAAACCACGGAAAACTATCGCTAGAATTCTCCTCCAGACAGTGACTTCATTTTACCTAGTTATCTAGTGGAAGTGACATCAGTCGATGCACTGCAACATCTAAGCCCGTCGAGTTGCCCAACAATATCCGGCCAATAACATGTGTAACTTGCTTATATGGAACTTTACACCATTTGTTCATTGGCAAAATCTTTCATTTCCCTACATACCCTAAAAGTTTGTAACATTTATTTTGAAACATTCTATTTACTAACACAACGACAAATTCAATGGACAAAAATCTTTTAAGTCTGAGAAACGCTGTTGAATCTTGAAATGAAGTTTTATTAGTGTCAAGGCAAACCGACACGTATCGTCTTTTACAGATTCTGAAAAAAAATCCTACGGAATTTCTACGTTAATTTTACTACTCTTTCTTTAATCAATTAATCTTCAAGGACTTCTCCCGTAATTCACTATTTTAATACTGCAAAGAAGATATAAAAAGTAAATAATAGTCATTACCGCCATTAGGCAGATATATACTTGGGTTTTTCTAACGTGGGGGCTGAGGGTAGTATCTAGATGGAATTCGTCACTTTTTGAGTCATTCTCAGTTCTGCCGTTAGAGTCGCTTGATCTGCATTATCTGCATTAAGTTGATGTATTAGAGCACCATTACGAAAGAGAGGAAAAATAGGAAAGTGGTGACATTTATGGGAATTTTAATTCTCGAAATGGCATATAATTGAGATATTTATTCTTATAACTTATTTGGCATCTGACGAGCTGAAATCATGTTTCACAGAAGAGTTTGAAGTGAGTTAATGTGTGGTAAATGCACATTAGAGTTTACATTTAGACTTAAAGTATTCTAAAATCTTAATTTGTGAAGCTAGAATTTTCTTTCTTTGTTTATTTTTAAATGTTCTTGTGACGAAATTGTTTTGAAATATACATTTAAAATCATATCTTACCCACATTCATTTATTTTAGTCCAGTAATTCAATGTGTTAGTACCTGATGCGCACTTGCCCCTGTCTAAATATGTGAGAGCGTAAGAGGTCCCCAAAGGTCTCATTCTTCAATTAATAGCGCTTGTGGGGCAAATAGTTCGTGACCAGATGAGTGTTTTAGTGTTAAAATAATCAAAGAAAGTTTGAAATTGGCGGAGATACACCTTTTATTATCTTTAAAGTCAGATATTATGAAAGTGGGTTGGCAAACTTAATGTAATAAAACTTACGAAGAAATAATTTCTAATTTATAAAAAAACACTTTTTAAATTATTTTCTTAAATATTCAAGTGCAGTATAGTACACCTTTGCCCCACAAGAAGGGTCTGTACTTAGCCCTATGACAATGTTTTCCCGGGGCAACTGCGTATTACTGATTAAAAACTATCAAGAACTGTAAATCACAAATAATTTCAAATAACAGTTTCATGCACGTTAATTTCAAACCGCAATGTATTTTTTAATACACAGGTTTGGTGGCGTATGAATCCCAATAAAGGTGGACAGCAGAACTTGGAAAATCCAGTTCAATCAACAGGTTAAACTAAAAACTCGTGGTTGTGTTTCACTTTTGCGAACTTTGTGGTTGAATTATGTGCGATCGGTGTTTCCAATTTAAGTTCCATAAATCTTACCTGTTATTGGTTTGGATTTCATACAGAGACTATACGGTGTTTCCAATTTAAGTTCCATAAATCTGACCTGTTAGTGGTTTGGATTTCAAACAGACTTTAAACTTTTGTAATAATTTAACATAGCAAGAGACTCTAAGGCTTTTTCTGTATCAGCATTGAAGATACCTATGTATTTTCTGAAATATCGTGCATTTCGTTTGATGAAGAGTTTGTAAACTATTGTGAAAGGGTACAAGTTACGATACTATACTATTAATAAACTATATAAATAACACGAGAAAGAATGTTATGTTATTAAACCACTAGTTAAGGAATAATCCCTTACACGTGACTAAAAGTTAAATATTTCACACAATGACATTTTCCTTGGCGTTCAATATTAGTAGCTGACTAAATTATTAATGCAAATTTTTAATTTATTGAAAAGTACTTCTAAATTTACTCGGAAATAATTGTAAGAAATGACATGATAAAATTTCTAAATAATATGATATTTTCCTCTTCAGATCTTCCCAGTAAAATAATTGGCATTATAATGCCTCCAAGGCTGCTGTGTGAGAACGACTAGTTTGAGAATCCGTATTGCATTGTACACCATTGTGAGAAACTATTACAATGTGTTGGTATTCATAAATATCTCCACCATCTGTGAATAACCTATCAGAGTGTACATCAGCTAAAGCGTATGCGTTTATTGTGATTAATTACCCAATATTTGTCTACCTTGCGAAATATCAGAATGTGTGAAATCTACTTCCTTTTACATTTCCCACTATTCCATGTGTGTAAAAATCGAGAATAAAAAAAATACCCTTGAACAAATGGAAACTGTATTCAATTATGTAATTGAAATATTTGTTCTGAAACAGAGATCCTCGAAAAGATGATTATCGTAAATGAAAAATATGGAAGTACCTTTCGTATGTGGATGGGTCCTTTCAAATTATTCGTGGCCTTAGGGGACCCCAGCGATATCGAGGTAACTCAGAGCAACTCATAAACTTTACAATATTGCCTTTTAATTCGAGCACCCTTTTTTTAAGTTAAATTTTCTTTCCAGGCATTATTATCTAAAAGCAAGAATTTGAAAAAGGCATTTAATTACGATTTTTTGCATAGCTGGCTGGGACTTGGTCTACTCACGTCTACAGGTAATGTGCTATTTATGTTTCTAAGAGCTTGATTTAGAATAGTCAGTGTGAAATAGTGCTAACAGTCTAACTTCTTTATCTACATACTGAGTCCGGCTTATATATAGTGAGACTGATTTTCTTGTGACGAAACTGTAAATGCTATCTGTAAACCGATATGTGCATTCGAAACTCTACTCCTCCTTTATAATCTGGCAACACACATTGCCGTGCCTAGAGATTGGAAGGAAATATATAACAAGCAGTCGCTGAGAGACCCTCGTCACGGTATCATCATGGTGGAAATAACCACCATAGCTATTTCCACCATGACTAGCGTGGCGCCATCCATCATGGCACCATGTTATTTCCACCATGTTATTTCCATCATGGAGCAGAGAACAAATTATGTTTGAAACTGGGTAAAAAGTGCCACAGAAACTGTTGATTTGATGCAAAGAGTGTACGGGGTTACTTGTATGTCTCGTGCACAGATATTGGACATTTAGGTGTTACAGACGTTTCAAAAGTAGCGTGGAATCGATTGCAGATGAACCTCAGTCCGGGCGACCAGTTTTGCCTTCAGAAGTCAAAGGTTGAGACAATGCTTTCGTGTTTCTGCGGCAGTAAGGGTATAATTCATAATAAATTTGTACCAGAAGGTCACAGAGTGAATGTTCAGTTTTACTTGTTTTGGAGCATCTTGTCAAGAGAATACGTTGTGCTTGGCTTGAATACTCAGCTCTAGGTAGCTGGTTCCTTCTTCAAGACAATGTACCAGCTCACCGGGCAGTATTTGTCAAGATCTTTTGACCAAGAAACAAATGTGTGTGTGTTACCTCCAGATATGTCCTATTCTCCTATTCTCCAGATATGTCCCCTTGAGACAACTTTTTATTCCCAAAACTGAAGTTATCATTGAAAGGATGACTTTTTGTCATGTGGAGGATATTCAAGCAACTGTGACATCAGCTTTACAGAACATACCACACACTGAATCGCTGAGGTCGTTCTACTCCTTGAATGATCTTGTTACTCGCTGTATTGATGCAGAATGAATGTACTATGATTCCAGATAGTGTTCAGTGCTGCTAGAAAAGTGAAGATCGTGTTCTTTACATTATCGTCACTTCGCTTACATAACTTACTGACGGAATTGAAGACTAGCTTGTAGTTGTTCTCTTCACTCCGAAGCAAGGTCCCTTTCCATAACCGAAGAAATGCCATTCAGCACTCACATTGAAGATATATTATGGAAGCATTAACTCATTTTTTACTTTGCGGGTCCTAGATACCGAAAAATTGAATGACAGTAAAACGTCCGTCCGACCGTTTGTGAATAATGCTGGCGGCTAAACCGTTCTGCCGATTTTCTCCAAAATTGATATTCCCCTGTCGATCTGCCTGATATCCCGGCCTCTTGAATTTGAAATAGATCTTTTAATTTTTGAGGGTACTTTACATGAAGGCCTTGGAACTTTTTGCAAATTAAAAAAAAGAAACGACCTCATCTTTTTTTATTAAATTTTGTTGTTGGTTAGTGTGAAGGATTTTTAAGAGAATGGTGCAGGTCTCATGTTTGCTGGAAACCCTGATTTTTCGAAAATTGCTAAAGTTAAAAAGTTGTCGGAGTCTTCCTACAACAAAAATATTAATGATAGAGATTAATGAAATCTGTTCCTTAAAGATAGATAAATATAGATCTGTTCCTTATAGATAGATTTTGAAGGTCATGTACAATTTTTCGAAAATTTGAGTACTTTTCGCCTAATTTTGCGCGAAAGTACGTGCTATATTAGCACCACTAGTTTGTAAAACTAGGCGCTGACCCTGTCTGAAAAATATATGTAACACTGTCATAATTAGGGGGCGGATTTTGATGACCTAAAACATCGCCAAAAATGTTCAATTAAAGTCTCTTAAAATGTTTTAAAATGACCTAAAAACAAAGAAAAATGACGTAAAAAATTTGATCGTAACCACTTCTGATGAACAACTCAAGCTATTGGAAATGTTACTGATGTAATAGAGACTTCCGTTTGTTCAAGTGAACTCAGCTGGCAAACGTTTAGATATTTAGATATTTTTAGATATTTATTTAAACAAAAACAGTAAAAAACTGTATGTGACGTATGGGGGAGAAAATCATCTGCGCTTTCTTGAGTTTCAGAATCCCTTTAGTTTTTTAGTTTAGTTTGGACTATTCTTTAAAAAAAAATTTTACCTTTCTTTATCGCAAAATCGATCAAAGTGACAACGGCGACGATAGGCGTCACAGAAACCTTACCTCACATAGTACTCTCAATGGCGGACATTCCAATACATGAGCGAAGGAATCGAAGAGGCTACTCAGGAATTCTGTGTTGAGCATTTGTTGAAGCTCGTAAATATTGTTTGAAGCAAGTACTATTAAAACGATATTAAAATCAATGAAATCTGCAAAAAAAATGCTTTGAAAATGACGTACAAAGGTTAACAATGACTTATTAGTCGAAATCGACGAAAAATGCAAAAATGACAAATAAAAATGGATAATTTCCTTTTGCCATAACATAAAATTAATTTCTACACTTAACGACATAGTTCTAAAGTGAAAGAAATTACCTTCCATTAAAATCCGCCCACTACTAATAATCTTTTTTGAGAAGTGTTATGAGCTTACGGTGAAAAGATGAATTGGTGTCGTGTTTCAAACATCTAAAAAAAATATTCTTCGATGTTTAAATTATTTGTTTTCTCTGAACTACAGTACAAAAGGATGCAGGGTAGCTTATGCATTAATTGTCAGCAGTCTCGGAATTGCGGCTTCAAGTACTGAAGAATAATTTGCTAAAAAAATCACACTAAACAGTGAAAACTCCTGGTGTCAAATTTTATTTTTGTCTCGTGAAGACAGCAGAAGACGAAGTAAGTCGGTTAGTTTCTTATTGTTAGGTGATACATTAGAGAAAGCAAGCATTGCCAGGACCAGCGGTGCTCGTTTATTCATCATGTCACTATCTGATATATTTGGGGCATTAACACGTTTGGGCGATTCTTACTGTATTGCAAAAACTTCACTTGATTCGTGTCGAGAAGGAATTTTGGAAGTCTGGTTTTGAGAAACATAACGTTTTAATTTTTTCATGGTAAACGGCCAATTTTCAACTTTTCAAGAACGCTGGTGTTCATGAACCAAATTTATTTCATAGAATACTTTGTTTAAAACGTTTTTAACTTTTCCAGGAGAAAGGTGGAAAAAGCATCGAAAAATTATCACGCCGACATTCCATTTCTCAATACTGGAACAATTTGTCGATGTTTTCAACAAACAAGGGAACATTTTAATGTCGATATTAAAGAAGAAGGAAGGAGAAGAACCATTCGACATAGCTCCACACATTGACCTGTACACTCAAGACGTGATATGTGGTAGGTTTGCCGTAAGCTGGAGTTAATGAAGACTTTACTATTTTTCAATTTGTGAAAAAATATTTTAAACGATTGTATTCACTTCTTGAGTATACAAATTTCAAAGCTGAAGTTAAAGTTATAATTATTTTTTTTTTTTGCATTTTACCGTAATATATTTTACACCCCGAACTATTTTATGAACTATTGAGGGGAGCAAAAGATTGACCAAATTCTTGACTTTAAATTTATACATTTCTGATGTTGATATTTACTTTTTCTAAGAATGTCATTGTTTTACTATTTTCATCTATCAGAAATACAAGTCGCTATATCAAAAAAGTATTTCGCTTACGAAACTACAACTTCACAAAAGTTTCTTTGGGACATGCGGGACCCAGAATACAAAATTTTGTGAAAATTCGAGATGGTTGCGCGGGGAGTCGTTGATCACGATATCAAAAGATCCTTAGTATAAAAAAGTATCCAAAAATTGACCATAAGAATTTTCTTGTAGAGACAGCCATGGGAGTTCAACTTAACGCTCAAACCGAAGGTTACGCATCTTCCTATTTGCAGAGCGTCAAAAGGTAAGTTCCTTTGAGATAATGAAATTGCTTGGTTTAATTACATTTTTGTTACATTAACGCCAGGTTACTCTTCTTTACAGTATGTGTGAATTGTTAATGAAAAGAAGTTCGAAACCCTGGTTATATTTGGATTTCATTTATCGTTTGACACATTTGGGATGGCAGGAGTCAAACAACTTGAAAATCCTTCATGGAATGACAAATGAGGTGAGATGTTTTCTAAAATAATTTATAAAAAATGGAGAAACTAAATGAAAGATTACAGCCGAAAAAGTACAAAAAATAGAAAATTTAGGTAAATAAATGGATTTCAAACAATACTCCTATCACGATGTAATTCGAGATCTTTAAGTTGTACAAGTTTAATAATTTTTGCGTCAAAAATCGTAATTTACCGTGTTTATTAAGATATTTATACTGATTTTTGAAGGTGAACGTAGTCTTGAAACATTAATATAATTTTATAGGATGGATATTTACGTTCCTTCATACAACTCTTCAATTCTGCTTGCACGTATGAGGCGCATTCTAGCTACTACAGCTAGTACAGGCTGGTTCAGAATAAATGTTACAAACTTCCAGAGCATTTAAGAGTGGATGATTAACACTATTTGTCAATAAATACTTAGTGGTAAATCACACTTAATTGAGTTACACTCGTGGAATTTGTGACATTGAGGTACTGTTCATTAGGTCTCATCCTTCACCCTTGGAATCAACCTGGATTGGTGTTTGGCAGATAAATGAACCCTTCGGTATCGACCTGCCCATTGGTAATGACAATGTGCCATTGGTTCTTTGTGTTTATTGTTCAGCTTTGACTTAAAAAATACTCGAAATGTTCACCTCGAAGTTCGATGCACGTATGGTAACAGAGCACGAAGTTCGATGGACGTGTGCCTGTTCCAACGCGCCCTCTCTAGATTCCGTCGTGTACTCTGGATGCAGTAGGTTGTAACGGACTTCATTTGATCCCATGGAGAAAATATAAAGGTGTGAAATCTGTACACGGCGGAGGTCAAGCAGCAGTTGAGGTGGCTCAGTGCGTCAACTGATGACACTGCAGTCGTCTGAGGAGGTCCTAGCTTACGAGCCCCGACGGTGAATTTTCAATATTAGCCAGATGTTGCCTTCAGCCGCCATCTGAAGGAGAATTCTAACGGTCGGCTGCTCTGATCGGTAGTTTTCCGTGGTTTCTCTGATCAACAACAGGCAATGACGGACCAGTAGCCTAACAAACGGACGTCAGACCGCACACGATCTTTTCTACTCTTCCTTGTCCTATCCACACTCCTTACTTACACACATTCTTTCATGCACTATTCTACCACACATGTTAGGAGATCAGAAAGTGAAGAAACGACGTCGTCGCAAAACTGACACGGAATGAGAGCGGCAGGTACAATGTAACATCACACGCGCGGCTCTGCGCCGCCGCGGTTAAGGTCGCAACGCGAACGGGAACGTAAAAAAAGTTGAAGACGGGCATCTCAGGCAGGCGTTCACATCTCGATGGGAAGGCGAAGCTTGACGGGAACGGGAAGGATGGTTATTTATTTTGGCTCGCGAACAGGAAACCTCTCCACCAATGAAAGTACAGCAAATGGCGGCGACATTTTCTAGTTGATCAAGCGCGCGAAACTGATCTGGAGAAGAGTTGAGAGTGTAGTGCAATATTGAGGTTAGAGTGTGGATTTGCGAGGTTAGGGTTTGAGGCGGGTTTTGTTAGTCATTGTTGAGTTGTTTTAGTTATTTTTGGTAATTATACGAGTAGTTCAGTTATGTTCAGATTTATATAATTTCACTTTTATTTGATCACAGTCTCATCATCAGATGCTAGTATTGGTACATGGTAGGTGATTCATGTTGCTTGCACCTTCCTCGCACTTCTTTACCGGGCTGAGGCCTACCGAAAGGCACAAATTAAGTTATTTATGCGTCCTGTAACTCATCCTTATCTGCCTCAAACGATGCCTTTTTTTATGAAGAGTAAGGCTGCAAACGAAAGTAACCCATCTTACTAGTCCGACTTCAACTTGTTTCCCACAGAGACAATAGAAACCTACTTCATTTCCCTAATAATGTTTTGCTACGAAAACATGTGCGGGAAATGCGGTGTAAATGTAATGTATTGTGTTTCGCTTCAATTTCTTTGTAATATTTGCTCATTTAACAATAGAAAATAATGAAAAATAGGTGAGTTTCTTAGAAGTTTGAAAAATAATACTTTCTTTACATCGTAATGCAAGGATATGCCCAAGCAGCGATATTATGCAAATTTTAGAAAACGAGAAAAGAGCGCAGTGAATAACATAAGTATGCTAGCATAAATTAGAAAAACAAATTAAATATGTGTTACTGGAGGTGCTTTTGGGAACGGACGGGTTTTGGGGACTGTGAATGGAAATTCAAATGTATAAGACAAAATCCTCAATCATGACCTACTGCATTTGATTTCTAGGTAATAAGGAGAAGAAGAAAGCAACTCGAAGAAGATCCGACATTATTTGAAAAAAATATAGATGAAATTGGTAAAATAATAGTATTTGCATACCTAATTTGACTCTTGAAATAAAAGATAATACTTTAATATTGATTCATTGGAAAGTAAATGTTATCATTATTTGATTAAGATAAGAAAACAGTGCAAATTTTCAGGGAGAAAACGAAAATTGGCATTTTTGGATCTGCTTTTGTATTCTTCCCTCAATGGCGATGTATTATCTGACGAAGATATTCGTGAAGAAGTTGACACTTTCATGTTCGAGGTAAACAAAATATTTTTTTTTCATTTATGATATTTTTTATCATTTCGATATTCCATATCGTTTAGTTGTACCTAGCAATTATTAGTTTGAACTTAGCATTTAATATGTTCCAGGGTCACGACACTACTGCTTCTGCAATATCATTCGCTTTGTACGAACTGTCACGGCGACCAGATATTCAGGTTTGTGTTTTATCACAATCTATATTTCACTGAAGTGTGTCTGTTTAAAAATCACTGCATTTTTAAAACTCATAAAATTATTTTCATGATGTTAAACCCAAACAACTGATGTTTTTTTGCAAGTTTTGCAAGTGTTCATGTTAATCTAGGAAACGACAATACCGATTTTGATGAGATATTCAACATTTTATCGGACGATTTAAGCTACATTTTCCAGATCATTATTTTTATTATAAAATTGATTTTTTGATCAAATCTTCCTTTTTACTCTCTTATCGAAGTATATGCACTTGACCTCAAAACAACAGAAATTTTACTGTCTACATATGATTTTGCAAAAACTTCCACTTCCAAACCAGCAGCGGGGACTAGTTCCGCCCATCGTTCGTCCTAACCCCTTTTTTAGTATAGCAGCATTATAAACGACCCTACCCCCTGACCTTTTTGTTTCGCTAGAAATCGTTAATAATCGGACATTTTACGGCACAAGTGATGAGGTATTAGCATTTTACGGCACGAATGATTGTGTCATTACACATTCAGCCAAGAGAATCGGCTGAGAATTCAGCGAGAGAATCGTGGGGGGTAGAGGTAAACGGAACAGCCGACCACCGCTTTCTTGTACAGAGTCAAATACCCGAGACAGCGCAAGAAAGGTGTTTCGCAAAATTAAGTTGGATTCTCTTATAAATTTGTAATGCTGTTATATAAAAGAATAGTGTCTGCAACTCGTTCATAATGTTGCTTTATTGCATTCGTACAAATTTGAAAACTCGCTCTTAACGTCGCTCGATTCCAAAACATGTGCTCAAGAAATAAAGCAAAACATTATAAACTAGTTGCATAAACTACTATTATGAGCAAGACCATTCCTTGTGAACGTATTATAATATCTCCTTTTTGTATGGCTCGGATTAAACGAGTAACGTAATCACAAGCCTCACTAACCCACGGGAGTAATTCTTATTCTATCGACGTTCCGTCGTATAATAAATTTAACGTGGATTTGACCAAGTACTGATAATCCATACACCCACAAAAGAAATCATGTAGATGAGAATGGGCTGCAACACGAGACATAAATTCTCCATAGATATGTAATCTTTTCATGCCAACACGAGGCTGCGACACGCAGACGCAATACCATAGCACTTAATTTTCCGAAATTAGTGAAATGCTTCTTACAATAAATTTAACAACTTTATGTAGAAATGACACCTATTCTCGGGCTAATTTCTTTATTCTCAGGTTGCAATCACAGATTCGATGAAAAAATGCTAGACTTGTGTAGAAACGTATTCCAATAGCAGCTCTTCAGCAAGATCTTCGCCACTTTCCTCAAGCGAATGTTGAATGCGTTTGTACCATGAATGGATATTATTCCATATTCGTACTGTGCTCTCCTAGACCTGTTTCGGTCGGCTCCATCGGCCATCGATTTTATACTCTCGGCATCCCACAGCGTGCTCAGTTCGAATTCCTTGCCCGAGAGAGGTGGCTCATACTTATACATTGACATATACTTATGTCAATGCAGTGCCTATAACAGGAAGGTCTTAGGGTTAGAGTTTCGACAGAGGCAGGATTTTCGACACTAGCTTGTCAGCTAGATCGAATTCTGTCGCTTTCTGGAAGAGAATTCTACAGGCCGGCTCCTCTGATCGGTAGTTTTCCGTGGTTTCTCTGATTAACACCAGGCCAATGTCGGAGCAGTACCCTAACAAACGGGCCAGGGACCGCGCGCCATCTTTCCTTCCTGTTCCTTGTCCTATCCTCACCCCTTACACACATACACTAACATGCTCCACATTATCACACATACCGGAAGACGATCGCGAACTCGAAGCTTGCCCCGGCTGGGGCGGTGCCCCGCAGGTGGCTGGGAGATACCTGGTTGGGGAAAACCCCGCTAGTCGACGGTAGGTTGGCGCCGGATCTCACCATCCAGCGGGAACCTCCACTTCCCGTTGAAAAAGGGATGCACTACACTTACGGGACTAATGACCCCAGTAGTTGACGCGCTCGGATTCACTAACAATCAATCAATCAATCGAATTCCCTGCCTCATGACGCGGGATATAAGAACGGTCAGTGCTTCTCCACAAATAAATCACCTAAAATAGGCTATCTGTGACAAGACCAGAAATATGACTTCTATTTCCATTGTGAATTGAATTGTTGATTACTCTAAATTCGTTGTTTTTCTAACCTTTTCAGGAAAGAATTCTTAATGAGTTAAGAGAAGTAGTATCTGATGGTAAATTGGAAGAATTATCTCTTAATTTAGAAGACCTAAACAAGTTGAAATATCTAGAACAAGTTATAAAGGAAACACTGCGGCTGTACCCCAGTGTTCCAGTATTTGGAAGACAGACAACGGAAGATCTGCATCTTCCTTCGAGTGAGTGAAGCAAGGACAATTCGTAATATTTCAATAGTTTAACTTCTCCTGCACCTTTACATGTCACTTCATTGTGGCTGGATTGGGCTATTCTTTTGGGCAAAGAAGTGCCGAATTCTTTTTATTTGCACATCTTTGCGTTAAACGTGGATTCTTTTTATTATATAATTTTAATTTGTTTTCAGTATCAGTCGACGTACCTCCTAACGCGACTGTTGTAGTGATTCCAATGCTCTTACATCGGAATCCCCAGCTTTATCCAAATCCACGAGAATTCAATCCGGATAATTTCTTGCTGGAAGCTGTTTCCAAGAGGCACCCATATGCTTACGTGCCTTTCAGCGCTGGATCCAGAAACTGCATTGGTAAAAAAATGAATGAGAAGTGTTGTGAAATATTCGAACTCTGGCGACTGAAAAGAGTACCATGGGGATCATCAACCCTCTAAACTTTTTTTAATTTTTCAATTTTTTAACTTATATATTTTTAAATTACCCCCAGCAACATACAGAAACCCTAACTAAAACAATTAAGAACTGTTTCAAAATTGAGGGAATTAGAAATCGTAATTCTTTCATTAAAATACTACTGTAATCGCAGTCAAATGAAAGTGTTTTGGTTTCCGTTTCGGATTTTAAAAATTCTTCATAATTCCGAGGAACTTGCTACGCTGAGTTCTCGTTTCGAGTAGTGACTCAAATTGTAGAACAAGCACACATTTAAGCTAGATATCGGCTGAGTTTAGCTCAGAGTGAACATTTTGGTTCTCCATCCGCGTCTCTGCCCGGGAGGCCCTACGTTCTAGTCTCGACGGTGGCGGATTTTGGATACTAGCTAGACAGCACTGTCGAATTCAGGCGCTGTCTGGAGAATTCTAGCGGCCAGCTGCTCTGATCGGTAGTTTTCTGTGGTTTCTCCGACTAACGTCAGGCGAATGCCGGGACAAGACTCTAACAAATGGGCCACGGACCGCGCGCGACCTCCTCTGCCTTGTCGAATCCTCACCCTTTACTTACACTTATATGAAGTTCACAACCATATTTGTTGGGACACCAGTCGGGAGTTTAGAGCTGGATCTAACTGGGACGATGCATCGGTGGTGGAAGATACCTGGTCTGGGAAAACCCCGCTAGCCGACGTGTAGGCGGCGTCGAATCTCGCTATCCAGCGAAGATCACCGCCACCTCCCGGCATAAAAACATTCACTATACTAACGGACTATAGAAGTTCACCTCTTGGAAACATCAATCAACTCAAGCTAGGTACCTGAAATAAGAGGTGATGTGAATAAACGACTGTAAAATGTATATTGTAGAATATAAATTATGATCGCCTGATTACTTCAATTGTAATAAGACATTTTGGAGTGCTAGATCTCAGAAAACTATCCAAGAACCTATTCCAAAATAATATTTCCCCACGAATCGTAACTCCTTGTGAGAAGTGTTGACATAACATAATATGAAGGAAGGTAGCCAAGTAAACAAGTGAACAAGTAAACACAAGGCAGAATCCACAAAACATGCAATTGGTAACCACAAGAGTGAGCACATATGTATGTCTAAAATCTTCTTTTGTTTTGCATTATTTTTCTTCCACATTGTTTGCACAACATATTTTGCACAACATATTTTTCTCTTATACGTAATGTGTGTGTACATTTTAGAGATTATTATCTCATACGTTTTATTTATTTAGTATTAAATATTTATGACGTTACAATAATTCATAAGATTTTCGATCTTACATGTCGTTCTGGTTTCAGGCCAAAAATTTGCAATGCTGGAAATGAAAGCAGTCCTGGCAAAGATTGTTTGGAATTACTCTCTTCAAATAGATCCCACTTTCGAAATTAAATTGGTTCCTGAAATAACTCTCAAAGCGGAGAATGGAGTGAGATTATCTGTTGTTAGGAGGATAAATACATGACTTCCGCATTTCTTTTATTTTTATTTTTGATACTTTATATATTACAAAATATTATGTACATTAAATTCTGATTTGTTATGTATTACATTAAACTGCATCTATTAAAGTTGCCTTGCAATAGTTTGTTTCAGTAATCTGATAACCCTACAGTTTCTCTAGAGAAGAATAGTGTAATTACCCTGATATACTTGGACTTACAGTTCAAATCTAATATTTTTTCTTTCCGCTCATAGTGTACTTTTACTTTTCCATTTAGTCGTGTGAACCTGAAACGTCAAAAAGAAGAAATATGCTCTATCACGATCTGTGTTAAAAGTCATTGTAAAGAGCCGTTGCATCGTACTATCTACTAATTCCATTCTCCGTCCGATCCTCATTTCAAAGTTCTTTTGACTGGCAGAGGACACGCGAACCTCTTGCAAGCACATACTTCGGGAGCCGGTAAGAAGCCACAAAGTAATTACTGTTTTACTTTTCCGTATACTATCCTGGTACACAGAAAGTACTACAATTGTGAGGTAAGAGTGAAACTTTTTCGACAGAAAGACTGGTTTTGTGGATCCGAAATAGTTATGATATGAGAGGTAAAAGTGACCTTTTCTTTTGCGAGTAGGTAATGTTGCGACATGAGTCCGTTAGACCGAGCGGCGCAATTCTAGGAGCAAAATAAAATCACTGTTACCACGTGTATCATATACTAGTTTAAATACAGCCCTACGGACTCTCATTTTAATTTTATTCAAATATACAAATCATGATATTCTCCCCGCGCGGATTTCGAGTCCTCACTGCGCTAGGCGCGAGAGGAGTGGGGAGGAATTACTTTGTCTACAGGACTATTATATAAAATTTGTGGCTCATTTTTTGTACAAAATAATTTCTTTTACAGAGGTATTCTGGTTATTAGATTTTGTCAATAACGCTTCTTGCTCTCATTTGTTCGGACATGTCTGCACAAAACTGACAGAGAATGTTGGAAAATTGCATTTTTCCATTACATTCTGAAAGCGTAATTTATTTCACTTTCTTGCGGTGAAATTCGTTTTTATCTATCTGCGATATTTGTGGAGATATAATAAAAAGTTTTCAAGATGGCGTCGCTGCCATGCCTCCTTGGTCCCTCTGAAACAAGATTTTGGGAATGTATGCATTTGAAATTAAAAAGAACAAACTATTGAACTGTAAACACCAGAGAACAAAAGCAGGAGAAGGTACTTGTCAGGAAGGCAAAGAAAGAGGGAAGACGAAGTGGAAAGAGAAGGTGTAACTCATGCTGAAGGGACACATCTATATATTTAAAAAAATAAGGTATTCTGTCATGGCTTCGTTTAGAGCTTCTACTGAACCGATTGTTGTATTTTTCTTTTAAATGAAAGAATATGATCCGTAGATGTGTTATCAGATATTGTTTGTGTTGATTCACCAACATTTACGGTGTAAATTATTTAATTAAATCATTCTTTAATTGTACGCTTATCAATAGTCAATTTTTTCTTTCAAAGGGTGGCAGTTTCAAAATCGATATACATAAGTCAGCGCCCTCTAGAATTCCAGAGGGCGCTGCATGAGTCCATAGATGTGGTCCACGCTACTTGATGTTTTGTTTTGATTGTTAAGATTTGCTTACAATTCGTCAAGGTTTTGTTTCAGTGTAATAATTGCATTGTGGTGTTGACAGTTTCCATGTATTTGCTTCTGTTGTGTATTTTGTAGAGAACTTTCGCACAGTGGGTTTTGCTGGGTTGTACTTTAGTGAAGTTGTTTACAGGTAATGTCGAATTCCGAAGTCCACGCGCCCCAAAAGACGCAAGCATACATTCCCTGAACGCAGGGAAATAGAAAGTCAGCGTAGGTGTCGTGATAGTGAGGTCATTTCGTTTTCTTATGGGTCATTGTCTATGAAATGTCAGTTTTGTTCTTTGTACTTTCCGTGTGAGAGAAATTCTGCAAACGATTTACTCTGTGTTGCTTAAATGGGAAAATAAGTATACCTTCGAGCAATATGCCAGAAGAAATCAAACAGTTGTTTATAGGAGATGATGACACATCAAAAAACTTTAGAAATAATATCCTTCAGTATAATAGTGCTATATCTTTTGTGCCGATATTGCATTACCACTTGATCATGGGCCTTACATGTTCAAAATTTTGCGAACTCATCACAGAATATCTTCGTTATACCCTCAAGATCCAAACAATGCAATATATTGTGAACATTCGTCTGGGTACAGTATTTTACATTTATCTCAGATCTCACCGTCAAATTTTGACGGTTTTTCACTAGTTCTGGTTATTAGATTTTGTCAATAAAGCTTCTTACTCTCATTTATTCGGACATGTCTACTCAAAAGTGACGGAGAATGTTGGAAAATTGCATTTTTTTACCATTCTGAAATAAATGACCAAAACCATTCTGAAATTCTGTAATTTATTTCACTTTCTTGCGGTGAAATCCGTTTTTATCTATCTGCGATATTTTCGGAGTTATAATAAAATATTTTCAAGATGGCGTCGCTGCCATGATTCCTTGACCCCTCTGAAACATGATTTTGGGAATGTAAGCATGTGAAATTAAAAAAGAACTAACTATTGAACTGTAAACACCAGAGAACAAAAGCAGGAAAAGGTATTTGAAAGGAAGGCAAAGAAAGAGGGAAGACGAGGTGGAAAGAGAAAATGTAACTCATGCTGAAGAGACACCATAGGTATGCAAACTTTAATTACTTCTCCTAAACAGTTCTGTTTTCTTGTGTATTGATTCACAAAATACATTATAACTCGGGAACTAGTAATAGAGATATTGAAATGATTCTTTCCGGATTTTACAGGTTATATTTCAGGTTATTATGTGAACCATTTTAAATATGTCACTGAACAATATGAAAAGAAGCGTTTAAAAGAAAAGAAAAGAAAATTAATTCAAAATTATTATTTAAAAATCAGGATTTTTTAGCTTTTTAAAATTTTACTTCTCACAAAATATTGATGTTTACATAATGTAGCAGTTATTTCTTTCTATTCTGGAAAAATAATTATAAAGGGTATTAAATATTAATTGAGATTTTGTGAAACATAACACTGTAAAAACTCGTACAAGTCAATATGTAAATTTTCTTAAAAAAATTGGCATGATATTTTAGGTTTCCCGCATGTTTATCTACATTAAAGTCATATAATTAAGAAATGTTTGCTTTGAGTAGACATATAACTTAAAGGAATGTTAGTAGAGGAATGTGGGTGGACATCTCGGGTTCAAGAAAACGTGAGCGTATATTATACTAGCTGAAGTACCCGGCGTTGCTCGGGCATTTATTACAGTAAATTATTATACAGGAAGAGGAATTCAATCTTTTCATGCCCTGCGGCGGGACCTATATCTATATCTTCCATTGTATCCCTTCTCCGCCCTACTCCCTGCCATGCTCTGCCCGGCCACGCCACAATAGCTGTCTTCTCTTGACCCCTATTTGGAAATTTCCGGATTACCTCGCTCACTTTTCCACAAATAATTACATTTTTCTTATTTCAAGTTCCAACTTCTAAACATTCACTTTATAACTAAAAGCAATAAACAAATCTAAACTACAAAATAAAATACTTGTACTCATATATAACATTTTTGTGGAGTTTTATATAATATTCCAACACTATCAAAATTGCCACGTTGTAAAACTTATCCTATTTTTATATTTTGTCTTCTAGTGTATTCATAAAAAAAGTTTTGAAATTGATCTGCCAACTCGTGACCTTGAAGGCACTTACTGTTTTAAGATGAGTATGACATGCGGAAGTTCATGCACGGGTACGGTAGTAGGTAGATCCGGAGTAATAGTTATAGATGTCATAACGTAATTGATGATTCATAATCATAAAAATTAATGAAAATACTTGTATCTATTCTGAAACATAATTACCAGTTTTTATAATTCTGAAACTGACAAAAATATATATGTTTAATGTCCTGTGTGCTAGTAACACGTTGTATAAAACTTATTTGTTCAAGTAAATCAATTCATAATACGACTGATACAATAGAAAACTAATGATCCACCAACATTACATTATGTGTACTACTTAGAGAATTATTCAAATTTCTCCCCTTCTTGTAGTTTCTTTCTCCCCTTCTTGTTTTCAATGGGGCGAGTGAGTACTTCAGCAAGTCGATTTTCCCTCTGAGTAACCGATTCAAAATTTTTAAGTAGACTGTCCATCTCTTGGCATTTGTAATCTGTTTCGACAATTGTGACACTCGTTTAGTCAAACAATTCTGTTGTGACACATTTCTGTAAAAGAAGACGTTGTTTAGATTGTATACGATATGTGTATATTGTACATTGTACATTACTGTATATTCTGTACTGTATAATATTGTACTTTTTATTCTCTCAACCTACCTCAATTATTAAATACTTTAAAACTCACAATGATTTCTTGCCAATTAGTATATAACACAGACAAAGAGCAATGCATGAACATTGACATTATTTACCACTTCAGTTACGGTTTTCTTTAAAATGTTCACACAGGGACATTACATAACCTTATTCAAACTCTAATGAATTTCGTAATAATTCTAGACATTGATGAAATCAGTAGTAGATCTCAGACGTCATCCTCTGGTGGCGCGCAGCTAAACTATTGGCATTGATGCACTCTTGAATCTGTGATGTAAGGCTAGGCGAAAAGTGTGCATAAAAGTAATTATTTTGAAAATATATTACTGTTTATGTTTGTAAATCATAGCATATAGTACTCCAGGCCTTTAAAGGATGGTAGCACAAAAGTTTCATCAGCATTGGTTCAGTAGATTCGGAGATTACCGCGCTGGAAGACAACGCACTTCTGTCTTTATATATTAGATAGATTAAGATTAATAGTAGCTGATGTGGTCAGACGATATTATTTTGTTTTCTTTGTTGCTTTCACAGATTTATCTGAACACTTGAACATCGCCAAATTTTTAGCATTAGTGCTAAAAATTAAACTTTTAGCACACTTCTTGCCCCAAAAGAACCGCTTTTACTAGTGGATGTCTAAAATAGTTATATTCGACAAAAGGACCGTACCGCTTATTCGACTGTCCTGTAAGAAAACCTAGCACCTAAACTGGGCCTAACCTGTTATCGCCCAAATTTGTTTTCACCCGTTGGTCTGACTAATATTGCGTTCCTCAAATTTGAAACGGATATTTCAATTTTCGGGGGGTATTTTTCATGAAGACTAAGACATTTTCGATTTTTTTTCAAAAATGGTTCAACATTTTTTTTCTTTCGATTTTTTGCTCGAATAGTACGATATACTCTTACAAAATATGGTACAGGTCTGAATTTCATTAAAACTTCTGAATTTTCGAAAAATGCAAAAGTGAAATATATTTTTCAATCCCGCTCCACCACTGAATTGAGGATAAAAGATTTTTCTTTGCTCGTAAACATACATACTACGTACGGAGTAATATAAGTAGTGCAGAGAAAGTTATGTAATCCTACAGAATAATTATCAATTTCGAGATTTAAAAAAAACTCGTTTGGGGATCCCCTTTTACGGAAAACGTTTTCTTTTTAAAACGCCCGTCTGTTCGACCGACCGCCTGTCTGTCGTCTAAATCATTCGTAGGATTTTTTTCCAAAACGAATATTCTCCGATCGATCTGGCCCGACTCGAGACCCTTTGAATTTCGCGGAAACGCGTTTCGCGTGCTTGAATACGATTAGTACCTTCAAATATTTCGATAAGCTTCCCTTTCCCGTGTGCGCGTTAACAGGGGGAGTGCTGCATGACCTTGTGAGACGGACTGTTACCTTCAAAATGTTCGTTAAACACAAGTCGCTAAAAAATCAAAATTTCCCCAAAATTTGCTCATCTAACGTATGGCAATATGTATATTATTGGATTCGTATTTTTATGCTCGTCACTATAGACTAAATGTTACAGTTACATTTGAAAAAACAAAGTTACTTCTATATCTAATAAAATACTAGTGATAAAACAGAAATGAATACGTGTATTAATTAGCCCCATTCCCCTTCCATGAAAATTGCATTGCAATAAAGTCAACCGTTCAAAACTAGGATATGCTAAAGTTATGTGACTCGCTCTGTATAGTAGTATACATTTTTCAACGGATACGAGTTAAAATATGACAAAAAATAAACTATTGGTTCTAAAGAATGGCACAGACTTTCTCGTACTAGTAAGTTTTCTCATTTCTTTGGTCTGGGCCATCTTTTCGGTCATCCCTAACCGTCTTTCCAGCTGCCATCTATCGCCGCGCCAAGTACATTTTTAAAATTTTCTCAATTTTTCGGTTTTCAAATGGCAGAATCGAAATATTCATTTATGAATATTATGGAAAAGTAAAACCTCGTTATATATCGAAATTTAAAGATTTTATCTTTCAAAATATTTAAAGAAAAAAATTGAAGTAGTTTTTTAAGAAAATATTTTCAAGTGTTCCTGTAAAGGCGAAATTTGAAGCTCTTTTTTACAAAAAAAAAAAAAAAAATTGAGTTTTCGAAAAACAACATTGAAAGTTATTTTACGTACTTCCACTCAATTCACAAATGTATACAAATTGTAAGAAATATGCATATTAACTACGTGAGTGATATTTAAAAAAAATACATGTGTGTAATTTGAAAAAAAGTACATTCACATTTTTTGAAAAAAGAATATTCCAAAATGATTTTTGTGTCATATTAAACAGTGCATTTAGCACCATTCATGCGAAAAGTTTGAAGAAAAAAATTTGAGTTGCTTTGATAATATAGCGTTTTGGAGTTTATGAAAATTCAAAATTTTGAGCTCATTTTCACAGAAAACTATTGACTTTTCCAGAAATTTTATGTGACATCCTTTATAGTACATTTGTTCATAAATGCAATAATGTGAACCAATCGCCTCTAATGTACTACATGTTAACGACGCAAGAGAGATAAAAAATTACATTTTTTGTAATTTTGAAAAAACAAAAGTTTCAAGAAA